>CM031235.1:662327775-662745275 GCA_018340775.1 Taxus wallichiana var. yunnanensis
GTTATTACTTCGTTCAGTTACATGTTGCTAAAGTAGCTGAACAACCATTTATCGATAATAGATTCGAGGAGAGGACTTGCAAAGTATTGAGGATCTGATCTTGGAAATAAAGTGTTTAGGTTCTGATACGTACACCATCCCCGAGCTTAGAAGATATTGTTGTGTTTCTCAAAACGGGTGTGGCGCCGAAGCGGAATGAAGAATTTGGAGTGATAATTAGTTATTACACCATCGCGCGGTGCCTATATCTGTGGTGTAGTAAGGGCTTATACAATCTAAGTTGGACGGTGATGAGTTTTTGTGTCGATGTGTATGTTGGAGCACGTGAGCACGTGTTCTGAGTCGCTGGAGGGAAGCTCACGTAGCGAATTCACTCAAAGAGAAAGACATACCACATTGCGAGGAATCTGCAATAGCAGTGCGAAGATCCTACTCTTAGTAAGCTTTGAGTTGGAAAATGGTTTACATGAGATTGTCATTGAGTTTTATAAGGCCTATGACCATTGCCCATGTTGCCTTGGAAAGAATGGGAGAAGAGGCAGGAAATGCCCTTGAGACCGATAACACCTTATGCACTATTACATTTTGAAGAAGTGGGGCGATTGAACTTTGTAGGACCAATTTCACTTTAGCACGCGACAGGATTGGTTCATTTGTCTTTATATCATTACATGTACTAATTACTTATGAAGGTAGGCGGAGGCAACACCTCTGAGCTGACTTCTACCAGCCTTGACAAATAGGCTAGGTTTTATGGTAAAATATAATGGGTAGATATGGATGTCTGTAAGTTTAACCAGTGATAGCGAGGGTACACATTTTTGAATGAAACAATCGAAGATTTTTGTTATGAAGTTCATGGTGGCCCATCATAGACCACCCCATATCACCCTACGAGCTAATGGAACTACTTTGAGGCATTTAAGAAAATTATGAGTCACATCGTTAACTAAAATTTGTGATGTGGGAAGAAAGGATTGGGATGATAAAGGTATCATTCATTCTATGGGCATATACGAGGACAAACCTATAAGAAGATTGAAAACGCCATACCATTTTGATTGGTGTTTGGTATGGAGGGGTAGTTTACCCGAGTTGAATTTATGCTACCATCGCTATTGCATATACGCGTGTGCGGCAGGGTTAGCTAATTGAATAAGCAAATTCAGGAGAGCATGGAGAGATTAATGCAGTTAGATGAAGGTGATCACTTGCTAGATGGATTCGAGAGAAGACTAAAAGGCATAGCTAAGAAAAAATCATGGCATGATCACCATTATTAAAAACAAAAATTCAAGAGTTGGGAAAATGTCTTTCTTTATGACTCCAAGTTTTGCGCATCTGAAGCTAAAATTCCATTGGTTAGGGGCATATATCATCTCGCTACATCCTTGATTTAGGTGCTTTCTGAATTACTGAGTTGGATGGAACATGAATCTTAATGCCATTTCAATAGAGTAGGTTTAAAGCCCTACATAAATAAGTCTTCCTTGTGTTTATAAATAATCATTATTTCCATTTAGCCTAGGATTTCCTTTTATGCATTTTATTTTCCTTGTGTTTCCTTTCTTCATTGCTATTCCTTTCTCTTTGTGTTTTTGTTTTGTGCACCTTGTACATTAGTAGCCACTTATTATTTTGAAAAGGTTGTGTATGCACAGAGGACCACATCTATTTTTGTGTAGGGTGGAGTAATGCAAAGTAAAATGGAAATGATGGTAGTAGTGGTTGTGTTTTGATGGCCTAGATTGAAGGATGAAATTAGTATAAAAAGTGCATAGTGTAGAAGAGCATGCATGTAGAAAGGTGGACATAAAGAATTTTGGTGTCGGGAAAAGCTTTACAGACCCGCATCTGAAAAGGATGAGAAGTGTAGGAAACATGAGGTAGGTGAGGAAAAAATTGGAGGTTAAGAAATCGGAAGAAGTGTGCTTGAAGCGTTACTGAGTGAGCACATCTGTGAGGATCTTGGTCGATAAGGATTTTTACATACCGACGGAAGGTTGTAAGGATTTTTCATGTAGGATTGGGCGGGGGTAAGAGCGCTTAAGGTTGGCTTAGTGGAAATTTTCCTTTATTAAAAAATACATTGGTAGATGGCATAGCATTTATTACGAGGAAAAGAAGAAAAAGCTATAAGTAGAAGGTTAGGGATCACATTATTGTTGCCTTACGTTTGTGATAAAGAAGGAGCTCTTGCGAACTAGGGCATCCATGAAGAAGATTTGTGTGAAGGAAAAGTTGTGAAGAATCTAGGAGTGCGTGACTAGTGTGATTTGCGGTAGACAGTGGAAGGAGTACATGGGCGTAGGGAAGAAGATTTTCAAATCCAGAAGAGTACATTATCTTGTGGAAGGATTGTCTAGGATTAGGGTTATAGGATTTAGAGACGGGGTAAAGGGATTTTTGTACGAAGAGAAGCCACAAATTTGAGGTGGCAGCGGGAAGAGGAGTGCGAGGAAAGAGTTTTAGTAACAAAAAGAAGATGGCACGTAAATAAAGGCAACCTTCGTTTCAAGTCTCAAAATGAGAAGGGAAAGGAAATGAGCTGTCCACCACCATGGCTTGATGAGGAGTGGTATGCGTAGAAATGTAATACCCAAATGGTGTATTTTCAGAAAAGAATGGGTATCCCATGTAAGGAAGATGGTAGTGAGTGATTCTGACCATCACACTGAAGCACCATAGAGAAGGAGATGGCATTAGAAGCTAGTTCAGCTTGATAGAGAAAAGGACACCAAAAGGATGCGATGTCAATCTATGAGTGATGAAGTGAAGGTAAATTGGAGAAGGATCTGGTTGTTGTTGTAACTTTATGAGTTTCCCTACTTTGGAAAAAGTGGTGTGTACCAATGGTTGATGTCATGTGTGCATGAGACCACTTCTGCTTTGCGAGGCTGAAGGATGTATAACCCCTCAACTAATCTCTAAGTTTACGTGCCTTGTCTTATGAAGGAGCCAGCTTTAGATGATGACTTGGAGGACAAGGAAGACCATTAAGGGAGATAGTCGTGAAGATTATGATTATAAAAGGGCTCACTCTATTTTGACTATCTCATAATATGCTCTAACCTGTGATGAGGATGGTTACACTTAGTATCAGCTGAATGGAAAAAGAGGTGGACATAGATAAACAAGGCTTGGTTGAATGTGTGTTTGAAAACATTTTGAGAAGGAACCATCTATAACCTATCCCACCTTCATTGTAAAATAAATCATCAATGTCCCGCACGAAGGAGAAAAGATCATGTTTGGAAATGTCCTCCTCACCATCATATTCTCATAAAATTGGAGTGCCCGATGGGCTAGAGAATTTTGTATGGGAATATCTAGATGAAGACCCTTCCCGAAATAGATTTGAAAAATACACTTGTGACACCATGATGGCCGCCCCTGAGGCACTGAAGAAATGGTAGTAAGAGGATGTGTGATCACATTTGGGGCTAGAATGGAGGATACTGGCGAACAATTACCAACTGCTAGTGCGAGGAGAAGTTGAGTTCATTATACTAGCATTTCTACATTAGTAGATTCACATTGATAGATGGGACCAAGAGCCCATGGTGTAAACTACCTTTCTCTTTCACCATGGCATAATATTTCCAAGTAGGGGTCGATCACTTGAGGAGGCCAAAGAGATCTAAGGTTTGACCTCAGCCAGAGTAGACCAAGACCAGCGTGACTATGAAGAAGCCTCTAGTATACCCCAAGAAGCATGCTTATGTGGAGAAGTATGTCTCCCCATGAGTGCGCATGATTGAAACTTGACATGCACGTTGCTAATTGCTTTGGAAGGACCACAGCGAGGGTATACCTATGCATCAAGGCCTAAGTATGAGAAGGATCCTACTTGAAATGATGTCTCCATCCCGAAAAGACCCCACCCAGATAAAAGAAGGTCATGCCAAGGAAGAGGGAAGGGAAGAGGCACGAAGAAAGGGCCAAGTGTGTAAACAACACAATGCGATCTATGGGCACGCTGAGTTAGGTGCATGAAAGCCGAGCACATATGCATGGAGGAAGAAGTCCCCATTAAGGAAAAGGAAAAATCACATGAGGAAGAGGTGCGGAGACAAGAAGATCCTCTACATGCAGAAGAATCTTACGAAGGAAGGAGTCACCTGCTAAAGAAGAAGAGAAGGAAGAGTCTCTATATTGGAATCACTAGTTAGGAAGAGGTAAAGGTAGCAGAAGAGGTGGACTCGAAAAGAAACAATAGAGATCTGGAGGCCTACAGAGGTGAGAGAGATGATGATGAGCATGAAGAGGCTCGGGACCATCCGTATGCTGTATGATGTGCACAACTCGAGGATGAGGAAATGAAGAAAAGGATGGGATGAAGAGGAAGGCACTCAGGAAAATGGGAGAGTGAGGAGTGAATAAAAGGATCGAAAGGATTCCCAAGCCTCACCAACGGAGGGAGAAGATAGAAGAGGTCGCGAGAAAGAGAAGTAGTGGGCATAATAAAGGATTTGGTGGAGTAGGAGGTGGAGCAGCAACGGGTGCCAAGAAGTGCTCGAGGAGATAGAAGGAGAAAGCATAGGGAAAGAGTATGGGAGCATGGGTGAGATCCCAGCTTATGGTAAGATTTCCACGAGGTAGCACATAGGAGGAAAGAGTGTGGTAGTGGTGTAGGAGTAGGGAATGAGTTATATCAATGATCCAAGTAAGGTACTGCATGTGATTTCCAAATTGTACATGCCTACCATGAAACTCCTTGACGTGGTCTTCATTCGAAGAAGAAGGCATGCATACCCTGAACAAGGAAAGATGTTATCTTGGGATTTTGAGTCCCATGTTGATGAGCTTGAGTTCAAGGTCAGCAAAGGAGCACTGATGAAGGTACCAGAGACCAAGGGAGTGAACCCTTCTGATAAATTCTCAACAATTATCAATGATGAGAAAGTCTATAACTGATTACTCCAAATGGTATTAGTCGAGAGGTTGAAGTGAGACTCTTCGAGAAGGAATGATAAGGTAAGGTTCTTGAGGAAGAACTAGAGAATTAGAATGGAGGAACTCATTGAGAAGAGAAGAGATTTAAAGCGGGAAGAGCTGATCATTATGCACATTTAAGGCATGAACTAAGGGAGGAGAAGGTGAAAGGTGCACGTAGGTGTACAAGAAGATTGAAATGATCATAGATGCCATCACTTTGAAAACACCTAGACCTAGCACACTTTGCGTAAAATATGAGTTGACCTTGTAATGCTTGGAAGACTTAACATCACTTACCATGGAGAGGACGCTCACTCTAGAATCGAGTAGAAGAGGCATTGGCGTGCGAAGGAGGAGGAAGAAAGTAGAAGATTGGGAGAAGTGACATGATATTGACAACTCCTTACCTTAAGCTGAAACCATGTGTGGATGGTTGAGGCCATGTATGATAATTGTGCATTGATAGAGATAGGTAGTAAGACATACTAGTTACTACACATGAGGTGGAGTCTAGAAGGAATACAAAGAGAAGAAAAAAGGAAACAAGGTGAAGAGGGATAAGATCCGAGCCGAGGTAGAAAAGAAGATGGAAGTGATTGAAGCCTTCTACGAGGATTGATTAAAAAATGGCTTAAGGCTGTATCCCCAAGATCACACATAAATGGATGTCTAGATGACCTTAGCAAAGCTAGAAGGGATTGTAGATAAGTTGAATGCTAAGGGTGATGAACTAAGTTTTGAGAGGTAAGTGACTCTAGTGGGTGACTTACTTTAGCAGGCATTAGGTGAAGTGAATGCACTGAGGGAAAAATCAAGGTGACAATAAGGAAGGATTTCCCATCTCCTCTTTGAGTAAGGTAGAAAGATATTTGATTCTTTCATTTCTTATTCTTATTCTTCCATTCTTTACTTCTTCATTAAAAATTTATGCAGGTTCCACCATTCTTTATTCTTTAAAGAAGACGTATGTTTTCATGGAGAACAAGCTTAGTGTGGGGTGATGTTGGGCCTCAAAATATTGGCTAAGTACCGAAGGATACGCGTACGCGTGGGACCAATAGGAAGAAGGGCACATGGGGAAAAGTGCACATTAGACAAAGGGTTTAAGAAGGGTTTAGGAGAAACCAATGCACATGTGCAAGAAGATACATGAGGGTCTAAGGACTTAGCCATATTCACATTCTATAAAAGGAACTTGAGGAAAAACTGCTGACCCCGACTAGGCATGCCAAGTGGATAAGGTGCCAAACTTGGAGACTTGGTGATCAAGGAAAGAATATTCCACATGGAATATTCCTAGGAAGACATCATTAGAGAGAGTGGAGAGCTCGGAGCAAGGGGATAAACATGCACCATTGAAGGACCACATTACACTTGGCATCACAATCTACTCATAAGAAAGGCATGGTGGTGGGTGTTGATCCTATAAGAAGAGATGCTCTTGGAAGAAGGAAGAGGCATACAAATAGAGAGAAGGGCGAGACAGATGAGAGGAGTGAGAATACATATAACATGGGAAGAGTGAAGCTCTGAGAGAATATCTAGGAGGCCACATTAATGTTGGGGTTCTCATTAGAGGAACTATGTAGGAATGTTATCATGGAGTCTAAGGGCATGGAGTCTGTAAAATATTTAATAAAAAGCATATAGCTAGGACCTCACTGATATATTTTAGATCCTGTCTTGATACATTTAACATGAGTGGTCTTAGATGACCTTTTGAATGTAATGTGCTTCTTTGAGGAGGTGATCGTAATGATAAATATATGTATGCTCCGTTCTAATATCATGGTTCAAAGAGGTGCAAACCTAGTGTTATTTCCTTATATTTTTATAATCTGATTTGTTCTTTGTATTACATTCTTGATTTTTCTCTTGTTATTAAATGCTTGGGTATAAGGATATGATAGCTCATGTTTGTTTTTTACATGAATCCACTTCATCTTTAACAAATGAATGATCTTCTCCATGATTCTCACATAAAGGAGGGTTCATGCCTCGAGTTAATTAGGTGAAAACCTTCATGCAGGGGTCTACAATGCTCACGTAGATGGAGGGGCTTAATTGGGTGAATCAGCGTAGGAATCTATGATTAAATGAACGGATTCCAAATTTAGTATACCCACTAGGTGATATGATCGGTTGTGAGAAGGGACACCATATGTGGTTAGAAATGTTGTTATCTTGATGAGTAGATAAAATGACTACAAATCCCTATATTTTCTGAGATATCATGGTTAGAGAACCGTTCGGATATAGAAGACATTTTACTCCAAAGATAAAATATGAGAAAACTATTATGAAAGTAGATTAGGCCTCCCAATTTTTAGTAGTGAAAGTAGAAATGTTAATGATTGCTCAAAAGTGAACCTAACTTACCGGCACATGAAGGATTAGAATTACGTCATCGAGAGGAATATAAAATGTCAGTGAGATTCACTCATTTATTAGAGAAGTTGTACTAGAATTACTTAAATAAGATCCTATCATTTGAACTTCAGTTAGGTAAGTATTGTGAGAAAAGACAAAGTTAACAAGTAGGTAGATCATTTGGTTGGTCTCATAGTGGTAGGATGAGCGATGTTTGAAGATCCTACCAACCCATAGGATGTTGTGAGTTTTATAGTTTATGAATTCATGTTTATGATGTTGAGTGGGATTTATGGGTAGCACATTACAACATCCTCAAGGATGTCCGATCTTTAGCTGTGATGTTAAAATTATAATAATGAAGTATATATGAGGTTACACAAGGAAATGCATAAATACCATGACCCCATGTATGTAAGCATATCCACTAATTAGTGGATGAATTATGATTGTTTAAAGAGTTAACCAATGGTTATGAATCATTTATGAGTGAAGTGTACATAACATTAAGTTTTTAAAAATATAACGATCTAAATGAGGGGTAGAATATCGAAAATGAGTGAGAAACCATTGACATAATTTTGTAACATTTTGTTGATGTATATAAACATTGAAGTCTGGAGACAAATATATATGTTCATGATATACATATGTGATGATGATGATGATTATGGTGTGTATATATGATGTGTTATGTCATAATGATACTCATGGTACTTAGGAATAATGATAATGTCATTAGATAGGTAAACCCAATGAGAGAATGGTAGGATAACCCAAACCCACGTGATGTGAAGAAGCGAGGGTGAAAAAGGACCATGACATCCAATGATAGGATGTCGAGGGTGTTTCAGTGAATAAATCCAAGCAGCGAGGCCATAATCCTAAGTGAGGATGCACATAATACTTGAGTGATCCCAATGGGAAATGACTTGAGGTGAATCAAATCCAAAATAGGTGAATCAAGACCAGGAACTCCAATGGTAGGAGGAACCGGGGTGTATGGAATGATAGATCAAAATAGGTGGAATCGAAGTCCAATCCAGTGGTAGAGGAACTGTGTAGCCCAAGTGAGGAGATGAAGTGAAGATAAAAGGAAGTGTGTGAAACCCAAGTGGGGGATCGAGATCCCAAGTGAAGGTGAGAGCTCAAATAAGAAGGAAAGAAAATGTAATCAAGGTACTATAGATAGCTAGCCATGAGGGGAAAAAGATCATAAGGTATTAATGATGATGTCATCGACTTGGTGTAAGATGTGACTTTGAGACTCAAGTCATGAGGTCCTCTATGGCATGTTGTGTAATAGCGACTTTCGATGAACTTTAGATCTCATGGAAAATAAGTGTCATCGATCCGATCCTCTAGCCAGGTGAGAATGTCATGCCAATATCATTCATAGAGGGATGAGGATCAAGGAGGTGGTGGTCCATAAGTAGGTTGTGGTCTAGTTGGTCGAGGAAGGTGGTTGGTTCTTGAGAGGAATTAGACTCTATGCTTCCTATTATGGGAAGAGGACTCAGATCTAACACTTGTTTACATACATAACATTGATTAACAACATTAATATGCATGCAATACCCATGGTGAGAACAAAAGAAGGGAGTTGAAGCGAAAGGTTGTGTAGCCTTTCTAGTTTGGTCTCATTTGACCTCATCTTTGAGCTTCTTCATGTGTCATCGATAAGCTCTACATTCGAAACATCATGTCCCTGGGGCCTCATTGTCATGTGCAATATGGCTCGGTCATAGGGGACCAGGGTGCCATAAGGGAAAGAGGTAGGGAGGAAGTCTCACATGATGTGGAGGGATAATGAGATATAGTGGGGAAGGCACCGATGTAATGGGTGAAGATGGTGTGATGGAATTTTGTCACTCATCATCGAGGCACAATAGATGGATCATCACCCATGAGGTCATCGGCTTCATAGTCAAAACTAGTGACATGATCATCCACTTCTGTAAGGAAAATGGGTCGAATAGATGGATGGTAGAGTGTAGAGGGTAGTATGAGGTAAAGTAGTTTGGTGGAGAAGGCTTGAGGTTGGGAAATGGATAGAGAGAAGTATCAACCATACTTGAGGATTCCTTCTTGTATGAGGATGACATTTATGTCGTGAGCATGTTTAGTGTGAAGGATCTCTTAGTAACACAAGACTTCCCTATCATGAATCTAGGCATAGCTAGCCAGGTGGGGATCATCTAAAGTGTAACCATCATCGTAGTCTGATGTGGAGGCATCCACCACACAAGAGTCAACTATAGTCTCTAAATGGACCACATGCTCTAATGGAGGTTGTGGTGTACGTGAGATGACAACGGGAACCGAGGGCTCCTTCTTGTGAGAATGAGGCTGCAAGGAAGGAGGTAACTAGGATATGATAAGCTTAGGAAGATCAAAGTATTAATTCTAAGTGTGATCTCATCGGGCTCATCATCATCAGACTCCAAGAGATTGGGAGGTATACGCCCAACCAATTTGGGATGACCAACATTGTCCACGAAGAAAATCTATAGGATAGTTGAAACATTGATATTCTCGAAAGGGGATGGAGATAACTCATCTAGTGTTGGGAGTTTGTATGTCCCCTTTTTTTGGAGTTTTCATAGTTCTAAGGATTAGGATCCCCTGAATCTTATAAATATCTCCTTGGTGAGAAAATTTTACACATTGACAAGTGGAGGAAGTGACTACACACATGTGATGAGTCCAAGGCCACCCTAGGAGGATATTATAAGATAGGGGAAAGTTGAAGACCATGAATTTAACATGGATAGTCCTAGGAGGAATGGTGATGGGTAACCAAATACACCCCATGGGAGGCATCTGTGTAGTGATCATACCCTTGATAAGTGGTACATGTAGATTTTAAGTTATCTATGGAGTAACCAAGAGCCTTAATGAAGTCTAATGAGGCAACACACATGTCGAATCCTTCATCGATGAGAGCACGTTTGACCATAGTGTGGCCAATATGAATGAGATGAAAAGAGGTGGATCATCTACATGGCAAAAAAGATCTCATCGGGATCATGGAGAGGCTATAGGGAAATGAATGCAAGAGTGAGCATCATGGTAAGGTTGGTATGAATGGAGAGCTCCTCACATTGATGTGGATGCTTTCCTCCAAGCCATGTAATGTGGGACTCTACCCCAAAGTGGGAGGAAAGGGGATGTTCATGTCAAATAATGTTTTCATGAGACACTTGCGGTGGTGAGGTGACATATGCATGAGTTATAGAAAAGGGATTTGGCTAGGAAGTTGGGAAAGTTCTTTCAAGAGGATCCCACTCATCATGACTGAGTTGTGTAGTAGGATGAGAGTGATGGGAGTCCTCGAGAACAAATCTAGAAAAGAAGTAGGTAATCAGGATACTTTAAAACTATTTTTTCTCAATTTCTACACTATTCCCTCTGAGTTTTAATTTGACAAGGGATGATATGTTATATGTAGAAGTATGTTAGATGTCGAGCCACATAGGATATTTTCCATAGGGGATGTGTTTGTAGTTGTAGAAGGAAATCTCAGGCACCATCATCCTATAGGATATTTTCCATAGGGGTTGATGGCATCTAGAAGAGGGATATTTTTTTCTTAGGAAGCCTGATTTTGAGGTACAAGGATATATAACTATGTGAGTTTGAGGCTGGAATGATGTGGGATATTTAGGTTCTATATAAGCTATGACATGCCTAACATCATTCATGGCAACCATGTTTTTCAGGAGGATAGTTTGTTTAACTACATTAGTCATAGCATGCTCTTGTTTTTAGAACTCTCACCTATATTATGATTAGGCATGGGATTAGAGAAGACTTATAGCTTCTCATTAGCTTGGTTAATTTCTTCATGATGATCTTTTTGTTGTGTCATCACGGGGATTTGACTACTTCAATTCAAACATTCTGAGTGATGGTATCATGGTCAAATTAGAGCTAGGAAGAAGTTGATGGTAATCATGCATAGTGCATGATAGTTCTCATGGGAGTGACCCCAATTAGCATGCCACCAACAATTTACTTTCATCATGCCATTGAGGAATAGGTCGAGAGGATCTAAGATCATGTAAATGGCTTAAGTAAGTGACATTTTAACTCTTCCTTACTCAATGGTTGATGATAGTTAGGCTGATTTTTTTTATTTAGTTTGTTGATCAATGTTGAAAATGGTCCTATTCAAGAAGCAACAAGAGGAAGAGTATCAGAGACTCCTATCATTTGTCACATTCTTGTTTCTTAGAATGTTGGAGGATTTGGACTTGTTTGTTAGGTGTGTCTTAGGAGGAACTTTCTCAAACTCTCTCATGAGATAATCTTCCTTTTAGCTTGTTTAAAGGCTTCTTCTAGAGAGGTGGGAGAAAAGGACCTCACCTTGTATTGAAGGTGAGGTTCAAGAGCTCATAGGAAAAGTTGGAAGAGGATATCATTAGGCATGTTATGTTTAATCGTGTAGATAGGGTCTTCCAATGTTTGATGAAGGCTTGTGTTGATTCATTTTCAGATTGTTTATTGATGAAGGCATTAATGTTATTCGAGTGCAATGTGTCATGGATCAAGTATAAATAAGTGTCAAAGGGTGTCGATGATCAAGTCGATGCAAACAATCATGCTGTGGATGCTAGTGTTTACAACATAAAAGGATAAGGATAGCTAAATCGGGACTACACAATGCTACTCTCTCTATGTACTGTCTCTAACCCATAATAACTATGTGAATAGTCATACCCCATTATTGAAAGGCCCCTTAAGGCACATGCTCAAGAAATATATGCATCAATGACCCTTATCTACACAAAAGAAATATTAGTAACATGCATGAAAAATTAGGTGTATACACTCTTATCTCCAAAAGAGTGAGATTGAGAAGATGGTAAAAGAGATGATGGAAGCATGTTTTATTCACCATAGTAAAATTTCTTACTCTTCTGTAGTGGTGATGGTTAGAAAGAAGGATGAAGGTTGGTGCATGTGTCTAGACTATATGGAGCTCAAAAAATACACAATGAAAGATAAGTATCATATTCCTATCATTGAATATTTATTAGATGAATTACATGGTGTTATTTATTTTACAAAATTATATCTTCAATCAGGATACCATCAAATAAGAATTTATGATGAAGATATTCATAAAAAAACATTTAGGACACACGAGGGCCACTATGAATTTATTGTAATGTCATTTTTCCTTACAAATGCACCATCTACTTTCCAGAGTTTGATGAATTCAATCTTTTGGCCATTTTTGCAGAAGTTTGTCTTGGTATTCTTTGATGATATATTAATCTATAACAAGACTTGGGAGGAACATTTATAACATGTCAATAAAGTATTGGACACTCTTGAACAACACCACCTTTATGCCAAGCCATCCAAATGTGCTTTGGGGTAAGAGAGGTAGAATAATTGGGTCATATTGTGTCTTACAAAGATGTAAAAGTGTATCCTCATAAAATCCAAGATATGGTGGATTGGATGGTTCCTAAAACCCTTAAAAACCTCAGGGGATTCTTAGGGCTTATGGGTTATTATCATAGGTTTATGAATAATTAAGGTATAATTGTAGCACTAATCAAATCTTTATTGAAGAAATAATCTTTTCATTAAAATGATGTAACAACCCGAGACATTTGAATATCTGAAGAAATCCATGTGTAACAATCTAGTTATGACTACCATAGACTTCTCCAAAGCCTTCATTATTAAATGTGATACTTCAGGGTGTGGCATAGACACAATACTTATGCAAGAGGGATGCCCCATTACATTTGAGAGTCATCAAATCAAAGGTAAGAACCTCTCAAAACTAACTTATGAGAAGGAAATGATGGCTATTCTTCATGCAGTCAAATAGTGAGACCGTATCTCATGGGTCATCACTTCAAGGTAAAGACAGATCATGACAGCTTGAAATACTTCTTAGAGAAAATACTCTCATCTAAAGAAAAACAAAAATGGGTCACTAAGATGTTAGGATATGAATTTGAGATCATTTAAAAAAGGAAAATAAAATGTGGTAGCCGATGCACTATCCAAGAGAGATGAGTCCACAAAGGCATTATTAAATGCCATGTCCATACTGCAAGAAATATTTGAATAAAAAAATGACATAGAGACCCAAACTCTCATTCAAAATATCTAATAGGATCTGAGCACCTCATAATTTTTTTAATGGAAGGGGATGCATTGTGGTATAAGGACCGATTATACTTATGCAAAAACTCTACCCTTAAAATTTAGGTTCTCTTAGAGCTCCATGATTCTCTAGTGGGTGGTCATTTTGGATTCTTAAAACTTATCACATAGTTAAGCAAGATTTATTTTGGGAAGGGTTGAAAGTAGATGTCTAGAAATTTGTGGCCAAATGCTTGGTGTGTTAGTGTAATAAGGTTGAAATTATTAAGTCTCCAAGAATTTTGCAGCCTTTGTTTATTCGTAGTGAGAGGTGGGAATGTGTTTCCATGGATTTCATCACAAGATTTCCAAAGTCTGAAGGGAAAAGTGTAATTATGGTGGTTGTGGATAGACTCACCAAGTATGCTCATTTTTGTGATTTGCCACATCCATTTACAATGAGTACAATTGTCATATATTTTATGGATACAATTCAAAAGCTACATGGAACACCCAAGATTATAGTCAATGATCATGATCCTATCTTTACTAGTAATTTTTGGACTGATTTATTCTCATGTTTGGGTACTCAATTTTCTCGTAGTTCATCATATCCTCCCTAAATTGATGGATAGATTAAGGTAGTAAACAACTGTTTGGAGGGGTATCTACGAAACTTTACTTCAGATAACCAGGAGAGATAGGTTAAGTGGCTACCACTTACAGAGTGGCGGTAAAACACTTCATTTCACACTTCATCCAAAATGTCCCCATTCTTGGCATTATACGGTTACCATCCACCATCCCTCACTTCCAATTTAAGGATCCAACCTAAAGTAAGAGCAATTGAAGATCACATTCAACACCAATAGGAGGTTATCTCTAGCTTAAAAGAGAACTTGGTCATGACACAAAACCACATGAAGCAACAAGCTGATCAACACCATAGTGAATGAAGTTTTGAAGTTGGAGACTTGGTTTTTGTGTGATTGCATCCATATAAACAACTATATTTGAAACAATAGAAAAAGATAACAAGATTTCACCCAAATACTATGGGCCTTATCAAGTGTTGCAAAAAATGGTAGTGTGGCATATAAATTGGAGCTTCCTTAGTCAAGTAAAATACATCTAGTTTTCCATGTTTCTTGTCTTGAAGAAGGTCATTGGGTAGAAGGTGTCTTCTTAATCAATATTACCATAGATTAATGAAGAAGGACATATCATCTTAGAACCTAAAGGAATCCTACAGACATACACTAAGAAGTTGAGGACAATGGTCATCACCAAATATCCAATCAAATGGAAGAATTTAAACATTGGAGATGCAACATGGGAGGATGAAGTACTATGAGAGAAACATATAAATATTATGAACCTTGGGGATACTGTGATTTGAAGGGGAGGGTCATGCTATGCCTTTAACCCTAGTTCACATATCGAGATATGGATAACAGATCCGTGGCTAACATAATCTCTTATCATGTAATATCTCGTAGACACTTCTTTTTCACCCTTAGGTGACCTGACACATTAATTGAACTATCATTATTTACACTCTTATAACTATCCTAAGTCCATCATCCTTAGTCTAATTTATCATCATAAATACCCTTTTACCCATGTAGAATCTCATCTACCCTCCCTAACCACCTAAAACAAACCTAACCTAAATTACCCTAACCATCCTAACCCTCTAACCTCTTCCTACTTGGATTCCTAACCTCTCACCCTTCCCAAACAAACTACAAGGATCATATGGCAAGTTGTTTCAACCATTTACCATCCTACCTCATTTTTTTTCTAACCATCTTAACCAGATCGATGGCGATCCATGATTGATGATGATCGTTATGGATGCCGTCAATCCTATGTAAACCACCTTCCTTCCCAATTTCACAGCTTTGAAAAATCAAAGAGATTGGGAACCTTGATGAATTGATGAGACCCTTCACAAACTCATGATGTTGGGAGATCTTTCACATCCTGTTACCACCTCCTCGGAGTCATTATCCAACACTCATTCGCCATTTGGAGCTCTATCATCCTCATCAACATTCAACAAGATATAATGCAATGTTTTACATTATTTCAATCGTATTTTACATCATTTATAGTTCATAAACACTCGTCTTCACACTCCCGAGATAGCCATTTTGTATTATACCTTTCTTTTATCCATCAATTGGACTCCCGATTGCCATCGATTGGACTCCCAATCCCTTCACAAATTATTTAGCTCTATGTACATATCCAAACATCATCCTTATGCATCTATTCTATCTCTAGGGTCCATCTACTTCATCTTAGAATTTTCAATGATCCGGAGTTAAAAATTGGGTGTCAACATTCCCAAGATCTACCCAAACATGTTCCTTATGGAAGTATAGGTTGGGAGCTTTCCGATGCCTAGTGGAATGCGTAAATGGATGTTGTACAATCCATGTGATCCAGATTTCAAAATTTGGTGTCAAAATTCCCAAGATCTCCTAAACTTGTTTCTTATGGAAGTACAGGTTGAGAGATTTCTGTGCCTATTAGAACACATAGAATGGATGCCATACGCTCAGATACGATTCACACATGAACAATACATTTGTAGGATGTAGCTAGTACACACGTGAAGTAGTGATTGGGCATGTTGCGGTTGGGAAACTATTCATTGCATCGTACTAAGGGTTGTGGAAAAAAATGAAGGTTACGAATATAGTCGATAGCACCGGTCTTCATCGCTCGAGAGTGAAGAAATGTTTTCAAATAAGGGGTCCAATTTTAATTTAGGGGGACCCGACCATCATGGATTTATAATTCAGCTCGTTGAGTCAAGCTATATATTGAGTTGATCCAATACCGAGTTGGAGATTGAGCTCATGATTGAGTTATCATACCACCTCACCGAGTTGATAGGTCACTCGCCCCAATAATCATGCATCGAGTAACCGAGCCACTATGTGGCATTTAAAACTCACCCATGGCATTATAACAAACCACCGCTACTACATTGTGTTAAGGTTGGAATTTCCACAACCACCATGTCTATGTGGCACATTGATATGGAAAAAAGGGTTAAGCGTGGTCACAAACACAAAATACATGAGAGGTTAAAGCCTTTAAAAAGGATTATCCAAATTAACTCCCGACCAATGTAGGATATCTACCACCAAAGCAACAACATGGCGAAGTAAAAGGGATTGTGTTTGGGAAGTTCGAATCCCCAACCACCTATTTCCTAAAGTAAGTGCTTGACCATTCAACTAAAGGTGGGTGAATAATATTGAAGTGGGCCATCTGCTTATAATAGGAGATGCAACCACAAATGCTAAGGGGATTCAAACCCCGATCCATTAGGAAAAATAATAGGTATGAAACCTTGTGCCTCACTTGAAGACTTTATGAAGGATGCATATAAGGTATTTAAATGCATTCCTCGGGGACACCTAAGCCTATATAAGGCCCTTAGAGTCTCACCTCAACACACAAGCTCTCCTTATTTCTCAAAGCCGAAGAAAATGGGACTTAGGAGATGAATATTGTGAGAATCCTTAGAAGAATTAAGGCAATATTTGGAGATGTTAAAAACCTATTATTATTTTTAATAGGAATGGAAACATAGTAAGTCCTATTATTGTAATGGGCATGATGGTATAAAAAGACCTATTATTATATAGGAAACATTGTAAAATTGGAGTTAGTATTTTTAACTCACCGACCGTGTAAAGGTAGATTGAAGCCTTATTCTCATACAGGGCCTGAAGATGCCATTGTGAAGTCAAGGGACTTGATCAATGCACTGGAGAAACACACTCATATAGAATATTTGATTCTTTGACACTAGGCATATTACTAAGTTAGTTGCTTGGAGGCCGCGAAGGAGAGTCATACTATTATTGAGCTTGTTGATGAGACTGGATTTGATATTATCTCTCGTGTAGATGATAGAGGTTGTGTAATAGAGTGGGAGATGATCTTTTTGTCACCAAACATTAGATCTGATCTTATCTCTTTGTAAAGGCCGGAGGCCATACAACAGAGTAGAAGTTGATTGTGGAAAACACTAGACTTAGCTCTACGTAGAGGTTGAAGGTCATGCAACATAGTAGAAGTCAACATTAGACATTGTTTGACTTAGCACCATGTATAGGTGGAGATCATGCGGTGGAGTGGAGGTCGTTAGGAGGTGTCACACTAGGGAGCTGCTTGTTGAACACCGAGCTTCTAAGACCACTCTGGGTCTACTAGACTGATTGAAAGGTTCGGTTAAACATTCATTGTAGTATCGTAAGTTTATTTGTACTTTATGATCAAATTTTTATAATGGATTGGTTCAGTTATTAGCAAACCTGAAGATGTAGGAATTTTTTGAACTCTGTTATCAACTCCTATGCAGTGTTGGTTCTTATTCTTGCATTGCATTTTTAGGCTAAGTTGATTTATTTTGGGGTAAAATTGAGTTGCCTATAAGGATCTCATTGGTCAAGAATTTTTTTGGCTAGTTTATGAATCAAGTTTTAGTCAAAGAAGACACAATCATACCTCTTCTTGCTATCTCAAAGATTTATATTACCTCATCTTTACTACTACTATATCCTAGACCATATATCGAGGTCTTTCCTTCACTTGGATAGGGTTAGTGATACATGGGATATTCACATCAATGCCTTTTCGTTCATATCCAATTTAAAAAGAAATTTTTATCCTATACCTCTAGTGTACTTTTCAAATTCACCAAAAGTAGGATTTACATTTTTATGGGAAGGAAATTTCAATGAATCACTTACATAGTGTTATTGGTGGGCGTATGTTTCTTCACACGCTCTTCACTATCCTCAAGAGCACTTTATTAGCTTGCAGTTCATGTCAGAACTCTATGATCACTCCTCCGAGAAATTCTACCTAAGTCTCAAACCTATCTTACAACTCTTTCTTCTTTGCTGTCACGAGTTGTAGATGTTTCCTCAATTGAGAATCCTTCTCGAGCTACGGTGTGTGTGCTAAGATGAAGCTATAGTAGGTTGACTGCTACTTGTCTTTTCTAGTGCCTTTTACATTCCACCATTTGACATTGGAACCACCTTGGTGCTCGGTATGGGAAAAAATACCAACATTGTTCCTTGTCATTCCCATTCATAGAGCAATGTGCACATACTTGAGGACCATCCCATTCTTCTTGGATCCCTTAGTAATGATGATATTCTCACAACATAGACTATAGGAGTTCCATACTCTATATCAGTTTAATGATTTGAATTGTAGAAGCTGAGCTCATCAACAAAACTTAAGATCTGAATTAGTTTTGCGAAGAGGTGGAAGGCTATGCAACATAATGGAACTCAATAGGAGGGTAGAACTTTTCGATAACTGGCACATTCTAGATTAGATCTGTTTAGAGGTTGGAAGTTGTATAGTAGAGGAAAAGTCATCAGGAGGTGCAAAAGCTAGGATGACAATGAAAACATGGCGCAATAGAAGGTAGTAGTCCCATGTGCCATAGGTCCTAAGATCGATCCGAGAAAAGTGATTGTCCAATTGGCGAGTAACATAGTTAAGACCATCAACTGCAAAGATCTCTTCTCGGTGACATAAGGTTCTAGATCTAGAGCAGAGGAAACAAAGCTTTTGGTGGAAAAAAATCCTCCTTAGTGGGGAGGTGTGATCCAAAGGTAAAAATTTGGTGTCAACATTCTCAAGATCTCCCTAAACTTGTTCTTTATGGAAGTATAGGTTGAGAGATTTTTGGTGCCTATTAGAATGTGTAGAACGGATGTTGTACACTCCATATATAGTCTGCACAAGAACATGACATTTGCAAGACATAGCCAGTACACAAGCAAAGTAGTCATTGGGCATGTTGTAGTTGGGAAATGAGTCATCGCAACGTATTAAGGGCCGTAGAGAAAAAATGAAGGTTACAAATCTAGTCGATAGCCAATCTTCGTTGCTCGAGAGAGTAAAAAGATTAAATTTAACTAAGGGGCCAACTTTATTTTCAAAATGGGACCTAGCCACCATGGATTTATAAGTCGGCTTGTCAAGTCGAGCTATAGACTGAGTCTAGCCAAGACCGAGTTAGAGATCAAGCTCATGATCGATTTTTAATACCACCTCACCGAGTTGATAGGTCAACTCGCCTCAATAATCATGCATTGACCAACCGATCTACTATGTGGCATTTCAAAATCACCCCGTGGCATTGCAACAAACCACCACCACCATCGTGTCAAGGTTGGAATTTTCACAACCACCATGTCCACATGACATATTGATATGGAAAAAGGGGATAAGCGTGGTTGCTGAACCATGGAATACATGGATGGTCAAATCCTTTAAAAAGGATTATCCAAATCAACTCTTGCCCAATGTGGGATATCTCCCACCAAAGCAATAATGTGGCAAAGTAAAAGGGAATGTGGTTGAGATGGTTCAAACCCCAAACCACATATTTCCTAAAATAAGTGTCCAAGTGTTCCACTAAAGGTGGGAAAATAACATTAAAGTGGGCCAACCACTATGAATGCAGGAGATGTAATGCTGCGAATGCTAAGGAAGGGGATTCAAACCCTTGGCCGGTCAAGAAAAATAATAGGTCTAAACCGTTGTGCCATGCTTAGAAGACTATATGAATGATGTAGATAAGGTATTTAAATGCATTCCTCGAGGCCTTCTAAGCCTATATAAGGCCTTTAGAGCCTCACCTCAACACACAAGATCTCCTCATTTCTCAAAGTGAAGCAAAGGGGAGTTAGGAGAGAAATATTGTGAGAAGCCTTAGGAGAATTAAGGAAATATTTGGAGATGTTAAAGACCTATTATTATTTTTAATAAGCATGAAGATATAGTAATTCCTCTTATTGTAATAGGCATGGTGATATAAAAAGACTTATTATTATATAGGTAACGTTGTAAAATCAGAGTTAGTATTTTTAACTCACCGATAGTGTAAAGGAAAATTGAAGCCTTATTCTCATGCAAGAGCCCGAAGATACCATTGTGAAGCCGAGGGACGTGATCAATGCACTAGAGAAGCACACTCATACGAAACTCGATTATTTGATGCTAGGCATATCGCTAAAATACTTGCTTGGAGGTCGCAAAGGAGAGTCATACTATTATTGAGCTCGTTGACGAGAATGGGTATGATCTTAGCTCGTGTATAGGTTGATCATTGGAGGCCATGTAACAAAGTGGAAGATGATTACGAAAACACCGGACTTATCTCTACATAGAGGTTAGAGGCCATGCAACAGAGTGGAAGTTAACATCAGACACTATCCAACTTAGCACCGTGTAGAGGTAGATCTTTGTGTGTAAGCGGAGTGGAGGTCACTAGGAGGTGTCAAACTAGGGAGTTGTCTTTGGAGTATTGAGCTTCCAAGACTAGTCTAGGTCTACTTTGGACCGATTGGCACACCAGGTTTGGTTGAACATTCATTGTAGTATCATAAATTTATTTATACTTTACGATTAGATTGTTATAATGGATTGGTTCAACTATTAGTGAACACGGAGACATAGGTATTTAACAAAATCTGTTATCAAATCTTGTCCAATGTTGTTTCGAGTTTTGTATTGTATTTTTGGTTAAGTTGATTTATTTTGAGGTAAAATCGAAGTAAAACTAAGTTTTCTATAAAGATCCATTGGTCAAGAATTGTTTTTGGCTAGTTTAAGGATCAACCAATTTTTTTCTTACATCAAACATAGTTTGTTTTGTCCCTTATTAAACTAGATCATTTGGCCCCGATCATTGCGATTCCCAATCGCCATTGATCCTTGTCATTTCCCTTTATATTGACATATTATCATTTCATTTTGCTAACAAATAGCTTTAAAATTGTGTCTTGTTGTTATATGACTGTTCCAGGATAGGTACACCCCATTACAAGCATATACAACATCCCAATCATGCAACAACCATTTGTGTGGGAGTAGTTTGATATCTCACATGAACTCAACTTGTGTACTATCACCCTCACACCATAAATTGAAGACATCGAGGAACAACTTAAGATCATACACAATATACATGATGCAACATAACAAGCTTGGTTTTACTATTTCTTGGACTTCAAGCTCTCTACGGCTATATCCCGGCCACCGACAATGCAAAAATGATCTCTCTATCCCCAGAATTCTAATAATATTGTCATTATCTTATTTCATTATCATATCACTTGATTGTAAAACACGAGTTGACACCCTTCAAGGAAGCCCTTTGGATTCCTGGGACCACCCTTTGCCGAGAACTCATTTAATCATTATCTAATATCTATCTTGTTCAACTGTCTTTGTACACAGGTCCTCTCACTTGGTGAAAGGAGGAGTCTTATGCATCATTGGTGTATCCACTAATAGTGACATTGTATTTTTCGGCACATGTGTGTTGGAACATAATGGTTAAGTGGGCTGGCCACCCCTTAATTAAATATGGGTCCAACATTATACTATATGTTAAATATTTAATAATAGGAAATATTTATATTTCTATTATTAGATATTAAAACCTAGGAATATACTTTAGGTTAAATGTTTAATATTAAGAAATATTTATATTTATATTATTAAATATTTTAAACCTTGGTATATGTGTGAAATGACATGGTTAAAAAGGTGAGTCGGGAGACACACCTGATCATCTCATATAAAAAAACTTTAGGTCCTCATTTGATATATTCAAAAAATAATATATCAAAGGTTTTCACCCTTGTGATTAGGGTTTCTAAGGAGGAGGTGATTTACTGGATGTAAAAATTTCTCTACAATAAAGGTTACTTTTCACAGTGGTTTTTACCTTTGGGTTTTCCACTATAAATATTGTGTCCTGTGTTATTTACTTTTGTAAGTATTACTTTATTATTATGCAATGTGATGTGATGTTTATTTATTTAATATTACATAGTTTATTAATGTTGATTAAATCCGTAATTAATAGAATCCTCAAATTCTAACATGGTAATACAACAAGGTAAATTAAATAGATTAGATCAAATGTTGTTGTATTTAATTTATTTAATTTTGTACGAGTTTTTCAACCAACCCGAAGGGTATTTAAAAATCATTGGGCCCCTTCTCCCCAATTTTTTGCAATCTAAAATTTTGAATGTTTTGTGAGGAATTAATGTGAGTGTGCACATGTGAAAGGGGTTTACATGTGTAGACACCTGTAGTTTGATTAAAGAACCATTATCCCTAATTATTGCCTAAGCTAGTCCTCTTCCCAAGTTGGCAACACCTCGTCAGTTAGATCTAACTCCCCTCTTACGACACTCTTTTGGTCGTATTTCCTCTAGTAAACTAATTAAATAGGTTATAATAACCTCTTCTTGGCTAATATTCTCTTCTTTACCACCTCTATTAGTTCCTCGGAATATCAATCCACTTCATTGGATTGATTAGGCCTTCAGAACCCTCATAGAATTTCTCTCTAAATAGGATTAATTACCCTCTAAACATGGTTAGCTATTTTTAACCATGATCAACCTCTCTCTAAAACTAGTCAAATCTTACTTTTACTTGATAATTAACTTGTTGACTCCCTTTTATTCCCACATGCACCAAAACCTCCCATTTCCCAAATAGAAAACTAGAAATAGCCTACTACCCCCTCTCATTTCTAAGAACACTTCTTCCCTCTAACCTAAAGTATAGTATTATTGCTTAGGATTAGGACCCTTTATTGAGCTATCTGATTTGCTTTTGCATCTCTATCACATAACATGGAGTAAATGGGAAGAACCATTGGCCTTGAAGCCATTAATGGTGAGATCCCATTCTCTTGAAGCATAAACTGATTGCTTAAGATCCTTTTAGGTTCATTTACTTTAAGATTTCAATTATAGAGGTTAATTTCATTTGTTTAAGTTACTTGTTTACTTCAATTTAATATATGCAAATATGTTTCCTTGCTCATTTCTTATCATATGGTCAATTGAGGGGCATTACACAAAGCTTTGGGGTTCTTGAGTGTTTCTTACCCCATTTCAATATCTCTTGCAAAACCTTTCATTGAACACAACATGTGTATGAAAAATCACATACGAGTAAGGGTAAATTAATATATGAAACATTTCTATTTCTCTATAGTTTTAAATGTGTGCGGGTAAATATTTTCAAAGGTAAAATTCAAGAGTAAATGAAGGGCGGAGGAAAGTTTCATGAAAATAGGGATTTAAAATTATTTCATTAGCTAGGTGAAATTACTTGTCCCCATGTAAATCTCTAGGTTAATTTCTACTCTCATGTGATTCGAAATATCCTTGTTCTGGTAAAAATTCTCTTACTATGTTTACCTTATTTTTTTCAAAATAAAATGCCCATGTCCTTTGGACCCCCCTCTAATAGGGCTTGATTCAAAAAACAAGTTTATAGTTTTTATAACTATATTCTTTAAATAAAAATTTACTATAGAATAAAGATCCTTATAGTTTATATTATATAAACTATTCTCAAAAAATTATATAGTTGTTTATATTGTATAATTTATAAACAAAATCTGTCTAAAACTGTACAGAAGAAGAAATTCTGAAATTTCATATTATGGAAATACACATAAAATTTTCATCTGTATTAAATTTGACGGTCAAATGACCATCCCGACAGACTAAAAATAAGGCAGAATGACGGTCATATAGATGTCAAATTTAAGTTGGCCAAATCTTTATCTACATTAAGACTTTTCAGAAATTTTAAGTTGTATGCGTTCTTAGGGTTTTATCTTCTCTTATAGGGTTGGATTTTTTTAATGATATGCATAGGGTATAATGCAACCCTTTATAATGTGGGTCATTATTTGATTATGGGAAGTTAATTAGTATGCATTTTTATGACAGAATTAGTTATGGTCAAATAGTTTCTTTAGATCTATAAATTTAGATCTGGTTCTATTAATATTTTTATGATCATATTAGTTATTTATTTATAACAATTGATTTTTAATGAAATAATACAAGTTCTTTGATCATAAAATATGGGTATTTTCATTTTTTCGATTAATATGTTTCTAACTCAGTGGTGCATTATATCATAATGGGGTATGCTTTTCAGGTTTAGGAAATTTGAAAGACAATGGTGTCTAGTTACTTTTGCCTCGATAAATCCCATATCCTAAATGGAGCCAATTACAATATTTGGAAGATCAGGGTCAAATCAGAACTTATGGTGAGGAACTGAGCTTACGCCTACCGGTCGTCAAACAAATATGGAAAATATGAATGCATTCTCATAATGTATGCATGAGGCCCTTTCCATGATTATGTGCAATGTGAACGATGAATATCTTCTACACATTGGTAATATTGAACATCCTAAAGAGGTATGGATACAATTAGAATCCATGCATGAAGGTACACACTTATCTAAGATTATTAAACTTGTTTTAGAATGCTTACGACTCCTATGAAAGGAGATGAAAATGTAGTTAATTTCTTAGCCAAGATTAAAAATATCAAAGAATAATTAAATGGATGCAATTATGACTTAATTGGTGAAAAATTAATCTACTTTATTGTTCAATTGAATATACATGAAAGATTTAGGAATTTTATTTCTATCTTAAACTCTAAATATCAGAATGAGGATGAATTACTAGACTTAAATACTTTGAGTTCTCTTCTGATACAGGAAGAGCAAGTGATGATGAACTTTGACTTTAAGGAGAATTCCTCTTAGGCACTTCTTGCTCAGAATTTGAAGTTCAAGCCTCACAAGCCCTTCTCTGATCAGAAGTTTAGATCTAAATCTTCATTTGCTGATAAGAAAAGTGTTACTTCTGAAAATTTACGTGTAATCTTTAATGGTAAATGTCACAAATGTGGAAAATTTGGGCATAAAAAGGAAGAGTGTAAATCTAAGAAACCTATCCATAAAAACAATAAACAAATTGTCTCATCTAAATATAATTTAAGGAAAAATGATAGTTCTAATGATGCTCCTAAAACTATTGCATTATATGCTTTGCTTTATACTCTTCCTCTAATTATGAATGGATTATAGATTCAGGGGATTCAAATTATTTGACATGTATTTCCAATTCTTTATTTGATGTTACAAAAATCAATGAACATGTGTATCTTTGTAATAACTCATCTTTAGAAGCAATAGAGAAAGGAAAAGTAAAATTTGTAAATGGTATTTTGAATAATGTTTTATTTGTTCCTAATCTTAAAAATAATCTTTTGTCATGTTCACAACTAACTCATGATGGTTTGTCTATTCAAATTTTGAAGGATACTTGGTACATCAAGGATAGTAATGATAATATAATTGCTGAAGGAATTCAAAGAAATGGTCTGTATATTTTTGATGATTTTTCTTCTGCATCTTGTTTTGTATCTCAAAGTTTGAATAATTCAAAACTATGGCATGAAAGGTTAGGACATGTGAATTATCGAATCTTGTATGAAATGTCTAGAAATAATCTAGTGAAAGGTTTTCTGTGTTGTCTTCATCTCATGATGCTTGTGAAGGGTGTTTACGCTCAAAACAAAGTGCTAAACCCTTTCACTTACATCCTGAGGAGAGTTCCTCTTCACCACTAGAACTTATTCATAGTGATGTTAGAGGACCTCTTGAAGTAACTTCATTAAATGGTTCTTTATATGTTGTGACTTTTATTGATGATTTCACTAAGATGATTTGGACATATTTTCTTAAAAATAAATATGATGTATTTGGAAAATTTAAGGAATTTAAAGCATCTATTGAAAATTCATCAAATTATAAAATTAAGAGGCTTAGAATAGATAATGGGGGTGAATATGTTAGCAAGGCATTTGAATTTTTGTATTGATTGTGGTATTAAAAGAGAATTAACTTCTCCCCATTCTCCCTAGTCTAATGGTGTTGTAGAACAAAAAAATAAGACTATTTTAGATATGGCTCACACTATGCTTCATTCTGTTGGTCTTCCAATTTTTTGTGGGCAGAAGTAATGAACACGGAAGTCTACATCCTAAATAGGGTCCCTACCAAATCTATTCACCTTTCGACCCCCTTAGAGAAGTGGTCAAATCAAAAACCTGATGTATCACATTTAAAAGTCTTTAGTAGTCCTACCTCCTTATATATCCCTAAAAAGAAAAGAAAGAAACTTGATATGACTTATTTTTCTTGTATTTTCATTGGATATGGTATTAACACTATAGGTTTAAGGATTTACAACCCTATAAAAAGGGAAGTAACTAAAAATTGTAATGTTGTTGTTTTGGAAAAATGCTTCTGTGCATCTACAAATAGTTATGAGACTCTTAATCCTATCAATATTTCTAATGATGGTTCTGATTATGATAATGAAAATATGGTAAATGATCATGATGATGTTTCTTGTGTTGATGTTATGGATGTGTCTAAATCTCTTGTCTCCCTAGCTAAGAAACCAAAATGGGCTCAAACTGTGTTAGAAAGTTCTAATCCTATTGACCTTAGGAAAATGACTAGAAGCCATCATACGTACCATGCATTAATGACCTTGTATGAACTTAAGTTGCAGAGTTTTGAAGAAGCTTCTCAGGATGAGAAGTGGATCAATGTAATGCAGGTGGATATAATGCCTTGATTCAAAATCAAACATGGGAGTTGGTTTCACCTCTAGAGAAAAGAAGTGTTATAGGGTCTAGATGGTTATATAAAGTAAAATACAATGCTGATGGTAGTATTGAAAAATATAAAGCTAGACTTGTTACTTCTTAGAGGTCTCACTCAAAACACAGGATAGATTATGTTGAGACTTTTTCCCCTGTAGCTAAAATGAGCACAATTAGGACCTTATTTGCTATTGCTGCTCAGTTTGGGTGGAAAATCCACCAAATGGATGTGAAAAATGATTTTTGAATGGTGATTTAAAGGAAGAACTTTACATGTCTCAACCTAAAGGATTTGAAGAAACTGGTAAAGAAAACTATGTTTGTAAGTTAAAAAAATATTTGTATGGTTTAAAGCAAGCTCCTAGAGCTTGGTATGTGAAAATTAATGCTTTCTTTAAACAATTAGGTTTTGTTAATTGTTCTTTTGACAATGATCTATTCATTAAGCAAGAAGGTTCTCACATTATCATTGTATGTCTATATGTGGATGATTTTCTTATGACTGGTGATAGTCTTACTTTAATTCATAGGATTAAAGAAAAATTGAAACAATACTTTGAAATGACTGATTTAGGTCTCTTACATAATTTTCTTGGCATGGTTGTATTTCAAGACAAGCATTCTATTGTTGTTTCTTAAGAAAAATATGCAACCAATGTACTTGAAAAAGTTTAATATGATTGATTGTAAACCAATTTCTACACCTATGGAATTTGGAATAAAACTTGATCCTAAACTTGCATGTGAAAATGTTGATCCTACTTTGTATAGGCAGTTAGTTAGTATTTTGATTTATCTAACTATAACTAGACCAAATATTTCCTATGCAGTAGGAATTGCTTCAAGGTTTATGCAAGAACCTTATAGAGATCATTGGAATCTTGCAAAAATAATTCTTAGATATATTAAGGGAACAATCAATTATGGGTTACATTATACTAAGGATGAAAATGCTAACTTGCATGGATTTTGTGATTCTAATAATGCTTTGGTGATGTATTAGATAGAAAATCTACTTCTGGTTATGTGTTTAAATTTGGTGTAGGTGCCATTACTTGGTGTAGTAAAAAGAAGCCAACTATTTCTATCTCTTCAATTGAAGCTGAGTATAGAAGTGTAATGGAAGCTACAAAAGAGGCTCTATGGCTGAAGAGGTTGTTCGATGAGATAAAGATGAAGGATCAAGGTAGTGTTCCTTTGTTCTACGAAAACCAGAGCACCATAGCTCTTACACATAATCCAATATAGCATTAGAGGATGAAGCACATTGAGATACATATACACTTCATCCATGAGAAGGTGTTAAGTGGTGAGATAGATCTCAAGTTTATGTCGACTGAAGAACAAGTTGCTGAAATCTTCACAAAACCCTTGAGTGCTGTAAAGTTTTGTCACTTTCATGAAAAACTTGGATTGTCGAGTTTCCATTGAGGGGACTATGCATAAAAATGTCACCTCTTAATGGAACTTGGTATTTGTAAAATGAAAAATTCATTGTAATAAAGACCTTCGATAAAATGTAAAAGACCTTCGGCAAGTGTAAAAAGACCTTCGGGCATGTGTATACCTCCTCGGCTTCTTTTTTAGAAAGAAGTGTAGAAAGACCTTAAAGGTGGTCTTCAGTAAACTCTTTAGTGCTATTGAGTTTACTAGTAAACATCCAGTGTAAGCATATTGTTAAGGATTTCCTTGGTTATAAAAGACTCCTATATGCTTGGTTTCAAGTAACCTTTTATGAGAACTTGTGAGAACATGTAAAACTCACAAATCATACTTATCCACTGATCATGGGATGATATTTGGGATTCCAAATCATTTTGTACTAAAATATAACTCGAGTATGTTAAAGGTGTTATAATTCTTTCAACCTATATGCTAGCCTAAAACCTTTATGGTTTAAGGATTGTAAATCCTATAGTGTACCACGGGCAAGTAATCTATTGTCATATGTTATCCCACTTAACATTAAGGGGGAGTGTTGGAACATAATGGGTAAGTAGCATGGCTACCCCTTAATTAAATATGATTCCAACATTATATTATAGGTTAAATATTTAATAATAAGAAATATTTATATTTCTATTATTAAATATTCAAACCTAGGAATATACTTTAGGTTAAATATTTAATAATAAGAAATAGTTATATTTCTATTATTAAATATTTTAAACCTTGGTATATGTGTCAACCGACATGGTTGAAAAGGTGAGTCGGAGACATACTCAATCACCTCATATAAAAAGGACTTTGGGTCCTCATTTGATATATTTGAAAAATAATATATCAAAGGTTTTCACCCTTGTGATTAGGGTTTCTAAAGAGGATGTGATTTACTAGATGTAAAAAGTTCTCTACTGATAAAGATTACTTTTCACAAAGTGGTTTTACCTTCGGGTTTTTCACCTGTAAATAGTATCCTATGTTATTTACTTTTGTAAGTATTAATTTATTATTATTCAATGTGATGTGATGTTTATTTATTTAATATTGTATAGTTTATTAATGTTGATTAAATCCGTAGTTAATAGAATCCTCAAGTTCTAACAAGGTATCGGTAAACCTTGTTTTATTTAGAGTTTTTGGTATTTCAGGATAATAATAATGTGAACCAAAATTTACCTCAAACAATATCATAGTTTTTATGCTTTCATATGCTTAGTGGGTCGGCCTTAGGGCTTTGGATAGTATAGTACGATATATATAGGAGTTAGAAAGTAGGATATGATCATCATATTGAGCACTTGAGCATTATTTTATGGTTTGGAGGTTTCCCCTCGAAGTTGATAAGTCATTCTACTTGCATATTGTGATCATTTCTATATATTTTGGTGTTCATTGGTGTTCTATTGCTATGCAACATTCAAATTTATCTAAGTAATATTTCACCATTGCCACATATAGTCAAGCTCTAAGTTTTAGGAATGTAATATCAATGATCAAAGCTTAAAAGCATGCTATGAATGTAAACTAAATGGAATCAAACATTAATCTACAAAGCATCCTTACTATGTATGAATTGCTAAACTAACATAGACCTAAATAGATCTAAGAGGGAAATCAAATTGGGTTTGTTGCTACTCCAAGAGAGGTGAAATGGTCTCTCCAAAATGACTACAAGATCATATTGGATACCCATCTACTAACCCCATTGAAGACTTTAGGAAAGGATTGAGCTTGGTTATAAATCATATTTCTTATATGAGATGCAAATCAAAGCATGGTGTAAAGTTTAAGGGTATATACTTAGTCCTTTTTATAGTTTTTCCTTTGAGGAAAAATAGCATTTTGGTGCATGTGGGACTAAAAGTACAAATTAGATTAAGGATTTCTAATCATGATTAAGCTTTGCTAATCATAATTAGTGAATTATCAAGTGATTAAGATGTGAGGAGCCTTAATCAACCACTTAGGGTCAATTAGGAGGCTAGGATAAGCTTTTGAAGCTTGTTGAGATGTTGTGGAGGAAGTGGGGTGATTTTGAGTGGTTGGAAGAGGGGTTTGAGCCAATAATAGGGTATATTGACCAAAACAAGGTAAAATAGGCTTAATTAGCTAATAATCACTAATTGTCTATTTGGAAGAGGATTTTGACTTACGATTCATCATAAAGTGGCATCTTGAATGCAAAAGAGGTTAGGTAATCAAAAAAGCATTGTTAATTGACCAAAATGGTAAGAAACATTAGTTAATTAGTGAAATCACTAATTATAATGGAATGGTAAGAATGAGAGTGATTTGTGTGCGTTTGGCAATAAGATTGCAAAAGGAATTTAGGTGTCTACATTTGCCCTGTTTGAGGTGAAGTAAGTAACTTCACTTCAAATATAGTAGACAAGCATAAACAAGTAAATTTTTGAAGAAAAATTAGTAGAATGAAGGATGCCCCTCGAGTGTCGATGGGGTGATAGAAGAAGTCAATCGATGATCAAAATATGATTGAAATGGATAGAAGAAATAAGGATAGGGATAAACATGGTTGTTTATTGCCCTAGGTGATTTAGAAGAAAAATTAGTAGTGATAATAAATGATAATGGAGAATATAGGACAAGCCCAATCTTTGCATCCAATCTTTCAATAAGAAACTTTGTTGTATCATTTTTCCCCTAGATCTACATCATCGACCTTTATTAAAATAAACAAAAGTGTAAGATAACATGAAAAGCTAAATTACTAACATTTGTTCATTGTTAAAAATGCGTAACTCCATGCAACATACATAATGCAATGCAATACGAGAAAGTAAAATGATGCTTAACTCCATGCAACATACATAATGCAATGCAATACAAGAAAGTAAACCAACTAACCTAACAGAGAAACAAGTACAATCACACATACTCAAACAAACAACATTCAAGACAATTGCACCAATGTTTTTGTTATCAAGCTTCAGTTCTTGAAATGTTCATGTTTGTAATGACAAGGGTTAAAAATGGTGCCCCAAGCAAGGATACATGTGAGGGGAAAAACGAGGACACAAGTAGTCCCATGGAAAGCATTCATGCACTATGACACGTCTCTAGCAACTCATTGTTGCACGGAGTACCGATATAGTAAGCAAGCCAACTTTGTTAATGGAGGTAGATCATGATGATCCATGAGTCATTTTGAGACAAGAACAAGAAAGAACCTAAGAAATATGTTTTTGTAGGACAAATTTTGATGTTTGAGGACAATGCATTTGATATAGGTTTTAGCTGCATGCATGTCATTTACCAATTTTTGAAAAAAATTGAATTTTTGTAATTTTTGGATTTTTAATGATTTTACCAATTTTTTGGGTTTTTGAAAAAAATTATATTGTTTTTTGATTTTTTGAATTTTTAGGAAGAAAATATTGTAGAAGAAATAACAAAGTCATGAGACATCACTAAAAGTCACCGTAAGGCAAAAAAAATATGCCCCAGGTAGTAGAAAAGGCCACCGGAAGCAAAAACATGCCCCAAGGTAGGAAAAATAGGTGTGAAAAAATAATTATTTATTAAAAATAATCATCACGATGAGTGTTAGAAGAATTTAGAAGAACCATGATGGCTCCAGGTGCACTCGGGGTGAGAAACACATCATGGGGGGTAAAAATGGGTATATAAGCCATCACGGCCAATTCATTTACCACATTCACTTACCATTTTACTGTTGATTTGAGCTCTAACCTACGGAGGAAATGGCGAGGGTGCAAAACGAGACACCATGTGGATCACATGAGAGACTACATAGAGACTTCCAGTGGATGGCCCACAGGTACACAAAACTAGAATTTTTACCCTTGTCAATTAAAAGCATTTAATTTTGGTAAAAATTACATTTAATTAGGGTTTTAGGGTAGAAAATGCATAGGCGTGGCCCTTGGGGTGTGCCCGTGCTCATAGGGGAGGGGTGCTCATGCATTTTTCATTAGTTTAGCGTGGGTGCATGCATGCTAGTGCATCTAATGGAGGTGCACTATATAAATTTTTCACAGTGTGGTGTGGGCACGCAGACTGCTAGCGCAAGGAAGGGCGCATTATGCAACATTTTTTTGCCCAGCGGGTATGCAGTAGGCGGTGCATGCGTGCTATGCATGCAAAGAATGTGCCTAGTGCATATGAATTTAAAATTTTTAATGGAAAAAAATTGAATGTACCTATGCTGTATGCAAGGAGGGGGCTGTGCAGCATGTGAGGCATGAAAATTTGGGTCTTGGTGCTTGGGGTACCCATGTGCATTAAGGGGTGTGATGGTGCTGCTGGGGTACTTAGAGTGTACAAAAAGACATTTAAGAAGAAAACCTTTGCAGAGAAAATAAAGGTTTTTTAGAATGTTTTTAGAAGAAAAATGAAGGTTTTAAATAACAAACCAGATTAGAATGATTTTTAGAAAAAATGAAGAATTTAATGATAGATGATAATAAATAGATAGAAAATTAGATGATAGATTAGAGGAATAACATGGTATAATAGAAAAATTTGATTTAAAATAGAAGAATAAGATCATAATAAATGACCTTGATTGACCTTGTAGGTGGACTTAGAGGTATTAGAGATGCATGAGAGTGACATGGGTGGCTCCAGGCCTACGAGGTGACATTCAGACACTAAGACCATATTTTCTTAGAGATCACACTTAGAGGTGACCGATTTAGCACACGTGGCCACATGCCACATATTACTTTAGATCACAACTGCTGCTCACACTCTTAGCTGAGAGATGATAGAGTGAGAGTCAGACATTTTCATCTTCCTACTGGTGAGATGAGCATCACTTTAGAGGATGTGTGGTGGATCTTACGAGTTCCTATTCAGGGTCACTTGATCACATATGATGGTCACCAGGACCGTATTGAGTGATGTATAGCTTGAGATGTTTTTGGAGTGGTAGACATACCCCACGGGGTATGACTACCAACATTAGGAGGTGCATGGCTGATCGGGTGGGACGGGATGGGTCCCCATATTCTTGTTAGCTCTTGTCAGTGGCATATTATTTCCTAAAAAGACTGGGTGCTCGTGCTTTTTCCCTCCCAGGCCTTATTGGAGTGATTCACACCTTCTTTAGGAGAGGTTTACTATTGGGGTCAGTGTATATTGGCTCATTTATATGTAATTTTCATTTGATAGCTTACCATGGATAGAAGTCCATGGGTCCTGCCACTTTACTACAGATATGGGCTTGGGACCATATTGCGATAGGACGCCTATAGGAGCATTGAGAGCTCGAGCTTATTAGAGAGCCATCATCATGGGTTGGGTTTCAGATGGAGATGATATCCATGGTCACATGGGGATACAAATTATTATAGGTGAGAATTTTTGATGAGGTACAACCTCACATGATCACATGATGGCCATACAGGTTGTACCATTGGCCTCAGGATGTAGTTGAGTTGAGCACTATTTGTAGTTGATCATTTCATCCTTGGGAGCAGAGCCATATCATGGAGTGGTACAGTGGACATGGTCCAACATCAGTTTGGTCTCATCCAGGGGATTCTTGGTGATGAGATGTGGTATGCACACATAGATATAGAGAGGCCTTCCATATGGGGCCTCGGATCAGGTTAGGTCGAGCTCATACTAGCTTTTTACAGTGGTTCCACAACCTTGGGTACAACGATGTAGCATATAGTGGATCCAGGGATGACCCCAGATTATGCAGGATGTGGTATGTGATAATGTTACCATGGAGATTGACCATACCACATAAGAGGTATTGGATGCAACAACACAAGGGGGACATGGCCCATATCCTAGGGCACAAGCACGAGCACATGCACATAGGTCCATAGGGAGGACCATATATAGGGGTACCAACACATAGTGTAAAAGTGCTAGTCCAACAACAAGTTTTAGTGTAGTAGGTAGGTAGTGGTGTGGCCATAGGTATTGGCACCACATGGATGCCCCTTCAGGTTCCATTATGGGCACCATTACAGGAACACCTCCATCACCCCTCACGTGAGTCCACCACACAATCCACCAAGAGGTGGAGGAGATGGTAGGGGTGGTGAGGAGATGGAGGAGGATGTATATGTTCTGGATGTACAAGTGGTGGGTGGTGGCTGCCTTGCATAGCAGCACTATAGTAGGTGACAACTCTACACTCTAGGTTATAGGTTGAGAGGACCAGGCCATTTCTCAAGAGACCAAGCTATTACACAGAGAGACCAGGCTATCACAGAGGGGATCAACTCATGATAGAGTGAGATCAGGCCAGGAAAGAGAGAGTATAGGCCATGAGTGAGAGAGATCAAGATCACAAGAGATTACAGACTATAGGTAGAGAGAGGATCGAGTATAGGAGGTTAGAGTGGATGACATGAGAAGAAGTAGACACGAGTTCAGTTGTGATAGATAGCAGCTAATGTGACAGAGAGAGTGATACTCTTACAGTGGAATGCATTTTAGGGTTAATTATTGATTATTAGAGTGCCTCCCTAAGAAAGAGGCTACATATTATCTAGTGATGAAGCCTCATACTGGCATTGTACCACCAAGAGTCCCAGAGGGACAGAGGGCTACCCCTTTGATAGTCGAGTTAGATGTTAACATGTCTCGATCTAGATCCCATAGGACCTCATGATCAACTGATCAATTAATAGTCCTTCAGAAAACATGCTAGAGAGAGCATGGCCTCTGTAGGAAGCATCACATGGTGCAGCTTTCCTCATGTCCAACACCTCGGCCCCCCTAGGCCTAGGTGCTGATCCCGGAGAGGGTGAGGGTGAGAGTCATGGTTGACTCTCTTATTGATGTATTAGATGTATATTTTTGGTGTATCACCTCGATATGAAGGCATAATTTTATACGGATGTATATGTATTATTTTTTTTATCATGCCTCGTGATGAAGGCACATTTTTGTACAAATGTATATTATATATTGTTTTTTATTATGCCTCGTGATGAAGGCACATTTTTTTATAGATGCCCATGATGGCTCATTGTATCGGATGTACTTTTGAGACATATTGTTTTGTACATGGAAATTTATATTTGATGATGTATGATGATTTGATGGATTACCATGATGTATCACATTTTGTTTATGAGATATCATGCTTAATCTATATGTTTTATGTTTGTATCACATGTTTGTTAGATTTATGAGATAGCCTTAGTTGATGTCATATTGCATGTTGATGAGATACTTTGAGTAAAACATGTTTTTATTTTTGATATTGGTGTGGGGGATAGATTTGTGATCATGCGCAACCCCTCTTGCCCCATTGATGATACAATATTTGATGATTAGCTTTAGCATACATGTGTGATGTAGACTTAGCATTTATTGATATATGATGTATAGATGTGATGGTTTATTTGATATGATGATGAAATGATAACAAAATGTACAAGTAAAATAACAAGCACAAGTTAAACAAATCTAATCAAAGCAACACAATTATCTACAAGTATGCAAGATAAAATGAACTCAATGCAATGCACCATATATTAAAGTAACATTCAATCTAAGTAAACAAGTGAATCCAACTTAAAGCACACAATAAAAAAAGCAATGTAACTAAAACCATACAAACCAACAACTAAAAGTAAGCAAACTACTACTTTGTTTTTGTGGGACAGTTTTGGGATGTTTTTCGTTGTTTTTTTGGGTATTATCTCTAAGACAATTTTCTATTGTTTTGGAGTTTTCTATGAAACATATTTGAATGTTTTGATTTTTTCAAGGAACATATATTTATATGTTTTGGGATTTTCAAAAGTTATACGAATGTTTTTATGTTTTCTAAAAATTTTCCAAAAGCTAATGTGCAAGGAAATGAAGAAATGTGGATGCCCCCAATGTTAGATGGGATGTACAAGGGCAAAATGCCACATGTTATGTGCAAGAAGTGATGATGTGAAGTTTCCCCCAACGTGAGATGGGTATATTCAAAGTCAAATTCTCCTTATTTCAAAGGTAGGATCAGCTGGATCAGGGAAAAGAGGGACATGCTCACAAGGGACTCAGATGAAGGAAAAGACCAACTTAGAACAAAGCTACCATACTCCTAAACCTGAAATGCTTGTGAACAACGGACCCTCCAATGGTGCTGAAACCGGTTTTCACCAAAGGACTTGTCCAAAGTGCCACCATTGCGTGGTTTTCACTATTGGATGCACTATTTTTTTTTCTCTTTTTCTTTTTATTTTTATACTTTTTTTTTTTCTTTTCTAATATTTTAGAGACCCCATACTTAAGCATAGAAATGCTTAAGATGCATTGTGTTCATGGGTTCTCGAAGCTCTTGGCCATCTTGAATAGGAAAGCTTATAGGCACTTGAACCAAACTTGACAACCACAACATATGGTCCTAGCCAATTGGGCTCAAATTTCCCTTTCTTTTCATGGATCCTTATTGGTGTTTTTTTGATTCTCTTTTAACACCAAGTCTCCTACCTCAAATTGACAAGGTATTACTCTTTTATTGTAGCTTCACCACACTCGATCCTGATACACTTTAAGGTGATTGAGGGTGTGAAGTATTTTCTCATCTAAAATCTCCAACTCTTTCAGTCGAGCTACTCTGTAGTCCTCTCTTCATTCAAGTAATCCCTTAGCTCAATACACAAAGAAGGGATCTCGATCTCTAAAGGTAGTATGACTTCCATGTCGAATACTAAGGAGTATGGAGTGGCACCTATAGGGGTGTGGATAGATGTTTTGAATGCCCAGAGGGCGGGGTGAATTTGTAGATGCCAGTTATGACCTGTGGTATTCACCATCTTCTCCATAATGTGAATGAGGGTTTTATTGGAAGCTTTGGCTTGCCCATTACCTTGAGGGTAATAGGGGGTCAAAAACTTGAGGGAGATTTGAAAGTGTTTGCAGAGTGCTTTCACCATTTTATTTTTAAATGGCTTACCATTATCAGTGATAATAACAAAGGGGATACCATATCGACAAATGATATGGTTCATTATAAATTTAGATATTTGGGCACCTTCAACATAGGTGAGAGGAACAACCTCTACCCATTTCATAAAGTATTTAGTTGCAGTAATGATGAACTTATGACCATCTGAGGAGACATGGTTAAGTTTTCCTATTAGATCGAGACCCCACTTTGAGAATGGCCAAGGTGTTGTGATAGGATGCAAGGATTGTGCCAACACATGTATCAAGTTTTCCATATTTTTGACAATCCATGCACACTTCTTCACATGGTTATAATAGTCATGCTCCATGGTAGGCCAATAGTAGCCTACTATGAGTATTTTCTTTATAAGTATGATCCCATTAGTATGAGCCCCATAGATGCCTTCATGCACCTCTTTGATTGCTTGGATGGACTCATCCGAATTTAAACAACACAAAAGATTCCCATCGTAGCCTCGGTGGAAGAGGGTGCCCCAAGTAGGGTATAATGGCTATACGGATGAGGGTTCATTTTTTAGCATGGGAAATGTTAGTGGGAAAGGTTCCATCATGGAGGTAATTAAATATTTCAGCATACCATGGGGAAAAGGGACCAACAACATCACACACCAAACAGACTCGGTATGTCATATGTTGGCATTCTTAGATTTTCAACAAAAAATGGCATATCATTGTTCCTAGTGGAATACTCAACATGGACCCTACTATAGCCATAACATCAACTACTCTATTATGTGCTCTTGGTATTTTTGAAATGTGATCTTCTCAAAGAACTCCTTCAAAGAATCAACCATTCTTTTGTATGGAAGAAGTTTCTCATCTTTTACCTTGTATTCATCTGTGACTTGTTTTATAATGAGCATTGAATCACCAATGCAATTGACTTGTCTGATATCCCATTTGATGGCCAGCTTCATCCATATGATGAGAGCTTCATACTCTGCTATATTATTTGTGCATGGGAACCCGAGCCGAAACTTGGGAATCAAGTCTCCCGTAGGAGTGATCAACACAACTCTGACACCTAAACCATGAAAGGTAAAGGAGCCATCAAAGTATAGTTTCCAAATGATAGATTCCTCAAGGTACATTATGGATGCATCTGGTAGTTCCAAACTCAAAGGTTTGGTACTTGGTAGTGGAGCTTCTACTAGCTGATCTACTAAACCTGTCCTTTTACTTGAATTTTGATGTACATACTCAATGTCAAACTCACTTAATAAGATGATCCAATTAGCCATCTTTCTGTGAGTGTGGTTTTGACAATAAGTATTTTAGTGGATCCACCTTTGAAATAAGCTTGACTTTATTGTTGAGAAAATAGTGGCATAGTTTCTGGAAGGAAAAAACTACAATGAGAGGCAAAGCCTTTTTGATATGTGGATAGTTGAGCTCATAAGCTATCAATGTTCTACTCAAGTAGTACACAACTTTTTCCTTCTATGCTCTTTATCATACTTTGGGCCAATAGTGCCCCAATTGCAAAGTGTGTAGTAGAAATGTAGAGTAACAAGGGTTCTCCTGCCATGGGTGGCATGAGAACAAGGGGTTTAGCCAAGTATTCTTTTAGCAAAAGCAAAACACTTGTTGTTTTCGGCCCCTAGTTGAAATTGACATCTTTTTAAGAAGATGTGTGAATGTATGACATTTTTCTGCTAGCTATGAAATGAACCTTCTGATGGCCTAAATCTTTCCTTATAAGCTACGCAGTTGTTTAATATTTTTCAGGAGGAGGCATTTATGTGATAGTAGTGACCTTTGTAGGTCCACTTCTATTCCTCTCCTTAACACAATGAATCCTAGTAGTTTCCCAGATAACACACCAAAGACACATTTCTTTGGGTTAAGTTGGACTTTGTAGTCCTTAATCATTGAAAGATGTGTCATAGAATCTCTTGGGTGCTCTTCCCAGTTCTATACTTGCTAATATATCATCTACATAATCTTCCATGATGTCACTAATCATGTCATGAAATATTACAATCATCACCCATTGATATGTAGTGCTTGCATTCTTGAGGCCAAAGGGCATGACTTGGTAACAAAATGTCCCCCATGGGGTAGTGAAAGTTGTCTTGTGTTGATCTTCCTCAACTATCTTTATTTGGTTATATCCTGAGAATCCATCCATGAGTGAGAGCATCTCATAACTTTTGTAGAATCGACAATCATGTCGATGTTGGGAAGAGGAAAATCATCCTTAGGACAAGCTTTATTAATATCTCAAAAATTAGTACACACTCTATATCGACTGGATTTTTTTTAAACTGGTACCACATTAGAAATCCACTATGAGTAGTCGATAGGCTGATGAAGCCTACTTCTAATAACCTTTCTAGCTCTTCTTAACTAACAAGGCACATGCGAGGATGCATCTTATGGAGCTTTTTCTTTATGGGCTTGATGTTTGAGTGTATAACAAGATTGTGCACCACTAATGCAGGATCAAGTCTTGACATGTTTTCATAAGACCAAGCAAAGATATCTACATATTCTCTCAAAATTCTTGTAAATGTTTTTTTCTTGAGTTGAGAGTGAAGCTCCCAACTTAACCATTCTAGGCAGCTCCTCCATGTTGATGTTAACATCTATTGTCTCCTCCACCAGTAGCTTGGATTCATCTTCCATGCATGTAGGATCGGGAGGGAGATTGAGATCCTCCTCTACTAAAGGTGGTTCAGGGAGATCCTCATCTTTAGGTGGGTACACTATTTTTCCATAGGTTGTTCTACTTGTTTGTCCACAAGCACCTCAAAGAGGTTTTCACTATAGGACTTGGACTTTTTCTTTCCACAAGGATTTTTTGTAGGAATTTTTCCCTTGCTTATTTTCTTACTTAAGTGACCACACAAATCTACCTCCTCTCCAAAGTATGCACATGTGTTGAGCTGAATGGAGAATCCTTTCTTGTGGTCATTTCTCAGAATGTTGTCTCTAATGCCAAGGAACTCACCAATAGCCTCATCATTTTGAAATACATCGATGGGTACATGTTGTTGTTGGTCCCAATTCATGAGTGATGGGTAAATGAGGTCCAGTTTTGGAATGGTAATGGGTGTAACATGGGTTATGGTAAGGATAGCCATGTTAGAGAATAGGTTCATGGTGGCGAGGTCTTTGTAAAGACTACATCAATTTGTTTCGCTTTCATTTTATGAAAACTATCCTCATGCTCATAAGAAGCATACTCATCATATAAAGGGTGAGACTCATACAAATGGGTTCCAAGACTAGATTTACCCATTATATGGTGAGGTATTGGAAGAGCTTCCAATGAACCTTGTTCTTGATGGCCATAACAACCATCCTTTATACCTCATAGTAAGCATTATTCGGTTAGGAATAATATACCTAGGTGACTTGTAACATAAATCCATTTCATCATCATCAGGATGAAATACAATATCTTTGAGTATCCTTTCATCTTCTAGTAAGCCACCTGAAGTGAAATTGTCAAAAGGGAAGTTCTCCCTTGATCTTTGGAACTTGTAGCATGGTCTACCATGTGCTTGGGCTGATAGTGGAATGTTTTGAACCATAAGGGCTTGCTGCAGATCATACTCTCCACAACCACTTGGTATAACCTTCATCTCCCATGTAGCGAAAAGGAGTTTCTGAGGTGGAAGCACCATTTTCATTGGTAGACAAGGCATCTGGATCCACTCGTGAAGCGAGGGCCTTCGATTGAACAAGAATAACAATCTCGTAGAGGGACACTCGTAGATGGTAGGAAAATAGCCCAACAATGCTTTCTGCAATGAGAAAATGGTTGGGTATCCTTGTGTATAGTAAGTGTTTGTCCTTCATGTTATAAATTTAAACAATGATGATATGTTGATGGCACACTTGCATGGCATGAATCCATGGGCATGACCGAGTAAGATGTTATAAGGGAGCTCCAAGTCCAAGACATGGAACTTCGTATCATGGGTTATGGGACCAACTTCCAATGAGAAAGTGATCATTCTAGCTGATTTTCATTCTTCATTGTCATACGCCTTTATGGTGATGACCTTTGTTTCCAAATCAACTTTTGTGCACCCTAGTTGATGAACTAGTTTAAGAGTACAAATATTTAGACCCGATCCACCATCCACAAGCACTCTCTTGACCTTCTTACGCTTGATTATTACTTCAATGTGTAAGGGCAGGTTATGGGAGGGATTTTCTGCTAAGACTTCCATCGGACTAAAAGGTTATGTGTTCTAAAGGAGTGATTTGCGCTACCATGGCCTATAAGTGGGTTGGATCAACATCAATGGATACTCCTGACCCTTGTAAGGTTTTGCAAAGGATCTCCTTATGGATGTTAGAAATATTTAGAAGGTCTAAGATTGAAATCTTAGTTGTGGTCTTCTCTAATTGATCTAACACATCATAGTGACTCTCTTGAGGAGGAGGGGAGTGGGTTCTGGGATAACAAGGTGAGCTCATCGTGTTGCCACAATGCACTCTCTTGTTTTGATTTTGATCATGTTGATATGTTCAACAGGTGAATCAACATGACCTATCAAGGCATCAAAATGGTCTATGTTTGACACATAGTTAGTATTCTTATTTTGAGATGACTTGTCCCTGATCCTGATTTTTTCTTTCCCTCGTGTTTGGGAAAAGGTTCTTTGAAGATCCCCAAGTTTGTGTTTGGAGACTTGATAATGGTAGTGAGTCTACTTCTATATCACCACTGTCGATTAGGTCTTGAATGTAGTGTTTTAATTTCAAACACTTGTCATTTTTGTGACCCTTTACATGGTGAAATCCACAAAATCATTATCCCTAAACCATGATGGCTTAGGTGTGTCATCCCCATAGGGTTGTGTTTCTGGGTATCGAACCATGTTTACAACCTCTAACTATTTTAGGATAGATGATATGGATTGGATAGAGGGTGAAAGTATGACATTTATACTCCATAGGAGTTCCTTTTGCAAGCTTCAAAGGTGTGTGATTTTGGATGGCTTGTACTCACTTAGAGTCTACTATCCCATCACTAATGACATTTTTATTCTTATTATGAACAAAATTTGTTTTTTCATTTGATTTGGAATCATTATGATGATGTGAAAAGGGCTTTAGAGTCCCCTAGCTAACAACAAATTTTCAATTTGACTCCCTTTTTTCGATTACCTCTTTGAACGTGTTGCCACAATGCATTTGCAAGTGGAACGTAATGTTTGGGTGGAGGTTGGGAAAAAATATACTTATCAACTATTTTTTGGGTATGGAACAAGGAAAGCAGCTAGCTAATCCTCTCCATCGTTGTAAGAAAGTAGTGAAGTTCTCATTATTTCATTGTTTGGCATTGTAGAGATCTAACATGGTGACGTCACTCTCAATATTGAATGAGAAGTGTCATACAAAGTTTTTTCAGGCTAATTCTTACCATGTAGATATAGATCCCTTGGGGATGTGTAAAACCACTCTAACGCTTGTCCTCCCAAACTTCGTGGGAAGAGGCGAATGAGGTAGTTGTCACTATATGTAACCTCTTGACATGCCATATAAAAATATTTTATATGGTCACGAGGATCACTTTTTCCCTTATACTTGTCAAATTTTGGACAATCAAAGTGTCATGGGAAAGGTACTTGTAACATGGCTCTATCAAATAGATAAGGCACAACTCATCAAACTGGTACTTTTTGTTGTTACTTTTTCCTTCTTGTAAAGCTAGAAGGGTGTTCTTCATAGTGGACCACTCTTGATTGAAGAGTGGATCTTGTGTGGGTGGTGTAGGTCTATATGAAGGGTTAAATATAGGTGTATTCCCACCCTTATTCTCTATGATAAATTCTTCATAAGGATATTTTTGTGTCTCCCATCAAGGAGTGTTTGTTTGGAACTCATGAAATGAAGCTTTAGGTTTTGATTTCGGTATAACCTATTTCAAAGCTTTTGGTTATTCCTTATTTACGTGTGAAGCTAGACTTTCTAATTGGAGAGTAAGATCTTGAAATTGTTCTTCTAAGGTTACCTCATGAGTGGGTATTTTGTTACAATTTTCATTAGGAGGAGGTTACTCATGATGAGCATGGTTCTCATTGTTTTCACAACATACTCTAACAACAGGTATATGATAGTCTCCATCATTTTCAAAAGGTACCTCCTCATTATTCTATCATCCAGAAGTAGAGGCATGACTTGGGTTTAATATGTCATTAAAATGTGATGAGGTCGGTCTACTTCTTCATCTCCCCGAACCATGCCGGCAATAAGATAAGAGTCAACTATGGAAGGTAAATTAGCTCTATTTCCACAACATGCATAAGAACCTCATGTTTGTTGTGAAACAAGTAATCATCAATATGGGTGGGATGAAGTTCCATATCCACACGAGGAGAATCATCCTCTCTCCACCACTATGGTCAATCATGAGATTATCCTCTAAAAGAGGGTTGTCACCTCCAAAGAGATTGGCTTCTAACTTTCATGACCCCATTCTCATAGTATAGGCATACTAGAAATAAGAGGTGCAACGTGAAATATTTCTACTAAGGTTTACTAAAAAGGGACCTAGACAAATTTTCACAAACGTAATATTCAAATCCAAATGGTGACACATAAAATAGCCACAAATCCAATAGATAATATGAAACAAAATAATGAATAAATAATGATCACCCTAGCAAGGTAATATATGACATGAGTTTTTCTAAACAATACCTAAATGCTAAAAATCAAAACTGATGTGACCTTTTACTCCCTATTTATACTAAAGATAGGTTTCCAAAATAGTAAACACAATATCACCGTTAGGTCAAGTTTGAAAAAACAATACCTAAATGTAAGAAATGTTGACGTGATCCTCTATTTGGTATACATAATCAACTTTTCTAAAAACAAGAAGTTAATATCAAAATGGATGTCATAAATGATGCTAACAAAGTAACAACTCAACACTTACAAAACTCAAGAAAAATATAAAAGATATATTTTAGTATCAAATGCCTTATAGTATATCAAAGTAACCTCAACACTAATATACGTGACAAAGCTAGATGTAAAAACTATGCCTAAGTATATCAAGAATTACTATGCATACAATACAATCTAGAGATTTAGGCCAAGTTTCACAATGGAAACAAGACGTAAATATCACAATTGTATGGCTATAATGTGGGAAACGTAACAACTCAAAAGAATTCAATGATGATATCACCTAACTACAAATGATAGTAAGTCTCAATATGGGTTTTGAGACAAGAGGGGCTACTAGAACTTGATGACGTACCATTCACACTTTCAACTCTTGCATTCGGCATTACAACCTGGTCATATAAGAAGACTAAAAAGTGGTGGACACATTATTTCTAGTAGGTATCTGCATATGTTTGTTCTTATTTTGTCTCCAAATGAGAAACAAGAAAACAAAGGTGTAAACCAAGTGGTGTTGAAAAATACTTGATGTAACTTTGGCAGAGTTTCACCTTGTCTTAGGACAAGTGAAAAACTAGGACAAAGTAACACTAAATAGATTTCGTGATGAAATATCATGCGGTTTCAACTTTAAGAGATTATTTCCTTGTTTTGAAAATAAGAGTTTGAATCCAAAAAAGTTGTCACTTTGTGAGAGCTCTCAAGTATAATAACTAAGACAAAATTGGCTCCAAGCCGACAAGATTTCCTAGGGGTTCTCTCTCTATGTGTCACAAGTTTACTTTTGTGAGCTCGATTTACCAAGGTTTCCCAAGGAGTATCCTGAATTTACTTTACCCCTTCTAATACAATGAGAAACTAGTGCATTCATTTGTATTATCACTGGGGTCACAATGGAAATAACTTTGACTCTAATCTTTCACCAGGTGTACTAATCAATTGGGTAGTGTGGAGCACTTTCTGTTTCATTCACAAGGTTCCCTCTTGCGTGAACTACTTTGGGGTTCCTAGGACCACCCCCATTGTTGTAGCTTAAGGCTTATGCCAAAGGGGTTATGTCCTAGTTTAAAGCGGATGAGTCATAGCTCTTAACCAAAACCTGTAATATGGTGTTTTGAATGGTGTGTTTTTAATCTTTTGGATTAAGAAATTTGGTTTAGAATGTCATTGGAAACCTACAACACATGTGAATGTTAGAATTTGGTTTGAAGAGAGCCCTTATTTATTTGACTAACATTAGGTCCTTCACACAAATGGTTAGTAGTTCAAAAATATCTACAATATTATAGAAATAGGATTAAGTGTTGCTTTTGGTTCTCAAGATCACACTAGGTGCAAGAGAAGAGCATATACAACAAGTAATCCAACTAGATGAAAAGTTTGTAAATAAATTAACTACCATAAAACTTTACAAATTAAGGTTTATTCCCAATTAATCCAAGTGCTTCTTAATGAAAGACTAAAATTGCTTTTGATTCCCAAGATCACACTAGGTGCAAGGGAAGAGCATACACAAATTTTAGCCTTGGTTATTTATCAAGTGAAAAATATCTTAAACTAAAAGATCAAGTACATGCCAAAATTAAAGTTTATTCCCTTAAGCATAGAATGAATGATGATTTTCCTACTTACTCTAAAATAGCAAAAATGAGGTTTAGGGGTGTTTTTGATTCTCAAGATCACACAAAGTGCAAGAGAAGAGCATACACAACCCTATTCCAAACTCATACAAATCATGAAAACAAAATCACTCATCAAACCCTAAGCCAATTTTAACAAAAATCACTTACAAACCTAAGTTAATTTTGTTAGAAATATTGCTCTAAAATAAGAAAATTGATAGTAACAACACCTAAAAATCCCTAAAAATGACAAGAATACTAAAAACTAGAAGTTGAAATTTTGAACTTGGAGAAAAATTTACTGAGTGCACAAGAACACATCTTGATATGCACAGTGCATCCTATAGAGCATGGGAATAAACTTTGAAGCATAGGGACATGCATTCATGCACATGGATGCCTCTATCAATTTTTCATAGTTATTTATGCACAAGCGTGGCTAGAGAGGCGTGGGTGTACGTTTTTATGCACATGCACAAGTTACACACAGAGAGCAAAATTCCTTTGATACACATGTGTGATTAGTGATGCACATGCATATGTTTTGATGCACATGGCTCTTTCTGAAGCACATGCACACTTTGATGTATATGCGCCCCCTTTAAAGCACAAGTGCAAGCCTTCCTGTAGGTGATCAAAATATGAGTTTTGACAAGGAATTTTTGAAAAAGATCAAAACTTTGGCCTTTTGAGGAAATTTTTCAGCACTTCGCCTCCTTTTATCCTGTAAAGAACATGAAAACACAACTTCTACTACTAATCTAGTTTTAAACAACTATCAAAATGAAAATTGATCTACAAAACTTTGAAATTAATCTAAAATCTTGAGAAACTAATCTAAAATCTTGAAAGTAATCTAGAAAGCTTGAAACTACACTAGAAAACTTGAAACTAAACTAGAAAACTTGAAACTAAACTAGAAAACTTGAATTTAATCTAGAAAGCTTGAAATTAAAAACTTGAAACTAAGTTAAAAAGCTTTAAAAATGAATGCAATGGGGTAAATGTCTCACCGGGTGTGCCAAATGATATCATCAAAAACTTTACAAAGCAAATAGTATGACTAACTAGGAAAGGCTAACACCATTGCCACCTATAGTCAAGCTCTAAGTTTTAGGAATGTAACATCAATGATCAAAGCTTAAAAGCATGCTATGAATGTAAACTAAATGGAATTAAACATTAATCTATAAAACATCCTTACTATGTATGAATTGCTAAACTAACATAGACCTAAATAGATCTAAGAGGGAAATCAAATTGGGTTTGTTGCTACTCCAAGAAAGGTGAAATGGTCTCTCCAACAATGACTACAAGATCATATTGGATACCCATCTACTAACCCCATTGAAGACTTTAGGAAAGGATTGAGCTTGGCTATAAATCATATTTCTTATATGATATGCAAATCAAAGCATGGTGTAAAGTTTAAGGGTAGATACTTAGTCCTTTTTATAGTTTTTCCTTTGAGGAAAACTAGCATTTTGATGCATGTGGGACTAAAAGTACAAATTAGATTAATAATTTATAATCATGATTAAGTTTTGAAAATCACAATTAGTGAATTATCAAGTGATTAAATGTGAGGATCCTTAATCAACCACTTAGGGTCAATTAGGATGCTAGGATAAGCTTTTGAAGATTTATGAGATGTTGTGGAAGGAAGTGGGGTGATTTTGAGTGGTTGGAAGAGGGGTTTGAACCAATAATAGGGTATATTGACCAAAACAAGATCAAAATAGGCTTAATTAGCTAATAATCGATAATTGTCTGTTTGGAATTGACTTTTGACTTACGATTCATCATAAAGTGGCATATTGATGCGAAAGAGGTTAGGTAATAAAAAAGCAATCGTTAATTGACCAAAATGGTAAGAAACGTTAGTTAATTAGCGGAAATCACTAATTATAATGGAAATGGTAAGAATGAGAGTGATTTGTGTCTACAATTAGAAAAGAGGAGAACATAATTTATGGTGTCTTTAGAAAAGGAGGAGAACATTATTTGAAATATTATTTGCTTTTTCATTTGTAATTCAAAATTTCATACTATATTAGAAATAATAATGATAAGTATTCATATCTAAACTTCATAATATACCTTTTGTTTTTATTATTATTGTTTCCATTGAATGTAAGTATATGAGGAATCCATTGAGTAGAATAATTATAACTTTTTATCGAATTACGTACTTCCATTTTTATATGATTACCCAATGCAAAAGTTTAACATTAGAAAAATAATATAAAATTCCTTGAAGTCTTATTCTGAAATATTCCATTTGTTATGTCAAAACATTATATTATATTATTACTAATCACATTTAAACTTCATAATATGTCTTATTTTTCTTATTGTTATATCTTTGGACCCATCATATTAATTAACATCTTTATTATATATTAGATCAATCACATCAATCAACATTTTTATTTTTAGTGTATACCTATCACATCAACCAACATATTTATCTTTATTATAAATTATTTATCATGAAAAAGTTTAATAATATAAAAAAATAAATAAACTAATACCATTATAATTAATTAGTCTCATCCAAATAATTGATAACTATAAAACTACACTAATACCATAGTAATTAATTAATCACATACCAAAATCAATAAACACATTAATATTATAGTGATTAACTAGTCTCACACCCTCCCAAAGTTTCAGAAAAGGAAGAAGTATTTGAAATAAAAATCGTAATACTAAGGAAGCCATTCATGAGTCTCAAGGCTTTGTAGCACAAAAAGATTTATTCGCTGCTTAAGATTCGGTGGTCAAGGCTAATGCTTTTAGGATGGAATTTGAAAATTGTAGGCTTGATACTAATATAAACAGGCACAAGATCAACATGATTGCTATTGAACTAAGGGAGGTGCAGGAGAAGATTGAAAAAATTACCTCTATTGTGGTCAATGAGAAACTGCAAAATGCTAATGAAAGATGCCAAGCTATGGAAAAAGATGTGCTGAAAATGAAGGAGACATTGACGTAAATCAAAGGTTTGCATATATTGAACATGAAAATCACTATACAACACTTGAAGATGCTGGGAGAATTGGTCTATGCAATGCAGAGGGCCAAGCAAGTTGGAAAAGGAAGGTGTAATTCCAAAAAAGAAATGATCAAACCAGACTACAAAAATGGAGGGTGACTATAAAAATTTGGTTAAAGAATGGAATGATTGCATGCATTCAGTGGGAGAAATTGTCAAGGACTAAATATGTTGTTATTTTTGGCTTTGGAGTCCTGAATCGTATGTTTTTGTGGTTTGTTGTTAGTTTGGATTTCTAGTCTTGTGATGTTGTTAGTTTGGTAGATATGTTGTTATTTTGTACCTGGTTATGTTGTGCTGGCTTCAACAGGTATACCCTTGGCCATGGTTTCATAGTTTGATCTATTTGGTTTGTACGGGGTAGGGTCCCTTAACCCTTCTTTACCGCTAATAAAAAGAATAGTATCATACTAATATTAAGTGTCTATGATGTGAAACAAAATATTTGATCTTTTTTTCCCTATATATGCTTATAATAACAATACTTTATATTTGGGATCAAGGACTGGGATAGTGGTGTGAGAAATAAGTAGTTTGTAATCATTGGCTTATGTTCCATCTACATTGGGACCATTGGAAACTTTCTATAAGTGGTCGTGGGGAAACCCTAAGGTAAGGGTCACAATTCTCCTTATGGAATATGCAGAACACATCTAAGGCATTATGAACCCAAACCCATTCCAAGTCCCTCCTTGAGAGGTACTCCTCCATTAATCTACTCTAATTCATAGATTCAAGATAATATAAGAGTTTACCATCCACATTTTGGTATTAGTACGATAAAATGTAAAATTAAATACCTACATGGGATTAAGGGAATTCATCGCAATGTGAATCGGTGAGGAAGATTGATGCTCATGTAACACACCTAGGACTTCAAATGAAGTAGAGAAAAAAATGGCAAGGGAGTAAAGTTCAATGGTGATGTTGATCAATGACAAGATAATATGAGGAAGGAAGACTAGTCGACAATTCATTGAACGTGGATATTTTAAAGGAATCTACTTGAAAATGTTGATGTCCTTGAAAAACTCACCATAATTAGAAAATTTCCATTTAAGTTGCTTACAATTAGTGTAATATAAAAATAGTGCTCCAAGTTACTAGTATCTAATGTCACCCTATGATTTCTCTTAAAAGGATTCTTCATGATAATTTTTAAGGAGGAGAACTAGTGAACCAAAGCTCTCAATCACCAGGGATGACATCTAGAACATGTTGTCTTATTCCTTCAACCACAGTCCCCATTTTCAATACTCTCATTGCAAGATGGGTTTTACCCTAGCTAGATTCACCTCTATATGTTCTTGAAATAATATTGGGGAAAATTCTTAGAAAAAAATTTCCGATTATTATCGGGAGGTCATCCGAATCGATAAGCAATATATTGAAGGAGATTTAGCCTTAGATGCTCAAATTTCTATTTCTTTGGATTTATCCAAACCTCTCCTTGAATCCATCAAGCTTTAATCTTTGTATAGAATTTGGTATCGTAATTGACATCGAAAAAATATTTTCATTGCTTTCCATTATCAAGAACATGAACACTTCAATAGAAATTTCCCACTCTTCAATCAAATCTTAAGCCCATTCCTCCTTTTTAAAGCAAGGTTTGGCACCTTAAACGAGGTGGCCCCTCCGAAGGCTTTCTAAAATACATGACATTATTACTTCCCTCTCTATGACCTCTAGTGGTGGTTTGGATAGGGTTGAACCCTACTCACATGTTTGGTATTCTTAGTTTGATAAAATATATCAAGGAAGCTTAATCCATTGCTAAAATATTAAGTGACTTGGCCTCTATGATGCGTTAAGATCTAGAAGAAGGTGAGATTGAAATTTCAAAGAACTCAAGGAATAGAAAAACAATGTAGAGATTAATCTTTCATATGATGAGGGTGAATCCAAAACTCTAATAGAACTTTCGATTCAACCTAAACAATCCATCTTAAAACAAGCTAATCTTAGTTCTAAAACTAAAAGAGGAAGGAAATCTAAAGGGGTCAAGGTAAAAGTTGATGAGCTTGAAGTTTGAGACCAAAACTATCATTAGTTATTTCTTCATTTCTATAAATTAAGGGGGTAGGTCACTCTCACTCCCAATGAATCTTATTTTATGGAATGTTAGGTGCATGAATGCCCCTAATAAAAATTCCTAGTTATAGGGATGAATTAAGACTTCCGAGTTCCCTAGGCACTACTTGAAGCCAAATACACCTACCTATTTTGTAAAAATATTATATACTAGATTTGTCAACAACACACATTAGGGTTTTGAATAATTATTTATTAAAACATTAGGGTTCAACATAAAAATAATTTTTTTATTCTTTTGGAAACACATCAACTTAAATATTAGAGTTGAAAAAGAATTATTTCTCAAAAGATCAAGGTTTGAATTCTTTTGGTTTTTTCTTTTGTATCGTCATTTTTCTAAAAATATAATTAATAGAATATTTTTGCATTTTATAAATCATACATAAATAACGGAATCTAAAATTGACCCCTAAATATTGATATTTACAAAAGAATGTAGGCACATTAAATAATCATACCAAATACATAGATTCTTTAATTATTTTAAACAAAAACTCACCAAGAACAACCATTGCATTTTATTTCTAAGGCATGTTTATTAAACAAAAGACACTACCATATTGCTGATTTGATACACAATAAGTTTTAATATTATATTATCATAATGGGCACTGTCAAATATTAATATACTATAACCATAATAATTATCAATGGGCGTGTAAGAGGTCAACCTAGTAATATTATGATAAATTTGACATTGCCTAATTGTTTTTACCCTAGGTAATTAGTTTCCCATGGATTAATTTTTCCTTTTTGGAGACACTACCATAGTGCTAACCTTACATGGAATAAGTTTTAATATTAGATTATCTATGATAGGTATTGTGCCCAAAATCAATATATTACATAAAATAATAATTGGCAAGAAGTAAGAGATTGACCTAGTAAAAATCCTTAAAATTTAGTGCCCCTAATTGTTGACACCTTAGGAAATTGCCTAGTTTTTCTAGGGCATATTCCCCCTTGCCTAGTTAGGAATTGCATATGTGCTCAACAAGTGGATGTTTTTATATTGTAAGAAACCAAAATGTTGGCTAAGGAAGGAGGAAAATATAGCATAAGGATGTGTTTGGTTGGAACATATTTTTTATTGATGTAGTTGGGGCTTTGGGACGTTTGGGATTTATTGGAAGAATAATAGAGTTAAGGTCACTTTGGTTCACCAAAATCAATGATGGTAATTATACAAAGTACTATCTCAAAAATATCAAATGGATTTCATGATGCTCAATATATATGGATTTGTTAGGAAATCTTAGTGTTAGTGGGTTCATAACATTAGAATTATAATGTTAATAGATGGGGAACTTTGGTGGACTATACATGTGTCAAGGAAGGGGAAAGAGCCTAGATAAGTATATCTAGTGAGGATTGTGTTAATAAATTTGGTGTAGCTACTTTAAAAATGATTCTTGGCTACACCTCCCTGCCTAATAGAGATTTAGAGGATAGGCTGATTTGAAAAGAGGCTAGTAATGGGGAAGTCTTGGTGAAGTTGGTTTATGAGAAACTTTGTGAAAGGAGCAGGGATTGGAGTAGTAGGTGATATTTCCTAGAAAAATTGTATGGAAAAAGGAAGGTTTTCAAAAGCAAATATATTCCCATAGCTAACTACATTAGGTAAATGTTTGACCTTTGAAAATTTGATAAAAAGAGGCTTCCATGGGCTTGCACTTTGTTTTTGTGTGAAGAATGGGAGGAATCGGGAATCATATTTTTATCCATTTTCCCTATGCTAAACAAATCTAGGAGATCATCTGGAGGTAGTTGACTATTCATTGGGTCCTTCCTTGCTCGATTTTGAGCTAGTGGTGCAATTGTATTGAAAAGTTGCTCATGAGGGATTGTAGCTTCTTTGGAACTTAAACCCGATAAATTGTAATCTCAAGCATTTAGATGGAACGTAATAGAATAATTTTCCAAGGTGTCAAGCTATCCTTCGAGACAAGTGTGGAATAGGATTGAAGGTACTTTTTTAGAATCTATTAAGAATTGGGGTAAGGATCTAATTTATCATAGCAATTCGGATTATTCCTTTGTTGTAAATGACCCTTAATTCCTTAGAAATATGGTCACGTGCCTCCTAATAATGGGAGTAGGATAGAATCAGATACATTATGGCTACCTCCCATGGATAGGTGGGTAAAATTAAATTTTTATGTGGCCTCTAAAGGAAATCGAAAAAATGGTTGTGGTTGTATTTTTAGGAACTCAGAGAGTCAGCCTTTGTCGTCTTTGGCAACAAATCGTGGTGTTTCAACCAACAACATGGTAGAAGGCATTGATATTCTCTTTGGGCTTGTTGAAGATAAAAATGAGAATTGAACTTTCTTTTAGATAGAATGTGACTCCCAGATCATTATCGAAGCCATAAAATTAAATCATGTCAAGGCATGGGTGTTGGAGCCAATTATTCAACATATCAGGTCCATTCTCCCCTTTTTTTTGAGCTCTCATTTTCTCATATTAAATGTAGTGGGATCTAAGTATCTAATTTCTTAGCTAATAAAGGGGTTGAGCTATGGGATTTGGATTATAGGAGTCACCAAGTTTGGTCGGAAACTATCCCTACAACATTCTCACCATTATCTTCAATGATGCTTAGGAGGGTCTTATATTCTGATTAGGAATAGTTTCCATGACGGATGAGGTGATAATTATCATTGGTAATGAAGTTAATGATGTGACATGCAAAATAAATATATAGCTCTACAAGTACAAGAAACATGTATTTTATTTTATGTGGAGTGAGTTAAAGGTATATATATTTGTGAATTTTGGCGTGCGCCCTCACTCCTTGAAATTTGTCTTTGGTAAGTGTGGGTTTGAGTTTAGATTTTAGGGGATTGTGGTGTGGCCTTGTTTCAGGCTCGTAATGAAGAATTAGGGCAATATGGGGGATGGGTCGAGCAACAAGTGGAAGAGGGATTTTACAGGTAAAGACGCGGGTGAATCTTTTGCCTTAAGGATGGATGGGAAGATGAAGCATGCTACAATGTGGGAGTGGTTGTAGAAGGCCTGGTCTATTTCCAAATAAATCAATGAGGTGGAGGAGGTAGATATAGGAAAGCATATGAAAAATATGATGCTTTGGATCCCAAGCGGTTGGTGGGCGAGGCATAATGTGTTTGAGATGGCCTAAAGTCTTAGCTCTACCAACATTCTATCCAATGCCTCTAGGCAATTTCTCATCCAACAAGACCATGTGAACTTGGAGGGAAGGATTATGTGCCTTTAGTTTCATGTACATGCTTTGGCTAAAGATTTACGGCCATGTTGAAAGGACATGAAACCATTGCCTTGACCTTGGGTTTTCTTCTTCGAGGGATGCTATGGCTGATTTACCTTAATATTGTGCCTCTCTCTCTTCCTTGTCTTAGGATGCTGATGATTATGATGTGGAGATTATTGTTGAAGTACCCATGGTCAGCATGAAGGGAAGAAGGTGGAGGATTCCTCTATGCCATGCGGCATTGGTGGTGGTGTTTGACTCTAGTTTTTTGAGTTCACGAGAATGTAGGAAAGTTGATTATATTGGTTTTCGAGAATGTAGCACATATGACAATTTTTTTGGTTATAGCTAAATGTTTATAAAGTGAAGTGATGGATGGGATGTCGTTAAGTTCTTCTCTCCCTCATTTCTTGCACGATAATGTGCTTATATTTTGATATTCTAATTATGAGAGATGTTATCTTAGAATGGAACTTAATGTATCTTTTTTTGTAAGCTAGGGCCTTATCCTAGGTATTAATAACAAAAAAACATTAGAATTATAATGTATGTGTGAGAATAAATAATATATGGTGATGTAAATGGTTTGTAATAATAATTAATATAGTTTATTGGGTGAGTGATAAGTTGTAAGAGAGAATAATGGATCAAGAGAGATTATAAGAGAGATAAGTGAGGGATAGTTGAGAGATACTTGGGTTCAAAATAGTGTTTAATCCTTCACTATAGGAGAACAACTTGTTATTTATATGTAATATCCCCAATGTAATATTATCCCATATGTATCCTTTAATAGAAGATTGTTATTGTGTCATTGAGTATTATAAAATTATGAGTGTTCAAAGTGTGTTTAGATTATAAAACCCGAGATAAAAGTAATTTTGGTATCATACTGTATGATCTTGTGAGTGTTAATACGAGGGTGGAGCTACACAATGCTTCTTAGTTTCCCATGTGAGCATATTGACAAAGTGCAATTGGAAGGATGTTACGAGGGGGCATGAGTAGTTGTAAAACAACGCTATATGAATTATAATATCTTATCGGCGGATCTACCGATCATGATGTAATTGCGTATATGTTGAGCAACTTCAACTTGTGTCTTAGATTTGGAGTGATGAGGAGATCCAATAATTTTGTTCATGCATTTATCTTCCATCATTACCACGTCAAAATAAAAAAGTCATGTACCATTTTCCTTAAAAATGTCAAAGCTCATACATGTGTATTCAAGATTCCACGTCTAAATTCTCATTTTTATCCTGTCAAGGTAGGTATATAGTCTTCAACAACATTAATATTTTTTTTTTTTTAAACCAATCTAAATTTACTATGTGTGATTTTATAACTTTTTCCCTAAAGCTTGATAGCGAGAATAATAAAAATATAAATTAAAACAATATTTTTCCATTTTTTTCATTGGTTGAAGTTTTATTCTAAATCGAGCACAATAAATTAATAAAATTAAGAACAAAACTATGGTTTAGGGGTGGAAAGACTTGTTGTTTTAATTTTTTTGATTTTTTTTGTGCTTTGATTTTTTTCCAAATTTTTAGCGGCTCTATGATAGAAATTTTTCATTTTATAAATTAAAATAAAATCCTCTCGAGTCTACATCTCTATTTCAATGGAGTAGTCTCAATGATTTTAAGGGTATCCATTGCACCATAAAATTATTTTGATACCATCATCTACGCTAGTTGAACTTGAACTCTTTCAATCTTATTTTTTTCTATATTGTGTTTATATTTTTGCATTATGTTTATGTTTCGTGATCTCGATCATGCTATAGTCAAGTGATGATGAGGAAAAAGAAGGAGAAAGAAAGAATGATAAATGCATATGGGTGAGGATAAAATGCATGGGCTATTTTGACATTCTAGAACATTTGGGTTTGTGTAATATGAACATTAAATAATTACTTTTCTTGTGTGAAGCAACTTGGTGCTTATTTTAGTGATGTTTTCATCGGTGTATATATGTAGCTAATTTTTGTAGACAAATAAAAATAATAATTCTCACCAATCCCATTATCCGCTATCATTGTGCGCTTTATCACCGTATTTTGGTTTGAATAATCAAAATCTAAAAATGTAACACAAACAATTACTACTTTCTCATTTCAAATCAACTATACATTAAATAATTATTTTAATAATTATATGTAATTTCGTTTGATATTGTGAAATTAGAGAAGGGATTAATATTGCAAGTAGGAAAATTCAGATTCTTGCAAGGATTAACCAGAAATATCAACACACACAATTGGAAAGAATAACAAATTTTCTAACAATATCAAGACAAGATGAAACCATGAACATAAAATTTCACTTATTCACTCATCCAAAAAGCTGAAACTCCTTTCTTTATTGACATTTCACAAAATATACAATGAAAGAAAGAGGAAAACATATAGAGAGAGAATAGAATGATTTGATATATTTTTTTATTCTTGGTAGCTATCTACTCATGAACTTACAAAATTGACAACCTCTTGGAATGAGGAAGTCATTACAATTTATAGTTTTCAAAAGAGACTCTTCACCTACCCCCACATGTCTTTTCACTTGTCTTTTACAACTTGTGACTCTTTACATTCCTAGGAAAGAAATTAAGTCCCCTTTTTATTAATTGAGGGAAACTTATTACAATTTTCAACTATAGTCACATTAATGAATAAGAAAAAAGTGAATAAGATGAAAATGAAAAGTGCAACCTCCCAATGAAGAATTAGAATGAAGAAGGAAGAGAGGAAGGGGGAGTGAAGAGAGAAAGAAGATAACTACTCAATCTGAAGAAGATGCTTTCATAATGGAGACCTGCTTACCAATGGAATTTTGGAAATTTATTCAGGAGAGATCTCAATACCTTTGAATTATTTGTTGTATCGTGCCACCGTAGGTGCAACTTTCTCAGCTTGTGGGATGTGGAAAAAACTCAAGGACTTGACCCAATTTTCAGAGAGAGAGTTGATGTTCTTGCATTCCATGAACCAAGATTGATGATCCCTTGTGTGTTTGATATGACTACCCTTATCTCATCCAGGGACTCCAATGTGTCTTTGTTGAATGAAAATGGATCTCTGACCTCCTTCTTGACAAGATCTTCAAATGGCTTCAACAGATCATCCACCAAGTGTTCTCACTCACTGTTGGCACTCCAAGTTTTGTATCTCATTATTGGCATCCCCTTGCATATTTGAAATGTGTTCCTCATATGAATCCAGTTCACCAAGAGATGGTTTATCATTTCATAATGAGCAACCAAATTCCTCTAGCCCAGACTTGAGACAAATCTTCAGATGCTGAGTTGAATACCCCCTTGCTTGCACTTTAGTAGAGAAGAGTTTGACCTTTCCCATCTCAATGACCATAATGGATAAACCTAGTCCCAATGTTCCTTTCTTTTTCAATCTCCTCTCTAGTCATGCTTACTTTCACATTCATTTTTGCACTCATGTACTTGAAAAATGATAGATCTCTGGAAGAAACACTTTACCCTTTTCTAGAATCTGTTCACCCATTTATCATTTTCTCTTCCCTGCATGGTGAAACCTTGTGTTTTTCTAATAGAATATGGGTCAATATTTTTCAAAGCTACTGATGGGAGTAACTTCCTTCAATCCAGGAGAGATGAAGTAACATTTGGATCCATGAATGTTTGCATATGTATGAGGTGAGAGTCCTTATATGGTCTTCCAATTGATCAATTCTCTCCTTATACTCTTGGTTTCTCATGAGAAGGTGAGTGGAAGACTCTTGAAATAGATGAGCATCTCCCTCATGTGTGTGTCACTGGTCCAAGGGGAATAGTGTTGATCTCATAATCAAATGGGCCATCTCACTTTGATAGGTTTGATGACTTTAGGCCGAGCTACCTCCACATATTGGTTTCTGAAGTGCTCTAAAAAGTGGAGGCAATTTGAGCTTTCTTCCCCTTCTTTTCCTTCACCATTATAGATATAGCCTAGAAATATGGGATCACCACCTGTTGGCTCATGTGTGTCTCTCCTCCAATCATATCCTATACCCATGAGAATGTTTCATTTGCTTTAGGTTCAATGTTGGGCATGATGGAAATTTCTTTTTCTGGTTGAGAAGGTGGATCTTGGGCCAGGTTGAATTAAATGGATGCACTACTATGGAAGAAGAAATGCTTTGAGTTATTTGAAGAGTTGGTGGCTGAGGTAGTTCAATCTTCACCTTTTCCATGCTTCTTCAAGGATCTTGAGATGCTTTTTTTCCTTCTTGTGTGTCCTCTTGTAGTGAGTTGGCTCAAATTCCATTGATTTTCTCTTTTGAAGCCTTTCAGAGTGGGTGGAACTAGAAGCTTTCTCAACTTTCCTTCAAAGCAGAGAGAGGAGATGACTATTTCTTGAGAGCATGGAGACCTCTTGAACTTGATGAATGTTGCCCTCTTCTTTTTGAACCACTCTCTAGATCTCTAAATCACTTCCTCAGTCCTTTCATTTATATCCCCCGATTCCCGATGCTCCAAGAAACTTGTGGGAGAGGCGAAGCTTTCACAACTTGATACTCAAGGTCATACAACTTTGTTTCCATCATCATCAATTCCCTCATCTCAAACCAATCAAATCCAAACTTCCTCATTTTCTCTATTTCATCCTCATGTGATCCCTTTCCCTAACTTCAATATCATCATAAAAATTCACCCAATAGTCCTCAATTTGCGGCACATGGTGTAAGTCGGGATATGGAACATATTGGGAGTGCTCCAGGATGTCAAAGTTATCCCTCAAGTGTAGGAATATAGAGATTCAATTGAGAGAAAGAGGCTTCCAAATTTGATGCATCAATGAGAGACTTGCAAGAGAAAATTCCCAAAGAGATAGGGAAAGACACCTTTCTTCTTCTTCTACTCTTGAGTTTTTTGTTGACATGGACAAGTTGTCTGTAAAGCTCAAACATGAAAATCTTGTCACTTAAGGTACCTTGGAAGTTTTCACAAAGAGAAGAGTCAAATCCAGATACCTTGATGTATGAGAAAGTTGAGAATTGTGTGAAGAAGGATCCATATATTTTGAATCAATGTGGTAACATGTGAGGACAATCTCAATTTAGATTTCCTTTGAGAAATCTCACAACATACATGGTGAATGCATCATTCACCCTTGAAAAGTGGTGATTACTCTCTTTCAGGGTTAACTATGGATATCTCTCATAGGGGGGGGCCTTTTGGGAGATGTTTTGTGAGATTCAAACCCCTGAAAGATCTCATACTACTAGCAAGAGCATACACTAAATATGATGTCATGGAAAAATTTCTTGTGACTGGAAGTTGGAGCAACTAAAAAATGGAGGTTGTCACTAATGATTTGACCCCAGTCAATCATTTTCTTTCCTCCTTCATGATGGTAAGGATGAAAAATTCCATCCAATCATGGAACTCCTTGGTGCTTTCCTCTCCCATCACTCTTCTCAAAAGAATGATAACATCTAAGAATCCTTCGTGAAACTCATGCCTAGACCAAGACTTTGGCACACGAGAGGGTTTCCTTACCTAATTTAGCCATGACCCCAATGCAAGGCCTTGAGGTATGAATCTGTCTTTGACCATTCTCTTGATGCAAACTCCTTTGGGATGATTACCATATTTCTCCAAGTTGGGATCTGCATACTTTGTGATATTCCTTTGGGGTGAGCACTGCCAAGATTGAACTATCATCCCCCTTATATGATTCTTGAGTGTCTAGTTTCATAGTGTTGAGCACAAAAGTCATCACCAATTCTGTGCTCTTGGATGGATAGTGGGTGGCCACCTACTACAAAAAAACCACTTGTGTATATCCTTTCTTCCACAAGTTCCCTGGGTCTACGCAAACATCCGGTTTTTCAGATCCTCCAAGTCCATGTGAGTGATATCATTATCACCCACATCTAATACTCTAATGCAAGAGTTGAAATGGCTCCAAACTAGAAAATTTTAACTTCATGATGGAAAAAATCTGCTAGGTGAGAAAAATGAGGAAGACAACAACTTTCTGCACCTAAAACAAACACTTTCTATTTTTAGTAAGTAGGAGGTAGGGATTTTTTTTTTTTTTTTTTTTTTTCTTGCTTTTTCAATGTCCCAAAACTCTAACATACTACATACACTTTCGTTGATGTCTTTTTGATGATTTTTGATAATTACTATTTTTAGAAAGTGTTTTTTTTTGCTTTTTTTGCTTTTTTTTTGACCAAATTTGCCTAGTTTGTCTTCACCATTGATCTCTGAGTGCATTGACTTGAAAGGTTTTGCTTTTTTAGAAAATTTCTATTTATAGTAAGTGGAAAGACCAGATACTTACTAAAAATATAAATAACACTTCCCCTTATCAGTTTTCCATGAAAACAACTTCACTAGAATAGGCTCGCTCTCTAGATCCCGTGCTCAAAATTTTGTCTCAATCCACCCACTAGAATGCTTGGAAATAAAAAAAGCATAAACTAGGGCACAAAATGAGGGTTTTACCATAAATAATCCAAAGCATCATAGGGTTTGCAATCACTGTGTTCTTGAAGGCACTTGGATTGTAGAACCAAGCTGAGAAAATTTTGTTTGAATCGGATCACTAGTTTGAGAGATATGAAAAATCTTCATTTCGGTGTTCATGGCTGCCCCAGATGAAATTACATGTATATATGATAAATTTTAAGGTTTTATTGAGCTTATTGGTGTCAAAATGGCTGGCTTCTTGGGTTGACTTGGTGAAGGAATGGAGTTGAAAAAGTTTGTAATTCTTTAAAGGTTAAAACAATGTTTATTTTTAACCCTTAAAGCATGTGCTTTAAAACTTGGTTTTGAAAGCAAAGGGGGTGGGGAAAATTTTACTCCCAACTTTCTTGATTATCCCTTGGGATAATTGGGACATTTGGGAAAGAAAATGTGCCCCTTCCTAGGCTTGACAAGTGGTGGGAGATGAGTGGAGAGCTGGGAGGATGAGAGAGAAAGGTTAGAGCACCCGAGAGACAAAATTTGAGGTCACATGATGAACCTAAGTAGGGGATAGGGGTGGGGCACATTTTTGTCCCAAGTGTCTAATTTCCCTGATAGTTGGGACAATTTTGGGCAGAAAAATGTGCCCAAGGGTTAAGATGCAAAAAACTTAGCCAAATTTTCACTTGAGTCATTTAGCACTTAACGAGAAGATTCAGGGTCACATGAGGTCCAAGGGATACAATTGGGGGGTGGGGAACATTTTTTTGTCCCTAATATCCCTACTATCCTTAGGAACTATTCTAGACATTTGGGATAGTCGGACACCAAAATGTGCCACCCATTCTAACTATGAAATTGACTAACTCCCAAAAACATGAAACCACTTTTCCCGAGCTCAAGAGGTATTTTTGGAAAATTATTATATCAATTTGACTCCTAAGACCATTTTAAGATCAATGGGATGGTTTTCAAGACCTGATTCTTCCTCCTCCAAAAATACTTCTTTTTCATTCGGGACCATAAGGTGAGTATGTTGACATTGATTTCCCTAAGAAACACTTATGTCTTGTGAAGAATGTGAAAAATCCATCATGTAGAGGATTCTTTAATATTTCCAAAATATATTTTTTTCCTCTTGAATCATCCCAGAGCTCTCGAAATCCTTCATTGAAGTTCAAGTGTATTTTTCCACTTTACTGAAGCTCCTTAAGCCTCCAAAACCCACTTTCATTGTTCTTATTCCAAAACCTCTAAAACTTTCCTAAATCTTCCTAAACCTACTCCATTGCATTTCAAACTCCTCAATGAAATCTCCAGATGACTTTAGGCTTCTTAATCAGCTCTAGATGATGCATACCTATCTCAAAAAGGATAAGGAATAGCAATTTCTAGACTTAGTACATATTTTACCTTTTGACCACATTTCCTTGAATGGACCAATGATCTCATGACCACATTTCAAACACTTGGGAAGGTTTTTCATCACATTATGAGGATTTTTAATGATGGGAAGATTATGACACAAAAGGAAAAATGACCTGGAGGATGACTCAGGAGGGGCTTTGGACAAAGTTTTTGACACTTGGGTAAAGTTGTCATGTTTTCTTGAGGAAAAATGTGAGGACCCGACTAGGCATGATAAGTGGATAAGGTGCCAGCCTGGAACCTTGGAGGCCAAGAAAAGGATATTCCATGTAGGGAATATTCCCAGAGGCATCATTATAGTTAGTGGAAGGTTTTGCAAAGAGGATAAGCATTCACCAATGGAGGACCACATTGACACTTGGCACATGATCATGATCTATCTCGGAGAGAAGTCATGGTGGTGGATGTTGATCCTATTTAAAGAAGTGCTTGGGATAAAAAAAAAGAGAAGAGAGAAAGAGAAGAGGAGAGAAGAGTGGAAGGTGAGAAGGTAAAGTGCTAAGAGAAGGAGGGTAACAAGGTGCTAAAAATGTTAGGAAATGCTAAGGGTTTGGAGCTCATGATGCTAGGGTTTAGAGTTCTTAGTGCTAGAGGGTTTGTAAGGGATATCATTAAGCATATGTATGGGTACTGGGGTCTATAACAAGGGTTATAATGGGAAAAGCATAGTTAGGATCTCTAATCAGATTAGTTTGTAGGGTTGGATCTTTTCATTTTGATGTATATGGTCTGAGATGACCCTTTTGAATGTAGTATGGCTACTAGAGACTCTTTTTAAATCAATATACATGGATCTATTCTATACATCTTGTTTATGGGTGTAAACCCTCATGTTATTTGGCTTGTCATGACTCAGATCTGGTTTCTTTGCTTCATATAATGTTTATTTAGCTTTTGTGATGCATTGATGTGTAGATCTATTAGTTATATCTTCTCCTTTTTGAGTAGATGCATGTACTTTTGTTTCTGTAAATAATCCTCCATTAATGGTGAAATCTCTTGCAAAATCTCACATAAAGGAGGGGCTCGGCACCCACATGCATGCCTCGGTGAGTGCCCAATGTATGTTGGGTGATAGGGAACGTGCACTTGGGGTTAGAAAAGAAGTATTGAGGGTAAAATAATGACTACATCTTGGTTCCATTTTTGGACCTCTTTTGAAGCTATTGTGAGAGAAATGTGTAATGATGGAGTGCTTGACCTTGGATAGTGTCGAGACCTGGCTTAAAATCACATGGAGGATGAGTTTTCTCAAAGTTTAATACTTGGATCTGAGTTTGATGCATGAAAATGGGTGGAGGAGAACTTGTATCATGAACTCTATGAGACATTCTTCTATTGTTTCCCAAGTAGAGTTGTATGAATGGCTATCAACATATGCATCAAGGAAAAGTTGGTACTATAGACCTCATGTTTGGACCCAGAGAGGAATATCAATGGTTCATGATGTCGATCTGACATGGACCCATGTTGTTGATCACTGGTGGAGTAGAGTGTTGACTAGTTATACCTTGAATACACTATTTCTACGTATTCTTTCCCAGAGATTGCTGAGTTTGAGTTCTTGAGGGAGCCTAGAGGATCATTCTTGCATGTTATTCCACTTGGCTATCAAGATCTTGGTCATTACTTTGAGTTTGGAAGCCTTTCCCATGGTGGCTAAACTCTGCTAGGCAGGGGCATGGAAGCTGGCATGTGGTAGAAGGATGGTGGACCTTGTGGTAGAAATGGAGAGAGAGGAGAGGTGAGCTCAAGTATAATGAAGCTCTCAAGAGAGGGAGTTGGAAAGACAACATGAAGCTACAGGAGTGATGGATTTATGGAGGTAGATGTTGTGGGAAGGATTTGAGGTTCACGTGGAGGACGTGGAACTTGAGCAATCTAGCTACCCCATCTTGGAAAGCGTGAAGAGAAACCCCTCGGCTTCTGGAGAGAGATCATCATATGAAGAAAGGAGAAGAGTCCATAGGTGCATCATCTTAACCCACATGGTGACCAGACCCTTGTGCTTAGTTTTCTAGTTCTGAGAGATAAGTTTTGATAATCTAGTTGGTATCGGTATTCATAGTCGAGTGACACCTAGGAGGTATAATTTTTCATTTGGTACATCTATGGCTGCATAATCATTTCCTATGTTTTGGGGTATTTTTTCTAGGCACAACATTTGGGAAAGGTGTGGGATCACAAGGTTTGAGTATCATGTCAGGGGAGTGGCAGGCAGGGAAACACATCTGGGAGTGGTTTGGTATCACATATTATCGGCATGCATAGTTTAGCATGATGGTGGGTTCACAGGGCACAACTGCATTAGGCCCCTTACCTACATAGGAGGAGGATCTAGGTGGATCTAGAGGAGTTGGCACTAGTGGATCTAGTGGGTCTGGTGGTGGAGGTAACATCGGAGGGAATCAAGGTCCTTGGATCTGGTGGACAAGGTCCAACACCATCAACAGGTGTTTTATGAGATGTCACTCCACTTACTTAATTACAAGGGCATTGAGGATGTCATGGAACATGTACACAAGTGTGAGTTACTATGGCACATGAAGGGAATCACTACCCTCAGTGGAAAGAAAGTCATTTTGTAACCACATTGCAAGGACACACATAGCTAGTACATGAAGTATGACCCACACCAAAGTGGTGGATTACATTACATTGTGTAATGCCTTTTTGGTGGAGTTCCACATACCTAAGTTTGAATAAAAAATCATCAGCATGTTGAAGGAGATTCAACAAGGAATGGTGGAGAGAGTGTGTGGGAGTATGATGCATGTTTCAAGACTCTCTATCCAAGTTATCTTATGACATTCACCCTTCACAACATGCTCAATGGTTCATCGAGGACTGATCACACCATTTAGGAGGGTGCTTTCACAAAAGACTTTCACAATATCCATGTGAGGCCTTGGAGGCTTTCCTTGCACATGCGCTGAGGTAGTAGGAAGCATTGATACATAGAGTTAGTCCATTCCTAGAAGCCCAAATTTTGCAATGGAAAAGTAAGTTGGAGAAATTATCTATGAACTCGGCTCATGAGACTCAGTGGGTTATGGTGTATGGATTGTGAGGTAGAAGGGCATACGAAGGAAAATTTTCCTCGGAGATCGGTATGTGATGATGATGTAGACTATGAGATTTTCCATGGAGATCATGATGCAAGTAGGTGTCCACTACTTGCATGCACATGATCCATAAGAATGTGTCTTGTTATTGCAAAATTTTTACACCTCTACTACTCATGACACCAAGGATTGTAGATTGATTGACCAAATACATGATGCCATTGATACTTGGTGTGTGCACCAGACTAGTATTATCAAGTAGTTCCAAGGATGAGGGTCATCATTATGAAGGGTGCACGGATGGATGGAGTCATGGAAGAGGATTTTGGAGGATTTAGAGGTCATGGAAACCACGGAGGTGGAAGAAGTGAGTTCCCATGGAACTTGTTACAACTGTGGGTCTATGGAACACTATAAGCATGAATGCCCCATCTGCTACAGTGCTCTTGGTGTGGAAAAAAACAAAGTATGAGGAATGCCTAAATTGTTTGAACACATGAGCCAAAAGCAAGTGGAAGGATAAGGGTGCTTTGGGATGGTGAGCATAAAGCATGTTGATCAATAGTGGATGCCAAGAATGGTGTGTGAGTTAGAGTTAGAACTGTATAGGTGACGACGATGAGTGAGGTTACACACACACACAGGAGATACCAAAGTAGAGGCCACTGATTACAAGAGAAGAAGTGGTACATGGGAAGTATCTAGACCCTACGCATCAGAAGGAAAGTCTATCAAGAGACCATGGACATAATCAAAAGTCTTCAAGGGGAAATTTAGTGTCTAAAAGAGAATCCAGGAAGTTGGAGTAGAAGAAAAGTGTTGAGGTCCCTCAGTCAGATATAGATGATGTCAGAGAAGTGTGTAAGATGTTGCACCAAGAGAATATCATTCCTCTATTAGGAGAATGGTTGAGAGATAAAGTACCAAGCACTGGAGGAGAGCACAGAGAGGTAGGTTTTGCATGCTAATCTACCTCCCCACAACCTTGACTATGATAAGGAGATTACCTTGAATGTAGTTGTTGATGGATGGATCCTAAGTAATATTATGATTGACATGGGCATGGAAGTTAATGTTCTCACCTAGATGCATGGAATCAAATGGGAAGGCCCCATTACAACCATCTTCAAATGTGTTGTATATGGCTAATAAGACAAAAAAATGCCCATTGGTGTTTTAAAGGATGTTGTTATCACTATCCAAGGGGAAAAATTCACTAGAGACTTTGAAGTCTTGGCACTTGCTTGAGGTGAAAAACTTTCCAGCATTACTTGGGTGCCCTTGTGCTATAAGAACAATGTTGACTTACATTTCAATAAGGGGTATATAAGTTTTTTGAGAACAAGGAGGAACATGTTATCATTCCTTTGATGGATGGGAAATTCAACACCCTATATTGAGCCCTTGGGAGAAGAAGACCTAGAAAAATCTATGTGCACACTATCAGGGACCCTGAGGTTGTGCAACCAACAAAAAAGGTGTTTATTCAATGGGAAGACACTCAATCTATAAGTGATACAACTAGTGTGGCATGTGAAAATTGGGCACATGGGACATATGAGTTAGTCGGAAGGTAGTTAAGAGGCTCTGTGATGAGAGTAACAAAGGTGCACTTCAGTCAGTGCACTAGGGGGAAAATAGTTTCCAAGTTACACTAGGGGAGCCAACCCTGATGTTTTCCTATGAGAAATGGAGACCCAGTGGAGATGTGAGGTCGAAAGGAGAAGTATGCTTAGCTATACCTTTCTTGGACTACAGACAACACATTGGTGGGTGACCCATCATGATAACCTTCTAGAGTGGTGCGAGGTGAGAATCACATTCTCTGTTAGGTTTCTCCAAAGCAATGCACCTACTATGTTATATAAGATTATCATGGGAAGGAACCCACCTCATTTCACATCCAGGCATGTGAGAAGGCCTAGGATGGAAGGTGTGGAAGCATTTCCTCCATCTTTATGGGTGCATAAGCTTTACTCCACCTTACAAGGTTACACACACATGGTACATTCACTCAGAGTTGCACCATCAGATAGGAAACTGGTAGGAGTTGATGGTTGATCTCCTTCAAGATTTTGAAATATCAAAGTACTAAACCATTGGTGAATGAGGTGCTACAGTTGTTAAGTGCCTAACTATGGGAGATAGTGCCATGGTGGAGGATAGAATACTAGAGTTGTTTTGGGTGAACCTAGCTTGGAAGCATGCATTTTGATGAGGAAGAATCAGAGGAGGTACAACTTGAGCACACATGCATGGAAAAAGAGAAAGGAAAATTGGTCTACATGTGATAGATGGTGAAGAGGTGGAAAAATTGGATGTTAACCATACTATGGGCATGCATGAGGTTATGGATAGTGTTGATGAGAAGACACACCTACCATGAACCCTTGAAAAACCAAGAAGGTTAACATTGGTTTGGAGGTGGAACCTAAGGAGGCTACTATTGGAGATTACTAGATAGAAAAGGAGGTTTCAAAGATCATCGATCTATTGCATGTGAAATTTAGGATTTGTTTCCATGGGTACCATGAGCTTAAAGGAGTTCACCACTCCTTGGGAGAAATGAAGATCAAGTTAAAGGAAGGTGTGTGCACCCAATTTGGAAGAGACCTTATCAAATGAATCTGAATCTACATGCATCAAAAATTCAAGGAGGAGATTGATAAGATGATCACATCAGGCATCATTGAGGTTATTGAGGAATCAGAATGGATAAGTCCAATGGTCATCAACATTAAGAAGGATGGAAGGATAAGGATTTGTATTGATTACAGGGATTTGAATGTGGTATGTGTCATTGACCCTTTTCCAACCCCCTTCACTGAGAGAGATCTTGGAAGGAGTAGTGGGCACGAGATCTATTCTTTCACAGATGGATTCTCAGGATATCATCAGGTTAGAATTGCAAAGGAGGACCAAGAAAAGACAACTTTCACCATTGAATGGGGAATTTTTTATATGGTCATGCCTTTTGGACTAAAGAATGCACATGTTGTGTTTTTGTGCATTGTGGTTTAGGCATTTTAGGACTTCATCCATAAGTTTCTACAAGTCTACCTTGATGATTGGATGGTTTATGGATTAGTGAGGAGACCATTGTGACAATCTAAGGTTGATGTTTGAGAGATGTCGGATAGTTGAGTTGAGTATATCTCTCAACATTAAGAAATGTGTTTTTACTCCTTTTGGAACCCTTGTTGGGGCATATCATATGTAAAGAAGGCTTGTTGGTGGATCCTGCCAAAGTTTTCATTATTATGGGATTGGGGGAACCTACCAGCCAGAGCATGGTGTGTGGATTCCTTGGGCATATGGGGTACTACCAAAAATTTATTAAGGGGTATGCCAAGATCATCATGCACCATTGGAGGGATTTTTGAAGCACAAAAGTACATTTCATTGGGGAGAGAGTGCACAAATGATGGCATTTGATACATTGAAGAATAGGCTTATCATTGCACCCATATTACACTTTCCTTCTTGGGATAAGCCATTCCATGTACATGTTGATGCTTTAGGGATGGAAATTGGAGAAATCTTAGCACAACCTAGAGAGGGAATTGTTGACCACCCCTTGTGTTTTTTTAGTAGGAAGTTGAACTAACCCAAGAAAAAAACTATACTATACTACTACAGAGTGCGAGGCATTATCGATGATCTACGCATTGCAAAAATTTAGGAAATATTTGTTGGCAAACACCCTTTATATTCTACATGGACCACATGGCATTGAAAAGTACTTGGTAAACAAGCCCATTTTACAAGGGCACATATGCAGTGGGGGTCCTATTATTTCAAGAGTTTGAGTTTATGTTGTTGTAAAACTAGGTAAGAGTAATTTGGGGCTTGACCATTTATCAAGGATAGAATCAGGAGAGGACACATAGCATTGAGGATACAATGCCAGATGCACAAACTATTTAGATTGTAGTGCACACCCTCTGACTTGGAAGATATTGTTGTGTTTCTCAAAATGGGTGTGGCACTGGAAGGAATGAAGACTTTGGAAAGGAAGTAAGTTAGCCATATGCATGCATTCCCTACATGTTAATTAGTGGAGACTTATACAAGTTAGGTCATGATGAGATTTTTGCATTGGTGCGTGTTAGAGCATGAGCACACTTGCAATCATGGAGGAAGCACATGGTGGAATTGCAGGAGGACACTATGCTAGAAATGCCACCATGCGAAGATCCTTACTAGCAGGATTTTTGGTGGGAAATGGTTTACAAAGATTGTATCAAGTATTGCAAGGCATGTGACCACTTCCAACACCTTGGTAAACTAGGAAAAGAGATGAAATGCCATTAAGACCGATTTCAATGCAATGTAAACCATTTGAGAAGTGGGAAATTGACTTCATAGGCCCTATTTCTCTAGCATGAAAGGAAAGGTTTGTGCTATATCATTACATGCACATATTACCTTACAAGGTGGGTAGAAGCAGTGCACTACAAGGGATTGCACAATGGCAACAACAACTAGGTTCTTGTGGGAAAATATAATCAACATATGGATGCCCTTGAGCTTAACAAGTGATAGGGGTACTCATTTTTTAAATGAGATAGTTAGAATCTTATTGGCAGAATTCATGGTGGCCCATCACAAGACTACCCCTTATCACCCACAAGCTAATGGGACTATTGAGGCATTTAACAAAATTTTGAATCACATGTTAACCAAGATTTGTGATGTGGGAAGAAAGGATTGGGATGAAAAAGTTTTTTGTTGTGTATGGTCATATCGGACTACTTATAAGAGACTGAACAAGGCCACACCTTTTTAATTGGTGTTTGGCATGGAAGTTATGTTACCTATTGAATTCATGTTACCATCACTATGTATAGCATACACATGAGGGTTAGATGATGAACAAGCACTTGAGGAGAGGATTGATAAGTTGATGCAGTTGGATGAGAGGTGGGCTATTGCTCACTGGAGTCAGAAAATAAAAAAATCCAGGAGAAGGCATGGCATGATAGACACATCAAGAAAAAGTAGTTTGAGGTTGGGTAGATGGTTCTCTTGTATGATTCCAAGTTTCTGCACCATCTTGGGAAATTCAAAGTCCATTGGTTGGGCCCATACATTTGTATCCTATATACTTGATTCAGGCTTTCCAGTTACAAGCGTTGGATGGAACATGGTTTTCAGGCCATTTCAATGGGAGTAGGTTGAAGCCCTACTATAAATAAGTCTTCTTTGTGTTTGTAAATAAGGTAGTATTTCTAGTTAGCCTAGGATTTTCTTTGATGCAGTTTCCTTTCTTTGTGTTTCCCTTTCTTGTTGTTTTTTTTTTTTTTTGTGTTTGTGCATGGTAGCCACTTATTATTTTCAAAAAAATTTTATATGTGCAGAGGACCACATCCATTTTTGTGTGGGGTGGAGTGATGTGACAAGTGTTTGGAAGCTATGGTTGTTGATGGCCCGGGTTGAAAAATAAAAAACACATGGATTGGAAGATCACACATAGAAGAGGTGAACATAAGGGAAGGATGGTGTCAAAAGGATTTATAGAAACCACGTACAAGAATGAAAAGTCATAGGAACAACATGAGGTAGGTGATGTCAAGAACTAGGATTAGGACATAGAGGAAGAATGCCTTTGGCATTGTACATGCGCATGCATAAGGATCTGTGGTCAGTAAGGGGTTTTTGCACTTTGAAGGTTGCCAAAAGTTTTTCATGTAGGATTGAGCATGAGAGGAAAAGTGTTGAAGGTTGGCATTGGAAAAATCCACCTTTATTGTGAAAGTACATTGGTAGGTGGCATGGCATTTATTGTGGAGAAAAAAAAAATTATAAATAGAAGATCGGGGTGTGTTATTTCCTACCTTGTGTTTTAAGTTATCAAAGAGCTCTCATAACTAGGGCATCCTTGAAGAAGGTTTGAGAAGAGTTGTGAAGATTTGTGTGCATAGCTAGTTTGATCAAAAACCAGAGTGGAAAGGAGTACATGGGCATAAGTGGAGAAGGTTGTGTGGAAGAATCCCATGGGTGTTACACCATCTTGTGGAAAAAGGGTTTTCTAGTTAGGGTTGCATAGCTAGGGCATGGGGTTTGAAAGGAATTTTTCACAAAGGAGTGGAGCCATGAAGTTGAGAGAGCCAGGACCAGGAGAGAGGAAGAAGTTTTAAGGACCCAATGAAGGAATGACACCAAGGAAAGTAGAAATGTTTCACCAAAGAAGGGAAAGGGAAAGGGAAAACAAAGCCATTTCTACTAGTTTCAATGAAGAATGGTATGTGGAAAATGTAGTACCTAGATGATGTATTACTTAGTAAGGAATGGGTGTCTCATGTCAAAAGATGGTCATAAGTGATTACAACCATCAATGAGCACCACATAAAAATGAGATGACACTAGAACTAGGTTCACCCTATAGAGAAGAGGACACCAGATGGAATGCCTATCTATGATGATGAAGTGAAGGTGAAAATGGAGAAGGTTGGGTTGTTGTAAACTCTATGAGTTTCCCTATTTTGGAAATCTTGAGTGACTATACCAATGGTTGATGTCACACGTGCATGAAGACCACTTCTATTTTAGGTCGGAGGATGTGCATAACCCCCAGCTAATTTCTAAGTTCACTGGCTTATCTATGGAGAATCATTGGATGATGATTTGGGAGACAAAGAAGCCATTAAGAAGACCATTGAGGCTTATGACTACAAGAAGGGTTCACGCTACTTTGACATTTCTGTAATTACTTGACCCGGATGAGGATGGCCACATGCACTTGGTCACAAAGCTGAATGGGAAAGAGATGGACACAAGATCAACAAGGCTTGGTTGAATGTATGCCACAAGATCTCGGAGGGGACCATCTATAACCTCTCATCTTTTATTGTAGAGGAGATTATAAATGTCACACATGATGAGAGAAGATCATGTTTGGTAATGTCCTCCTCACCATTGTCTTTTCAGAGATTGGAGTGCCCATGGGCCGGATAAGTTTGTTTGGGAATACCCAGATGAGAACCCCTCCCCCACCAAGAGGTTTGAACAATATACTTGTGACACCATGATGACCGCTCATAAGGGCACACTAGAAAAGTGGTATAAGTGGATGCACATGCATTTTTGGGGATGAATGGAGAATACCCAAGTAGTTTCCTTCATTAGTACAAGGAGAGGTTGAGTTCATCATATACCAACATTTTTGTATCGGTAATATTTACTTTGATAGATGGCACCAAGAGTCCTTGGTGTAAGTTTCCTTTCTCCTTCACGGGCGTAGTACTTCCAGGCCAGGGTCAATCAATTCAAAGAGGTGAAGAAACTCAGGTTTGATCTAAGTGTAGTAGATCAAGATTACCACAGCTATGCAAGAAGTTTTAATATACCCCAAGAAGTGCCTATGTGGAGAAGTATGTCTCCCATGACATGCACATGTTAAAACCAATAACATTTCCTGTTGCAGGGAGGACAACAATGAGGGTATATTTGCACCTAAGGCCTAAGTATGAAAAAGGTGCTTATATTGAAGATGATGTCTCCATTCTTGAGGACCCCACCATGAGGAAAAAGGTTGTGCCAAGGAAAAGAGAAAGAGGGAGGCTCTGAGAAAAAGGCATCGAGCATGTAGAGAGATAGTATAAAAATAGTTGGGGCACAAGGAGTTGGGCATGGGCACAAGTACTTATGTCATCCATAGAAAGAGGTCTCCCATTAGAAAAGAGTCACCACATAAGGAAGAGTCACTTAAGTAAGGGAAGAGTCACCCAGAAGAAGAAGAAAAAGAGAAGTCCCTGAATTGGAGTCACCAGTAAGGAAGAAGAAAAGGGTGACAAAAAGGGTCGACTCAGGAGAAACAGAAAGCATGGAGGCCAACAAGGGTGATGAAGATGATGAAGAGTGTGGTGAGGCTCAGAATCATCCTGTGTATGATGTACATGAGTCGAGAAGAAGGAAATGAAGAGAAGGATGAGAATGAGGAAGGACTCATGAAAAAGGGGGAGTGAGGAAGTAAACATGAAAGATCAAAAGACCTGACCCCGACCAAGGAGAAAATGGATAACACTATAGAGAGGGAGGTGGCAGGTATTATCCAATAGTTGGTGGAGCATGAAGTAGAAGAAGCAAAGAAGTGTTGAAGGAAACTGAGGAGAGTGCAAGTGTAGGAAAGGAGTATGGGAGCATGGGTGGAGACCCCAGCTTAGCAATAAGCTTCCCAATGGTAGTGCACATAGGTGGAAAGGGCATAATAGTGGCGTAGGAACATGAGATGACTTATATTAATGATCCAAGAAGGTACTATGTGTGCTTCCAAAGTACCATGCCCACCAACCAACTCCTCACTTGGTCTTCTTTTGATGAAGAGGTGTGTACACCACACATGAGGAAAATGCTATCCTGGGATTTTGAGTCCCACGTTGATGAACCCAGTTTGAGGTAAATCATGATGCATTGATGAAGATACCAGATGCCAAGGGAATAAACCCTCTTGTAAATTCCCAAAAAACTATCAGATGAGAAAGTTTTCAATGCTCAAAAAAGTATCGGTGGAGGTGGAAGCAAGACTCTTTAGCAAAAATGATAAAATAAGGGTCTTGGAGGAAGAGCTTGAGAAAAATAATGAGGAGATCATTGAGTGGGACAAGGAGATAAAACAAAAGGAATTGATCAGTGTGTAGTTAAGGCATGAGATGAGGGATGAAAAGGTGAAAAGGTGTGTGAATTCCACAAGAAGATAGAGGCCATTTCAGATGCCATTATCTTGAAACACCCAGACCTAGGCCCCACTGAGCAGAAATATGAGTCAACCATGCACTTCTTGGAAGACTTGACCCATCCTCACCATGGAAAGGTGACCACTCACATTAGAGTCAAGAGGAGGTGATGGCATGCCATAAGGAGGAAGAAAAGATAATATTGGGGAGATAATGTGACTTGTACTCTGAGCTCCTTTCCATAGTAAAGACCATCATGCATAGATGGCCAAAGTCATGTATGTATGACAATATGTATGTAAGAGAGACATAGGGTAACAAAGCATATTGGTTTCTACACACATGAGGTGGATCTAAAATAATTTTAGGAAAAAAAAAGGAAATAGGGTGGAGCATGATAAGATCCTTGGCTGAAGTTGAGAAGAAGTTGGAAGCAATCAAAACCTTGTGGGGTTTGATTAAGAATAGGCTAAAGGAACTATACCCCCAAGTCACTCATAGGATGGATGCATGCTAGGTGATCTTAGCAAGTAGTTGGAAAGCATTGTAGATATGTTGAAAGCTAAGAGTGATGAACTAAGTTTTGATGAAGTAAGCACATTGGTGGGTGACCTACTTTAGTAGGCATAAGGAGAAGTGGATGCCTGGGAGAAGATTGAGGCATCCATAAAAGGAGTTCCCACTCCTCATGCAGCAATAACATATTCTTCCATTCTTTCATTCTTTATTTTAGATTATTTCAATTCCACTATTCTTTATTCTTTGAAGAAGAAGAATGTTTCGAGGATGGAGAACACACGTAGTGTGGGGTGATGTTGGACCCTAAATATTGGCTAAGTACCAAGAGGTGCACGTGCATGATCAATAAATAGAAGGGTGCTCAGGGAAAAGCATGTGGAAAAAAGGGTTTAAGAAGGGTTTAAGTGAAACCAAGGCATGTGCGGGGGAAGAAACAAGGGTTTAAAGGACTTAGCCATATTTGGCATCATGGAGTCACTTGAGGAAAAATGTGAGGACCCGACTAGGTGATAAGTGGATAAGGTGCCATCTTGGAACCTTGGAGGCCAAGAAAAGGATATTCCACATGTAGGGAATATTCCCAGAGGCATCATTATAGTTAGTGGAAGGTTTTGCAAAAGAGGATAAGCATTCACCAATGGAGGACCACATTGACACTTGGCACATGATCTATGCTCGGAGAGAAGTCATGGTGGTGGATGTTGATCCTATTTAAAGAAGTGTTTGGGACAGAAAAAAGAAGAAGAGAGAGGAGGAAGGTAGTGCAAGGTCAACTAGAAGAGAAGTGAAGAAGGAGAGAGGTAACAAGGTGCTTGTGAAAAATGTTAGGAAATGCTAAGGGTTTGGAGCTCATGATGTGCTAGGGTTTAGAGTTCTTAGTGCTAGAGGGTTGTAAGGGATATCATTAAGCATATGTATGGGTACTGGGGTCTGTAACAAGGGTTATAATGGGGAAAGCATAGTTAGGATCTCTGATAAGATTAGTTTTTTAGGGGTTGGATCTTTTTCATTTGATGTATATGGTCTGAGATGACCCTTTTGAATGTAGTATGGCTACCAGAGACTCTTTTTAAATCAATATACATGGATCTATTTCTATATACATTTATGGGTGTAAACCCTCATTCTGGTTTCTTGTGCTTCATACAATGTTTATTTACTTTTTGATTTATATCTTCATGTACTTCACTATTTCTACAAATAATCCACCATTAATGGCAAGAACTTTTGCATTTAATGGAGGGGCTTTGCCTGCGGGTGAGCGCCCAACATATGTTGGGTGATAGGCGATGATGGGGTTAGAAATAAGTATTGAGGGTAAAATAATGACTACATCTTGGTTCCATTTGTGGACCTATTTTGAAGCTATTGTGAGAGAAATGTGTAATGACAGAGTGCTTGACCTTGGATAGTGTTGAGGCCTAGCTTAAAAGCAAGGAGGATGAGTTTTATCAGAGGTTTAGTACTAGATCTAAGTTTGATGCACGAAAATGGGTGGAGGAAAACCTATATCACAAACTCTATGAGACATTCTTCTGTTGTTTCCCAGTAGAGTTGTATGAATGGATATCAACATATGCATCAAGGACAAGTTAGTACTATAGACCTCATGTTTGGACCCAAGAGGAATATTAGTGGTTGCATGATGCTTGATCTAACTGGACCCGTGTTGTTGATCACTAGTGGAGTAAGTCTTGACTAGTTATACCTAGAATACACTATTTCTATATTCTTTCCTGGAGATTACCAATTTGAGTTCTTGAGGGAGCCTAGAGGATTGTTTTCATGTTATTCCACTAGCTATAGAGATTTTGGTTATTACTTTGAGTTTTGAAGCCTTTTCCATAGCTAGCTAACCCCTTGCTAGGCGTGGGGCACAAAATATGGCATAGTAGAAGGATGGCAGACCTCTGCAACGAAAATGGAGAGAGAGGAGAGGCGGATCAAGTATAATGAATCTTAAGAGAGGGATTTGGCAAGACAAATGAGAAGCTATACGAGGGATGGATTTATGGAGGTAGACATTGCGTGAAGGATTTGAGGTTCGCACGGAGGACAGAAACCTAAGTAGTCCGAGCTACCCCATCTTGGAAAGTGTGGAAGAGAAACCCCCTCAACTTCTAGAGAGAGAGCTCATCATATGAAGAAAGGAGAAGAGCCATAGGTGTGCATCTTAACCCACATGGAAACTAGACCCTTGCACTTATTTTTATAGTTCTGAGATAAGTTTTGATAATTTAGTTGGTATCGGTATTCGTAGTCGAGCAAAACTTAGGAGGCATAATTTTTCATTTGGTACATCTATGGATGCACAGTCATTTCCTATGTTTGGGGTATTTTTTTAGCAAAAAATTTGGGCAAGGTGTGGGATCACAAGGTTTGAGTATCACGTCTAGGAGTGGCATGGGAAACACATCTGGGAGTGGTTCGGTATCAAAAATGTCGGCATGTCGGCACATAGTTTAATGCGATGGTGGTTTTGCAGTGCAACTGCATGTTAGGACCCTTACCTACAATAGGAGGAGGATCTAGTGGATATAGAGGAGTTGTCACTAGTGGATCTAGTGGGTCTGGTGGTGGTGGTAATATCAGATGGAATCAAGGTTCTAGATTTGGTAGAAAAGGTCCACAACACCATCAACATGTGTTTTATAAGATGTCACTCCACTTACCTAATTAAAAGGGCATTGAGGATGTCACAAACATGTACAAAAGTGTGAGTTACTATGGCACATGAAGGGAATCACTACCCCATAGTGGAAAGAAAGTTAGTTTGCAACCATGTTGCAAAGATGTGCCGCATAGGTGGTACATGAAGTATGAAACACACCAAAAGTGGTGGATTACATTGCGTTGCATAATTCCTTTTTGGCATAATTCCACATACCTGAGTTTGAACAAAAAATCATCAACGTGTTAAAGGATATTCAATAAGGAATGACAGAGAGTGTGTGGGATTATGATGCATAGTTTAAGACTATGCTATCCAAACTATCTTATAACATTCATCCTTCACAGTATGCTCAGTGGTTTGTAAGAGGACTGGTCATAGTGTTCAGGAGGGTGCTTTCACAGATCCACGCGAGGCCTTGGAGGTTTCCTTACGCACTGAGGTAGCAAGAAGCGTTGATACAAGAGTTAGTCCTTTCATAGAAGCCCAAATTTCCTCAACGAAAAGTAACTAGAGAAATTATCTACGAAATTGGCTCATGAGACTCACAGTGGTTTATGGTGTATGGATTGTGAGGTAGAAGGGCATACAAAGGAAAATTTTCCTTGAGATCGGTACGCATGATGATGGTAGACTATGAGATTTTCCATGGAGATCATGATGCAAGTAGGTTTCCACTACTACAATGCACGATCCATAAGAATGTGTCTTGCTATTGCAAAATTTTCACCTCTACTACTCATGACACCAAGGATTGTAGATTGATTGACCAAATACATGATGTCATTGATATTGGTGTGTGCCAGACTAGTATTGCAAGCAATTCCAAGGATGAGGGCCATCATTATGATGACACATGAATGGAGGAGGGAGTCATAGGAGAGACTTTTGCGAGAGGATTTAGAGGCCATGAAAACGTAGAGGTGGAAGAAGTGAGTTCCTACATGGAACTTGTTACAACTGTGGGTCTACGAACACTATAAGTGTGAATGCACCGATATGCTACAATGCTCTTGGTGTGAAAAAAAACACAAGTATGAGGAATGCCTAGAATTATTTGAACACATGAGCCAAAAGTAGTGGAAGGATAAAGGCATTGGGATGGTGAGTGTAAAGCATGTTGATAAATAATGGATGCCTAGGATGGTGCATGAGTCGATTTAGAACTTATCTTGGTGATGATACGAGCTAAGATTGCATGCACAAGGAGATACCAAAGTAGAGGCCACTAATTTCAAGAGAAGAAGTGGTACATGGGAAGTATCCAGACCCTACGCATTAGAAGAAGTATATCAAGAGACCGTGGATGTAATCAAAATTCTTCAAGGGGAAATTCATTGTCTAAAAGAGAAATCCAGGAAGTTGGAGTAGAAGAAGAGCATTGAGGTCCCTCAATTAGATATAGATGATGTCATAGAAGTGTGTAAGATGTTGCACCAAGAAAATATCATTCCCTATTATAAGATTGGTTGAGAGATAAAGTACCAAGCATTGAGAGGAGAGCGCGAGAGGTAGGTTTTGCATGCTAATCTACTTCCCCACAACCTTGACTATGATAAAGATATTCCTTGAATGTAGTTGTTGATGGATAGATCCTATGTAATATTCTGATTGATATAGGTATGGAAGTTAATTTTCTCACCTTGGATGTATGGAATCAAATGGGAAGGCCCCCATTACAACCATATTCAAATGAGTGCTGTATATGGCTAATAAGTCAAAAATAATGCCCATTGGTGTTTTAAAGGATGCTGCTATCACTATCCAAGGGACAAATTCACTAGAGACTTCGAAGTCTTGGTGCTTGAGGAGGCAACAACTTTCCAAAGATTACTTGGGCACCCCTAGTGCTATAAGAAAAATGTTGACTTATGTTTCAATAAGGGGTATATAAGTTTTGAGAACAAGGAGGAACATGTTATCATTCCTTTGACGGATGGGAAGTTAGCACCCTATACTAAGCCCTTGGGAGAAGAAGACCTAGACATAATCTATGTGCACACTATCACATAGCCGAGATTGTGTAACCAATAAAAGAAGATGTTATTCAGTGGGAAGACACTTAATCTATAAGTGATAAAACTAGTGTGGCATGTGACAATTGGGTGCACGAGACATATGAGTTATTAAAAGGTAGTTAAGAGGCTATGTGATGAGAGTAACAAAGGCATGCTCAGTCAGGTGCCTAGGAGGAAAAAATTGCCAAGTTACACTAGGGGAGCCAACCTGATGTTTTCCTATGAGCAATGGAGACCTAGTGGAGATGTGTGGTTGAAAGGAGAAGTATTATTTGCTATACTTTGATCAAGACCACAATACACTTGGTGGATGACCCATCATGATAACCTTCTAGAGTGGCACGAGGTGAGAATCACATTCTCTATTAGATTTCTCTGAAGAAATACACCTATTGTTATACAATATTATCATGGGAAGGAACCCGCTTTGTTTCACGTCTAGGCATGTGAGAAGGCCTAGATGAAAGGCACAGAAGCATTGCCTCCATCTTTATGGGTGCATAATCTTTATTCCACCTTACAAGGCTTTGCACGTGCATGCTACATTCACTTAGAGCTACGCCGTTAGACAAGAAACTGATAGGAGTTGATGACTTATCTCCTTCAAGCTTTAAAATATCAAAGTACTAAACCATTGGTGAATGCGGCACTATAGGTTGTTAAGAACCTAAATATGGGAGATTGTGCCATGGAAGAGGATAGAGTACTAGATTTTATGGGTGAATCTCACTTGGAAGTGCATTTTGATGAGGAAGAATCGGAGGAGGTACACCTTGAGTGCGCATGCATGGAAAAGAGAAAAGAAAATTGGTCTACATGATAGATGGTGAAGAGGTGGAAAACTTGAATGTTAACCATACTATGGGAACACACGTGAGCTTATGGATAGTGCTGATGAGAAAGTGCATGCCTACTATGAACCCCTAAAAACCAAGAAGGTTAATATTGGTTTAGAAGAAGAACCTAAGGAGGCTACTATTAGAGATTACTGGACAGAAAAGGAGGTTTCAAAGATCATCGATCTATTGTACGAACTTCAGGATTTATTTCCATGTAGGTACCATGAGATTAAGGGAGTTCACCACTCTTTAGGAGAGATATAGATCAAAATGAATTAGGGAATGTGCCCAATTCGGAAGATACCATACCGAATGAATCCGATTATGAATTCAAAGTAAAGGAGGATATTGACAAGATGATCGCATCAGACATCATTGAGGCCATTGAAGAATCAAAATGGATAAGTCCAATGGTCATCAACATTAAGAATGATGAAAGGATAAGGATTTGCATTGATTATAGGGATTTGAATGTGGTATGTGTCATTGACCCTTTTCCAACCCCCTTCACCGAGGAGATCTTGGAAGGAGTAGACAGTGTGAGATCTATTCTTTCACAGATGGATTCTAAAGATATCATCAAGTTAGAATTGCAAAGGAGGACCAAGAAAGACAACTTTCACCACTGAATGGTGAAGTATTTCATATACGGTCATGCCTTTTAGAATAAAGAACGAATCATGTTGTGTTTTCATGCATTATGGTTTAGGTATTTCAAGACTTCATCCATAAGTTTCTTCAAGTCTACCTTGATGATTGGACGGTTTATGGACTAGTAAAAGACCATTGCAATAATCTGCAGTTGATGTTTGAGAGATGCCGACAATTGAGTATATCTCTCAACATTAAGAAATGTGTTTTTGCTACTCCTTTTGGAACCCTATTGGGGCATATCATATGTAAGGAAGGATTGCTGGTGGATCCTACCAAAGTTTCCGTTATTATGGGATTAGGGGAACCTACCAGCCAGAGCATGGTATATGGATTCCTTGGGCATATGGGGTACTACTGAAAATTTATTAAGGGATATGCCAAGATCACCATACCATTGGAGGGATTGCTGAAGCACAAAAGTACATTTCATTAGGGAGAAGCACAACATATGGCATTTGATACATTGAAGAATAGGCTTATCACTGCACCCATATTACGCTTTCCTTCCTGGGATAAGCCATTCCATGTACATGTTGATGCCTCAAGGATGGAAATTAGAGCAGTGTTGGCACAACCTAGTGAGGGGACTATTGATCACCCTCTTTGTTTTGCAAGTAAGAAGTTGACACCAACAGAGTAGAACTATACTACTACCGAGCGCAAGGCATTGTCGATGATCTATGCGCTACAAAATTTTAGACAAGATGTCACATGTTGCGGCATCTTGAATTCTATCCATTTGATTAGCTCTCTTGACTCTTGGATCTTTCTGAGTTAGGATTGATTTGATCATAGATCCTAGGACCATCACCATGGTGAAGGAGTTGAGGATGTAGAATATGAAATTCTTTACTACTTTGACCATAACATAAGCATGTTTCTCCATTTGATTGTATCTCAACTCATGGTTTTTAGTGGGAAACTCATAAAATAAATAGGTGCTTTGATGCCTTCTTCATTCTTCTAGACAAAAATGGCCGAAAGAGCATGTTTCAAAGCATAACAATATAAAATTAACTCTTTGTCAAAATTGGGACATACTAGAGTAGGAGCCTTGGATATTGCTTCTTTGATTGCCTCAAATGATACCTTTCCTTCATTATTCCACTTGAAGCTTGCTTGAGGTTTCATCATATTGGTGATGTGCTTGGTCATCTTGGAAAAATATGGAATGAAGCACTAGAGAATATTGACCTTCCCAACAAGGAATGGAATCCCTTCTTACTTTTTAGAAAGGAAAATGCTTGGATTTCCCTTATCCTCTCTAGATCAATTTTTTCCCCCTCCTTGTTCATGATGTGTCTAAGGAGTTTCCCTTCAGTAACACCAAAGATGCACTTCTTGGGATTTAGAGAGATTCCATGTTGTCAACACCTGATCAAAACTTGTTCTAAATGTTTTATATGATCTCCTCACTTTTTGATAAGACCGTGAGGTCATCTAGATAGAAGATGATGTAATGTTTGAGGTTTTTGAATGTAAGATCCATTTCCTGTTGAAAATTTTCTCTAACGTTTATCAAACCAAATGGTATTATGCTATAAGAAAAAGTGCCCCAAGGAGTTGTGAAGGTTGTTTTATGTCTATCTTCTTCTACTACCTCAATCTGGTTATACCCAAAAATCCATCAAGCAAAGAGAGCATCTCTAATTCTATAATTGCTTGTAAGATGTGATCCATGATAGGAAGTGGGTAGTTATCCTTCAATGAGGCCTGATTCGATTATGAAAGTCTACATAAATACTTATTTCTCTGTTCTTATTTCACACTTTGGAATTATGTTTACCACCCACATGGAGTGGTGAATAGGAAAATAATCCTTGCATTCAACATTTTCAAGACCTCTTCCTTGATTATGTCTATAATTTTTGGGTTGTACTACCATTGCTTCTTCCTAAAAGGCTTGGCTTTAGGATTCAATGGGATTGAATGATGCATCTCTTTGGGCTAGAATGACTTGAGCTCATCATAGGAGTATGCCAAAACATCAAAATATTTTCTTAAAAATGAGATGAATCTTATCTTCTCTTCTAGTGAACAAAACTTACCATTTTTGGCTTCTCTATGGTACCAATATTCTCTTTCTCAAAGTCAGCAGGACACCAAGAGGAATCTTTAGCTTTCTCCTTGATGAATCTGTCATGTTTATCAAACAAGTATTTGAGAGACACAAGACCTTTTGGAATCTTGTTTCCTTCAATCGATGCTACCTTTTGAGTCAGCTTCATCTATCCCTTCTTTATTCTCATCTTCTACTCTCTCGATTTAGAACATTGATTCCCTTATAGAAACGATTCATCGAAGTTATCTCTTTGCTCCAAGAAAGAGAGAATTTGACTATTGTAATTAAATACCTACTAATGATTTACATTATCAGAACACTCAGCTTGAACACCATCTCAAGAGCCACTTTTACCTTATTAAAGGATGGGTGTGGAGGCATAGGAGAACCTAAAATTGTAAGAGATTCAACTTTCTCATTTTGCTCACGGGAAAAAAATTTGATTGAGAAAGTGTCAAAAGATTCAATACAATCCCATACTCGGTTCCTATAATGCTTGAGCCTTGGATTCTTGACCTGATATTTATTCCTTATTTGTTTAAAAATAACTTCACCGTCACCAAGACATCTCAACTTCGATACCCATGGATTTAGCAACATCCATCCCTAGAAGAAGGGCTTCATATTTTATGGTATTATTGGTCTTTTTAAATTTTAATTTGTACGAAAATGGGAGAGAATCACCTAAAGGATAGGTTACACAACACTTTCTTTAGACCTAGCATCAAAATGACTTCCTTCAAACTCCATTATCCATAGCTGATGTATGGCGAGAAAAAAATGTGTTTAGGCACTGTGCACTCTTATCACCCGTTCAACCAGGGTATTTGAGGAAACGAGTGAGGGAAACACTACGAATGACACACAAAAGAAATAGAATTAAAGGGACTATAGGTACCACTATGATGACATACCCCAAGGGAAGTAACCCTTACACTAGGACAAAATAAGGTTTCCAAGGCCTTAGGTTGAAGAAGAGGAAGGAACCCTATGGAGGTATCGACACTATAGGGGGAAATGAAAGATAAAAGAAGCATGCAAAGTTTATGCTAACCTAAGGAAATCATGTAACATGAAATAGAGAATTGAAATGCAATACACTAACCTAGCATGTCCATAAAATACTAAGCTAACATAAAGCATGTATCAAATGTAGGAACTACTTTATACAAAATGAAAAAGTGAGTTAGAGAACTTACTTGTTGGGGGTGGTTGCTGATGCATCTATCTCCCAAAGGACCATACACCAAGAGAGAAAAATTTCAAGTGGAGAAGGGGAAATAATCCAGTCCTAACTCACTATAGTTGACCTAAAAGTGCAAGCAAACCAATCCAAGCAAAAAGAATCTCCAAGCCAAGAATCAAAATGTAAGAAATCTAGAAACTAAGAGAGCAGGTGCAAGTTGGCGCAAGAGAGAAATGATAATGACAAGTTCCTTTATGAAAATATGTGATGTCCTAATGTGTAAATGAGAGTTGGGGTATTTATATCAATGCCATCACTGTGGGCAAAGGCGTTGGCGGAATTTAAAATTACACCTACACAATCACCCGTGGGTGATGGCATCAACAAGGAAGAAAAAACAAAGGGGAATGTGCAAGGAGACATGAAAAGCAAGGAAGATGCAAAATGAAAGAAATGGGGTCATGATTAGCAAGATGTTAGAAGAATGAGGAGAAAAACAAGAAGATAAGAGGAAAAATAAGAGGAATATGAGCAAAAAAATACATAAATGGGAATGAAAGTTGCTCTCTCTCCATGTATGATCCCTAATTGAATGGTTAAGTGAATAACCATACCCTATCTTAGAATGATCCCCTTAAGGAACCCATTCTATAGATAGATGCATCATTGACCTCTAACCTGAAAAGAAAATTGTTACTAGTAGGTATGAATATAGAAAGTGTAAAATTTAGGTGTATACATATGCCCTAATTGTTGATTACTGCATGTCGTAATAGAAAAACATGAGGTAGTCAATAGACAAAATAATATATAACACCAAAACCAAAATTACATGCTAAAATAGAGAAAGGACCAAATAAAATTAAATATACCCATAAATGCGTACATGATAGTGTCGGTCATCCTACTACATACGGGTGCCATCCATGCTATTAGAACCCTAGAAAAGTAAGAATGAAAAGAAACACTAGAGGATCATCACTAAAATAAGACATAAATCACCTAGCTAGGGGCACATGGGATGGATGTCGAGAATTTTGAATTTAGAGATGAGGGTAAAAAAGTGTGATTTATGGCCAAAAGGCATAATAGGGCATGTAATATGTCAAAAAGAACATAATAAGATCACGATACCAACGTAACTGATGGTGGATTTTTCGTAGATCGGGAAATAAAATGATGGGTTTTAAAATATTGGTGACCATCGCGGTAAAATTAAATATGAATTATGGAGTTTATATAGGATTTTTGAGGTTATTTGTTTATTACTATTTCTGGAATTAAAGAAATGAGCTCTAAAATTTCAAATTTGGAAATTATCAAGGTGAGATGAAATGAGTATGAGGAGGAGGATGAGATCGATGAGGAGGAGCACACGATGATGCTAGACCACGGGTAAGTCAATGCATTTAATTTTGTTAGGTAGATTATTAATAATTTGATTTTTTGGGAAATGTAAGGTGATAAGGCACCATTTTTAGTAGAACTTACGTCATTAGGAAGAGAAGGACCAAATACAAGTGGGAGTGATTTTATTTACGTTTTTTCATTTAGTAGATTTTTAATTTTTAATTCTTTAAAGTTGTGGTCATATAGACCTAAACGCCATAGGTGGATCCTCCGATCCTCCCACAAACACATAGTATGGATATTTTATAGATGTTCTTAGAAACATGGGAGCCTAGGGATAATACCTTTCGGTGGTGGGTAGGAGAGACAATAGAGATGACTATGACACTTCAGGATGTGCATGAGATATTGAGACTCTGATAGAGGGAACTCACATGTATTGCGATCTCACCATGGACATAGTAGAGAGGAGAGCCTTGGCCATATGGGCCACATGCAATGAGTCATATGATGAGGGGATGATTATTGTTAGGTGTAATACGATACACACTACATAGATTCCAGCTATTTGGAAAGTGGTGATGGTAATTATCGTGGCACACATATTTTGTCACAAGGAAGATTGAACAATTCCATTATTTTTAGTGGTCGTATGCATAAATGTGATAGAGAAGGATGTGTTATTTAGCTAGAGGACCACTATATGGGTAGATCTAGTTCACAATCTATATAGGGTCTGACCATAGGTCCCCGTGAAATTATTGACAACTTTGATATATGAGAGGTTCCCCATGTATAGGCCCATATGGATGCCCTAGTCATAGCACCATTCACCGAGAGTACTACATTGAACACAAGGCCAAATGAGAGCACTTCTAGATTATTGGCCACTACGACATGTACATCCAGATAAGGTTGTATGGGATCCCTATACAGGGAATGTATATCAATGGCCTAGTTGGCCACATGTAGAGGATTTAGAGGTAGTTACGGAGGTGATAAGTCATTACTTGCATTGGGTAGAGGCCCATCCGATAGATATGGTACCTAAACAATTTGGAAGGCTCAAACTTGTAGTGATATCAACACTACCAACCTATAGAAAATGAAATGTGAGAGAGGCTATGAGGGTAGTGGATGAGTACCATCATTGTGGCCCCAAAGAGGTGGGGCAACTCATGACCCACTAGAGATCATTGTAGTAGGGAGTTCAAATAAGGGATCTGATGTAGGACCCGCCAACATGGAACCATAGGTGATACAAGCGTAATTGGTTGTAACACCCGCAGAGAGAGGAGAGACACCTAGAGCCATGGCTAAGAGAACACATGATGCAACGACTGTGAGGTGGTTTTTGATGCCACTAGGTATGGAGATGATCTTACAACTACAGGACATACCTAAGATTTTCCGCAGGAGATATGATTTTTGTGCTCATAGATATATGGGCACACTGCATATGTTGGATGGAGGTATAGGTGATTTGATGAGGTAGAGGTAGTATTGACAACCACAGAGATGGCAAGACGATCCTTGAGCATCTTTGAACAACCAAGTAAGAATGAAATGGACATATTTTAGAATGTATAGATGATTATATTTGATGACAAGATTGATATTGATTGGTAAATTTTAGGTTTTTAGAGCGGAAAAAAATGAGTGACATTTGTTGATAGAGAGTGCACAACATGAGATTATGGACCCAGATTATATGTTCGGATACATCCATCGTGACAGACTCCCAAAACGTCATCAGCTAGCAATTTAGTGGGAGCATTTCATCTATTCGAGAGAGGCTTCCAAAACACTACAAAGATTCGAGAGTGCGTGAGACACTAGTAGACATGGGAAGCATAGATACAATATTGCGGAGCTTATTACAAACATATGGTGCCTTAGTTTAGGAGTAGGAAAGGTGGATATCGAGATGCTAGGAGTGCCGCAAAGAGGATTATGAGGCTAGAAGAAGAGGATCCCGATCTAGGGTGGTGTCTTAGCTCGCACATCTTGAGCATCTAGTGTGGCACCTTTGGCATAAAGCATATGGAGACCACCCAAAGGGGGTGAGGATACTTGAGCCACCTAGATATGATGGATTATGATGTATTTTGAGAGATTGTGATGTATTTTTTCGATGTATAAATTAATTATATATATATAGTTGATGATTTTGATTATGAATGTGGTGAAATTGATTAATGATGAATTACTTATTGCTTTCCTTTATTTCTCATGCATGTATGTGGTAATACTCATAGTACTTAGGAAAAAAATAGTGATGATTAAACAAGAAATTTTATAGGATGAGAGATAAATCCAAGAAATGTCAAAGACCTAAGCAAGGATACACAAGACTCGTGACAATCCACCTAAGATGAGCCAGGGAGAATCACAACCAAGAGAGGTGGAATCAAGACCGCGAAACTCCAACGGTAAGAGATGTCAAGGTGAAAGAGATTTATGATAAACCTAAGCAAGGAAGAGAGCCCAAGTAAGGGTAATATTGGTGTAGACATGAAAAAACCAAGGGGGATGAGAGCACAAGTGGAGATGAGAGCCCAGTGAAGAAATAATCAAGGTATTTTAAGGGAGATGCTTAACCATGAGGGGCAAATGATCGTAGAGTATCAGCGATGATTTCATCTACTTGGTCAAGATATGATTTCTCGCACAAGTCATGAGGTCCTCAATAACATGCTTTGGGTAATGGCTACATGGTGATGAAATTTAGATCATGTGGAAAATAGGGTATCATAAATTTTGTCTTCCAACCCGAATATCATCAAGAGTGGGACGAGGTGTAGGGAGAGGTGGAGGACCATATGTAGGTTATCGTATGGATGGTCTAGGGAAGGTCGACGGATATGAGAGGAGTATAATCTACACTTTCTTCCTCGTGTAAAGGACTTAGGAACCAAGCACCTGCCACACATAACCCGACAATATACATTAGTATGCAAGTAATAACCATGATGTGAGCAATATAATGGAGATGAGGTCAAGGTCATGTATCCTTTTGAGATGATCTTGCCTAAGATTAGCTTCGATATTTTTAGATACTTTATATAGGCTCTATAGTTAGACACATCATGCCCTGAGGCCTCATTCCATGTGCAGTATGACTCTTCCCTAGAAGGTGGAGGAGCCATAATGGAAAGGGGTAGGGAAGGATGTGAATGAGCGATATAGGTTGGTATGGATGATGTCAAAACTTTTGGTGCTTCTTCATCCATAAGGTCATCGAATTCGTAGTCAAAACTAGATATACACTCCCCTTCCATTAGAGAAGGTATGCCATAGTAGTATCATGAGAAGAGGAAGAGGTTGGTGGAGCTTCCCGAGGCTTAGGCATCAACTTGCTAGGAGGAGGCTTGTCAAATGCAAGGAGTATTCTTACACAAGAATAACATTCACATCGCAAGTGAGTGTGTGTTGGAGGGAAATTTGGTAATATTGGACCTATCTATCCCAAATTTGGGTGTAACTAGTCAAATGGGGGTCGTCCAAAGAGTAACCATCATCACGGTTAGGGGTAGAGGTGTCTATCATACAAGAATAAAATGTGGTTTCAAGTTGAACCTTTTGCTCTAGTGGAGGTTGAGGTGTTCATGAAATAATAGTGGGAATAGAAGGCTCCTTCTTGTGAGGTTGCAAACTAGGAAAGAGTTATGAGATGACAAGATTCAGTAGGTTAAAAGTGTTGATTTTAATGGTAATATCATTAGGTTCATCGTCATCACTATCCATGAGGTTGGGAGCCGTATGCCTAGCCAACTCTAGATAACCCACATTATCGTGAAGAGACTCAACGAGGTAGTTAAAATGTTTATATTCATGAAATGGGATAGGCGATAACTCTTAAATAGTTGGGAATTTATACGCCCCCTTTTGTTGGAGAGTATCATAATTCCAAGGATTTGGGTCACCTTGAATTTTATAAATTTCCCTTGGTGTGCAAACTTAGAACATTGGTATGTTGAAGATGAAACCACACACATGCAAGAGTCTAAGGTTGACCAAGGAGAATGTTGTAAGATAAAGGAAAGTTAAAGACCATGACCTTCACACACACTATCCTAGGAGGGATAGTGATAGGCAACCAAATACAACCCATGTGAAACATTTCCTAATGATCATATTCCGAAAAGTAGTATGCGTGGTTTTGAGAGTATATTAAATATCCTAAGGATTTAAGAAAGTGTATGCCTAAAATATTTAGTTAGATGATTTAGTTGGAACAAGCGGATGATTCTAGATTTGACTAAACAGTTTAGGCATACACTTTCTCAACTCATCCTTAGTTAATGGATGATAATGAGAAGGTTGGATTTTATTGTTATTAGGTATTTTTTCAATAGTAAAAGCATTTCTATTTGCAGAATCCATAAGAGGAAAGGTATATGAGAACTTGTCATCCGTGGCATTATTGCTCTTTGATTTTTTAGGATTTTTATCTGTTTAGTTTCTTGGTTCCTAGGAGGAGCCTTCTCAAACTCCCTCATGAGATAATCTTGTCTTTTGATTGTTTAAAAACCTCATCTAGGGAGGTAGGAGAAAAGGACCTAACCTTATACTGAAGGTGAGGTTATAAGGCTCGAAGGAAGAGTTAGAAAAGACTATCATTCATTATATTGTGTTCTCCTTTAGTAGATAGTGTTTTCCAACACTTGATGAACATTTGAGGTGATTCAATTTCATTTTTTTACAATTGATAAAAGCATTGATGTTATTTTCAGGAAAGTCATGATATTGAAACTCATTAACTAAAGTTGTTACCAGAGATTCTAACTCCACTATGGAGTTAGGGGTAAAGTATGATACCAATCTAAAACATCCATAGTAGAAGAGTTTAGTGGTGGTATAGGAATTGATTTTGATCCATTCCTTGTAAATATTTCCAAAGGCCTTAATGTGTAAATTAGGATCGGTTGACCCATCATATAAGATAGAAGGGGAAATGCCTCCAATATCCATACTAGCAATGTAAGGTAATAGTGGCTCTTGTTGGTGTTGACCAAGTTTTCTCTTTCCTTCCCAGATTAGTGAAATAGATACTAAAGAAAGTAAAAAACATCAAACATGTAAGGGTTTAAGGTACCTTGGAAGAATATAGTGATGAAAGGACGGGCACAAAGTAGATTTCCTTGTTGCAAATTTGATGAACCTGCATAACAAAGATAACTAAGAAGAAAATGGATTAGATGGTAGATGAGGGGATTTCCCGACGAAGTCGGTTCCAAGAAGCGTTAACTTTCTTATGTGGATGTTAACCTCCGTATTTGATAAAAGATGATAAAATCAATGATAAAGGATTGAATAACATGTAGAAACTGAAGCTAAACATAATATAGAAATTATAGAAATGGATGGAAAGTGCAGATCTGATTTAAATCAACACAAAACAATTCTACCTAGGTAATTGGTCGTTAGTGACCCAGCACAACAGAGGAAGGTAGATGATGACATGAGAAGATGGATAAGAACATCAACCCAAAAATGTAGATTTGAATAGATTCATATGCAGATTAGATGATCATAAAGGCTTGAAGACATTGACAAACACCTGCAGACAAAAACTTGAGAAAAGCAAATAAAAGGATGTAAGAAGGTACAGATTTAGATGGATTGTATGGCTAGCAGGACACGGGTCGACAACGACTTGGATCACTTAAGGCAGAGACCAAAGGCTGAAAGAACATAATTAGAATGAAAAAGAAGCATAATGATAGATCTAAGTGTTGAATAAGGTGACAGAGATAGAGAGGGAGGCTAATGTGGATTGAGAAGACATGATGGATGAAAACATAGGGCTAGGTCAATGGCGACTTGACAAAAGTGACGAGAACCCGGGTAGTTCTAAACAAGGCTAAAGGTGGATGAGTTGGATGGAAACCCTGCAAAAAAATGAATGAAAGAGGAAGTTGGATCTGAAACTCTAATGGAAGCTAGACCTACAAAATGTTAGTGACTGAAAAATAATAGCAATGATAAGAAATGATAGCATAAACCAATAAAAGACCAAGATGAACTCCCCAAAGTGCTACGCCCTTAACCTATTGCTTGTATTAGGATATGAGTAGTGGACTTGTGGCTTACCATATCATTTTATTATATCATTTATACTTTCTCATGCTTAATAGGTCAGCCTTGGTGATGGCCATAACATATGAATACTATATATAAGGGATTGTAGGTAGTAGTTCATTATCATTTGAGAATTTGAGTCTTATTATATGGTTTGGAGGTTGCCCCTCGAAGTGGTGAAGCTATTATAATTGCATATTGAGATCATTATTTTGAAATATTGTGTTATTTTGTGTTTGATTGCTGCTCATAATCTGAATTATTCTAGTAATTTCATTACAAGTGGTATCGTAGCTATGATCTCAGGCCAAAATTAGGGCAAAAACCACGATTTTTTTGTTTCCGAATATATTTCAAACCAAAGCGAATTGGTGGGAGATATTTTTACCAGAGTTGAGAAAAATTTCAAGTAAGGTTCCATGAAAATTTCGCATGACAACTCACTCTTGCATGGGCATAAGCTAAGAATAGATCCACCACTCGTAGTTAACTATCAACTCATCTATGAGATAGCATACTTGCATGTATGGCTATAGTTGTAAAAAGGCACGTGGCTATTATTAGCATGTGACCTATTTTCTGGTAGAGTTAAGTGGTGAAGGGCTAGTTCCCCACCCTATATATATGTAATGAATTACTTAGTAGATAGATAGATAGATAGATACACATTTGAAGAATGAGAAAAACATGAGTACATGCGACTAGATAATTGTAACAGATCCATGCACGCATGCCTGTATTGTATGAAGCTTCTATACTATTGGTACGATGAATAGATAAAGAAAATTGGCCAAAAAAATAGTGTTTGATGTGTTTTATCAATGCATATTATTATTTTCATGATGATTTACCTTTAAGCGCTTATAGATCTGGTTAAGTATAATGATGAATAGATGGATTAGTTTCTAAAATATATGTTTACTACTTTATCATGCTACCATTCTATCTGTAAACAACCTTTAAGAGGGACCCGGTACCTTTGCACTTTGGGTGAGCGCTCAGCCTAGGCTGAGTGATGTGCCAGCACGACTAGGTGTTAACTAACAATTCTAGGCTGCATCATTGGTTCCATTGCCGGGACCTCTTTTTCAGTTGTTTTAATGGTTCGCGATGAAGACATACCGCTAACTTTGGCAAGCGTTGAAGAATGGATTCATGATCTGGAGGAAGAATACGCACAGAGGTTTGACACTGGATCCAGATTTAGCGCACGCACTTGGGTAGAGCAGAATCTGTATGACAGTTTATACGAAAGCTTCTTTGCTATCTTTCCAGTAGAATTATATGAATGGTTGACTGCATATGCATCTAAGTGGAATTGAGGTATTGCACACTTGTTTGGACACAGGAGGAATTTCAAACACTATATGATGCTGACCTGAGCTGGACTCATGCGGTAGATACCTAGGTTTCATGGTGTCCTAAATAACTATATTTTGGAGTATTCAATTTCACTTATTCGTGCCCGGAGGTAGTGGAGTTCCAGTTTCTACGATATCCTAGAGGGACGTATTTGCAAGGTATTCCACTGGCAATCAAAATACTAATGGTAACGTTGAACTTGGAAGCTAAACCCATGGAAAGCTAAAAAATCTCCACACATGGGGGCAGGAACAGGATTGGTGAAAGATGGCAGACCTAGCAGTAGCATGGCAAAGGGAAGAGAGGCGGCTGAAGTATGATGAGGCGCACGAGAGAGGGAATTATGCAAGAAACAAGAAATTACAGAATGGATGGTGTTGTGGAGAGAGATGGCTCATGAAGGATTTGAGGCTCATGGGGAGGAAGAAGAGCAAGAGCATCAGGAACTCCCCCATCTAGGAAAGCATGACAGAGAACCCTCTTCAGCCTCACATGGAAGCACACCAATAGATATGACCTGGGCCACGGGCACATCTAAGCCAACCTATTGACCTAGCCCTTGCGCTTGGTTTTCCAGTATCTAGTACAACAGGTAAAAATAGTTTTAATTTAGGAAGTGAAAGCACAAAAATAGGTCAGATAACAAGTACATCAATGGCAAAGCATATAACTTCATTATTCTTTTTGGGGTACATTTTCAGTGCTCATCATCTACATGCATGAATATGAGCGCGCCGAGTGTGGATTCACCTCTGAACAGGGACTACTTCCCAGATCGTAGGGGTCCAAGATAGTACCACCGTTGGGGGCACAGGGAGTGCATCCATGGGCCCTATTCCAAATCCTGGAGGAGGATCAGGTGGTATGGGTAGTTCTAGTTCCGTGGTTCGGGTGGTATTGGAGGAAGAGGAAACCAAGGAGGTTCTGGGTCGGGTGGTCAAGGCCCGCAGCAACCCCAAAACATTTATATGGAGATGTCCCTTCATCTCCCAAAATACAGAGGTATCGAGGATGCTTGCTTGAGCATGTTCATATGTGTGAAATATTGTGGCACAAAAAGGTATTACAGCCTCTGAGCGCAAGGCAAGTCAATTTGCTACTACATTACAGGCGCGCACACACAATTGTATAGGAAGTTTGATCCCAATCAAACTTGTATTGACTATGCAACATTGAAAGATGCTTTCTTAAAAGAGTTCCACATCCCAGAGTTTGAGTAGAAGAGTATAAGCACACTCAAGGATATAAAGCAAGGCACTACTGAAAGTGTACGTGAGTATGATGCGCGTTTTAAAACACTTCTATCCAAACTCTCTTATGACATTCATGCAAGTCAGCATGCACAATGGTTTTTCGGGGATTGATTACCCCATTTCAAAGAGCACTGTCGCATAAGACTTATACCGATCCACATGAAAGCATCGAAGCCACTTTACGCGCTGTCAAGTAGTTGGGAGTATCGACACTCGAGTTAGTCCATTTTTGAAGCTCAGATAAGAGCTATGGAAAAAAGTTAGAGAAATTATCGCAAACTCAGCTCATGAAACACGCTCAGGAATCTAGTGTACAGATTGTGAAGTGGAAGGGCACACCAAGGATAGTTTCCCTCACAGAACTATACGTTCATTGTTATTAGACTATGAGATTTTCCATTTGAATCATGATGCTAGTCACCGCCCTACTACAACGCGTGATCAGGAAGAATGTATCCTCCTTTTGTAAAATTTGTAGGTCCACGACCCATGATACTAAGGACTATAGATTGATTGGCCAGATCCATGATGCCATTGATATTGGGGTAAGACAGTGAGTGTGGCTGATAATTCTAAAGGGAAGAATGAGCATCAAGATAGGGATTATAATAAAACGCTATGACAGGAATGATGGAAGGTTTGAAGGGGTTCGTGAAAGGGGACGAGGATATCAAGGTGGATATGGAGGATGAGGCCGAGGTGGAGGAAGGAGTGAATTCCCTCGAGGAACTTGCTATACATGTGGTTCACCTGACCATTATAGGCGCGAATGCCCATAAATATTTCCTGTTCATTTTGTGGAAAGGGGCATAGTTATGAAGAGTGTCCAGACTTGTATGAGCATCTCAGTAAGTAAACACAAGCAAGAAAACAAGGGCACAGGGATGGTTAGAATCCAGTGCATGATAGAGAATCAATGGATGCCCAAGTTAACACCAAACCCGAGGCAGTAACAATCAAGATAACCACACGAGCTGAGGTGGCACGCGCAAGAGAGGTGTTGCAATAGAAGTTGACAATCACTAGGGAGGAGGTTTTGCATGCTAGATATCCAGATCCAACTCATCAGAAAGAAGTCTATCAGGAAACAATGGAGGTCCTTAGAGCCTTCAAGGTGAGATACAAGGTTTAAAAGAGTAGTCTCAAAATTGGAGCACAAGGATATAGAATAGGCCCCATCGGATATTGACGACATCAGAGAGGTATGTAGAATGTTGTGCCAGGAGAATATTATTCCTTTATTAGGAAATTGGTCAAAGGGAATACTCCACATGCAAGTGGGAACTAAAGACTAAGAGACAAATACTTCATGCAAATCTTCCCCCTGATAGCATTGATTACGACAAGGAGATCACTTTGAATGTTGTTGTGGATGGGTGGTCATGCTGAGCAATATTCGATCGACACAGTGTGAAAGTAAATGTACTTACATTAGATGCGTGGGAACAAATGGGGAGACCCCATCAGCAGCCATCATCTAATGTATTGTTCATGGAAAATAGAATGAAAGCTACTCCCATAGGAGTTTTGAAGGATGCTATCACTATACAAGGGGCCAAGTTCACAGAGACTTCAAGTGCTAGCGCTTGTGCGAAGCAGATAGCTTTCCTAGCTTTTTGCTTGGGCGCCCTTGGTGTTATGCGAACAATGCTGATTTGAGGTTTAACAAGGGGTATATCAGCTTTGAGAACAAGGAGGAAAGGGTCATAATACCATTGATGATGGGAAATCCATGCCATATGTGGAACCTTTAAGTGAAGAGGACTTGAACAAAATCTATATACGCATATTCGGGACCCATGAGGTCAATGATCCATCTAAGGAAGGAATCCTTCATTGGGAAGATTCTCAGTCAATCAACGATACTACTAGTATTGCTTGTGATAATTGGGCTCATGGCACTTATGAACTGGTGGGGGGCATGTGAAGTTAAGCATGCATGGTTACTTAAAAATGGGTTTTCACTCTATTCGATGTATAGGTCACGCAATACCCCGCTATACTGGATCTGAAGATTTGGCTGGATTTTTACAGGTCATGGAAACAAACTGGTTGACCAACTTAAACGATGAGATATGTTGTCATATACTTTGGGTGGGATGGCCACGCACTGGTGGGTAGTCCACAGGGATAATCTCTTAGAATGGGGAATGATTGGGACCGCCTTATCAACCAGTTTTCAAGAAGTAATGCACCTACAAAAATAAGCCCTTATCATGGTGATCAACCTACTCAACATCATATCCAGCAGTGTGAGAGACTCTGAAAAGTAGGACAGAAGCATTACCACCCTCACTTTGGGTGCATCGGTTTTATTCTACTCTACAAGGTTAGCGCATGTGCTTGGTATGTCTATGCTGAATTACATCGCGACACTGGCAATTGGAAACTTTGACTGACAGGGATGATCCAAACTTTTGACTTCTTTTCATCTACACCACCAATGAACACAACTTTAAGCTTTATCAAGTGCTTAACCATGGGAGACAGTGGGAAAGTGGAAGAACTTATTCAGAATTATTTGGTGAGACAGAGACAGGGCACATTTTGTGGATGAAGAAGATGATATCATATTACTTGAGCATGCTTCTCTAGAAAAAGATAAGGGGAAGATGGTTTACATAATTGATGAGGAGGAAGTTGAGCACTTGGATGTGGATCATTCACATGGAACACGTGAAGTGTTATCCAATGGTGGATGTAGATGCGCGCGCATATCATGAACCTATGAAGACAACAAAGGTCAATATAGGCACAAAAGTTGAACCTAAGGAGGTGATAATTGGGGATTACTGGTCAGAATCAGAGGTAGCAAAGATCATAGAGTTACTTCAGACTATGAGGACTTATTCCCAAGAGGATACCATGAACTTAAAGGCATGCATATATCACTCGGAGAAATGAAGATAAAGCTCAAGGAAGGTGCGCACCCTGTTAGGAAGCGACCATATCGATGAATCCCAATTTGTGAGAAAGTAAAGGAGGAGATTGACAAGATGTTGAAATCTGGATCATTCGACCATTGATGAATCAGAATGGGTCAGTCCTATGGTGATAAGCATAAAAAGGATGGTAGGATTCAAATTTGTGTTGATTATAGGGAGTTGAATGCAACATGTGTTACAGATCCCTTTCCTACGCCATTCACGGAGGAAATATTAGAAGGAGTGGCTGGGTGCGAAATATATTCATTTACAGATGGGTTTTCAGGGTATCATCAAGTTAGGATTGCCCTGGAAGATCAAGAGAAGACCACCTTCACTACTGAATGGGGAAGCTTTTCCTATACTGTGATGCCCTTTGAATTGAAGAATGCACCTACTGTATTTTCAAGGATAGTGGTACAAGCCTTCAAGGATTTTATTCATAACTTCTTACAGGTCTATCTTGATGATTGGACCATTTATGGGCTGATTAAGGATCATTGTGACAATCTACGCTTAATGTTTGAAAGATGTCGACAGTTGAGTATCTCATTAACATCAAGAAGTGCATCTTTGCTACTCCCTTTGGCACACTTTTAGGACATATTATCTCTATAAGGAAGGGTTGTTGGTTGATCCAAATAAAGTTGCAAGTTATCATAGGCTTGAAAGCACCCACCAATCAGAGCATGAGGTGCATGGATTTTTGGGTCATACAGGGTATTACAGGAAGTTTATAAAAGGGTATGCAAAATTTTCCATGCCCTTGAAGAATTGCTCCAGGGAAAAGGTACATTCTACTGGGGGGAGTCACAAAGCAGCACACATTTGAGATATTGAAGAAGAAACTTACTACCGCACCTATCTTGCATTTTCCTTCATGGGATAAACCTTTTCATGTTCATGTGGATGCCTCTAGCACAACCATTGGTGTCATCTTAGCTCAACCAGGAGAAGGTATCATGGATCATCCCATTTGCTTTGCTAGTAGGAAGTTGACCCCTCAGAAAAAGAATTATACCACTACAGAGCACGAGGCCTTGTCCATGATCTATGCCTTGCACAAATTTCATCAGTATTTGTTGGCTACACCATTTGTGTTTTATACAGATCACATGGCATTAAAATATTTGGTGAACAAGCCCATTTTACAGGGGCACATATGCCGATGGATACTCTTATTTCAAGAGTTTGACTTTACAGTTGTGGTAAAACTAGGAAAAGCAATTCTGGACCGGATCACTTGTCTAGAATTCAATCAGGAGAAGAGGCACAAACAATAGAAGAGACCATGCCTGATGCACAACTGTATAGGTTACAACGCATGCCATCGGAATTGAGGACATTGTTGTCTTTCTAAGACTGGTATGGCACCAGAAGGCATGAAAGCTTTAGAGAAGAAACAACTTGCTATTCGTGTGGCACCATTCATGTTAATTAGTGGTGATTTGTACAAGTTAGGTAGAGATGAGGTGTTACGCCATTGTGTCTTGGAGCATGAACGAAAGGACATAATGGAAGAAGCACATGGTGGTATTGCAGTGGCCACTATGCAGGTGATGCAACAACGCACAAGATCCTACTTGTCTGGTTTGTGGTGGGAAACATTGACAAGGATCAGAAAGAGTATCAGAAGACATGTGACCATTGTCAACGTCTCACCAACCAGACAAAGGGATGAGATGCCCTACGACCAATAACAAGTGCAAACCCTTTGAAATGGGCAATTGACTTTGTCGGCCTATTTCACCAGCCACGCAGCAGACTTGGATCACGCTATATCATCACTTGTATAGATTATCTTACCCGATGGGGCGTAAGAAGCACCACCTAAAGGACTCGTACAAAGCTACAACAAACAAGGTTCTTATGGGAGAATGTTCTTACAAGGTATGGTTGTCCTTTAAGTTTAACAAGTGATAGGGGCACACATTTTTTAAATGAGACAATAAGAATTCTTTTAGATGAGTTTATGGTTGCCCACCATAAAACTACACCCTATCACCCTCAGAAAATGGGACTACTGAGGCTTTTAACAAGATTTTGAGCCACACATTGACCAAGATTTGTGATGTTGGAAGGAAAGATTGGGATGATAAAGTATCTACTTGTTCTTTGGGCTTATAGAACAACATACAAAAGATTGAACAAAGCCACACCTTTTCAATTGGTGTTTGGCACGGAAGTTGTTCTTCCTATAGAATTTATGTTACCTTCTTTGCGCATTAGCATGCGCTGAGGTCTAGCTGATGAGCAAGCCTTGGAAGAATGGATTGAGAAGATGGTTCAACTAGATGAGCACCGAGCCATCACACGCTGGAGTCAAAATAGAGAAAGCACACCAAAAGGCATGGCATGATCGCCACATCAGATAAGAAACTTGTGGTGGGACAAATGGTACTTCTATATGACTCCAAGTTTTTGCACCATCCAGAAAGCTCAAGGTGCATCATTGTTGGGGCATATGTTATCACTCATATACTTGAGTCAAAGTGCTTTCCAATGAAACAATTGATGGCACAAGGTTTCCAAGCTTACTTTAACGGGAGTAGGTCAAGCCCTACTATAAATAAGTCTTCTTGGTGTTTGTAATAAGGTAGTATTGCCAGATAAATTAGGTTTCCCTTTATGCATTTCCTTAATGTATTTCTTTCATCGTCACTATGCTTTGTCAATTTTAGCTCTTGTTTGTGTAATAAGCACGCTTGCACACATGAAGCTAACTACAATATGAAGCATGTTGATGCACAGAGGACTGCACATCCTTTTCATGTGGGGTGGATTGTTGGTGACTCTCAGGTATATGCTGCAAGATTTAACATGTCATGGGTGTTGAGAAAGAAGGTTGCTAAGGGTAACTGACAAAAAAAGATTGCTTCTCAAGATAAGAAAGGATGAAGATGGATGAGGGAAAGTATAACGTGAGGTAAGCGGCGGCCATGGTAATTACCAGGAGATGGTGCAGTGATGAGGTACTCAGGGCACTAGAGCGCACTGAAGAGAAGTCTATGATAGAGGGTAAAAGGCACGCTAGAAGGTTATAGCTTTTGGCGCGAAGATATACCACGTGGAAATGATAAAAATGGGTAATAAATGAGGAGAATTTGGTAGGTGGAGGAGCAATTAATGCAGCAAAAGTGGAAATCTATATAAGGAGGGGATGATTTCATTTTTACCCTTACGACTATGAGAATTCGACAAAGAACTACACGTGAAGAGATAAGTAAAGAGATTTAAGGTACGAAGCAAGCGAACCAGGCACGAAGAGAGAGATTTGTTTATTAGAAGGGCTTGAATCCCCTAGGAAAAGGGTTTGATGAAGTAGAGTAACAAAATAGAGCTAGGGTGCACAAGTTCATGATTGTAAATTAGGGCACGGTTGGATCAAGTAGGGTTTGAAGCAAACCACAAAAAACTTACAACATAAAAATCTAGAAAACAAAACCCTGAAAGAAGAATGGCACCAAAGAAGAAAGCAACACCGGTAAAGGAAAAGAAGAAGGTGGTGGTGGAAGAAGAGGAGGAGATGGCCCCAGAGAGAAATTTTTCTCAAAATGCAGTACCCTGAGGAAGTTATTATGGGGCAGGAATGGAATACCCACATAAGACAGAGTAAGATAAGTGAATACAATCACCGACCAATGAAAACCAGAAGAAATTAGATGACCTACTCACTTCTCAAATGAATAGGTGCACTGAGGATGGCATGCCGATATATGATGATGCCGGGAAAAGCTACTAAAAGGAAATGGTGTCTACCAACTTTATGAGCTTCCATACTTTGGAAAGTATGCACCCTTGTATAGATGGTTGATGAGCCGAGTCCATGAGGACTTCTTCTACTTTGCAGGATGGAGGGTAAGATTGACACCCATCCTTATTGCCACAATTACTAGGATTACGGGCAATGGGTGAAGATATTAAGACCGACTTAGCTGACAAAAGTGCCATCTTGGAGACACAGAAGGTGTTGGGCTATCAGAAAGGACCACGTGGAATGGACATTGACAAATTGAAAAATTGTCCAGTAGTACAGTAAGCAACACATCTAACCACAAAATTGAATGACCAAGAACGTTGGTCACAAGTTAACTCTATGTGGTTGCATGTGGCAAAGCGCATGTCAGAAGGAGCCACTTATAACATTGTCGGCTTCATTGCAGAGTGGATAGTAGAGGAAGCACGTGCAAAGGGAATAAGATAAGTTTTGGTTATGTCCTACTAAGTTTGGTCTTCATGGAGATTGGGGTACCAGATGGCCCAAAAGAGAATATATGGGAATACCCCATAAATAACAAGTCTCCAGCTGAGTGATTCAACAAGTATCTCTACAAGGGGTCGATGACGGAAGAGGTGAAGGAGCGAGCAGAGATGTGGTATGATAGGCTCCGCATGGCATTTGGAGAAGAATGGCATATACCCAAGGACTTGCCTTCGGTCCTAGGGAAACAGGTACAATTTGTAGTCTACCAGCACTTCTGTATTACACGCTTTCCAATGATAGATGGGTCATGGAGCCCCTGGTGCAAACTACCATATGCATTTCCCGCACAATACTTCCAAGCTGCAGTTCATCGGTTCACCAACACACGGAGGTTGGTGTTTAATGCAGACAAGGTGGACTGTGAATATCACACCCTGCGAAGACATATGGATATCCAGGAGGAATGCATACAATGAGAATAACATCTCGAAGATCTCTTGAGCATTAAGCCAGAAACACTGGCCATTGTGGATATCGGGGCCACGCTAATATACCTCCAACTGAAGCCCAAAATGGAGAATAACAAGTATGTGGAGAATGAATTCACTTCCAGGGCCACCAAGGGAAAGCATACTATGGAGAACATTCCGCACCTAGGCCCTCTGCACCCAAGCAAGATGATGAGGAAGAGGATGAAGAACACGAAGATAGTGGCAGCCTGGTGCGAAGGAGGAGGAAGCAACCATCTAGCCAGGAGGAGGAGCACGTGACAACTCCCCAGGGAGAAGGAGTTACGGGGAGGAGCAGGGCACACAAAGATTTAAGAAGGTGTTTAAGCACACAAGGGCACAAGGAGAAACCCCACAGGTGAAGGAGCCAGAGGAGAAGAAATGAAGAAAACTCAGGCTGAGCGAGGAGACAGAAGAATCTGAGGAGAAGGCACCTTCATCTCCAACTGAAGAAGAGCCTCAACACAAGGAGGAGAAGATGGAAGGAGAAGAAGGGGATCAATCAGAGGCTACACAGACAAGGGTGGGGATACATCTGGTATTCCTAACCTTGATGCAGCCATTCCAAGAGGGCCCAGATCCCGTAGAATAGGGGAGGATGCCAAGGCACATACCATGGGGTACGCAGAAGACCCAAAGCTGATTATTCACACTCTCGGTTCCAGAGCACCATCGAGTAGAAGGATTTATTCGGTTGGGCACTCATGGACGAGGACAAGGCAACTCTACACACAAGGAAGCAACTTTCATGGTCGATGCACACCCATATGGATGAGCCCGATTTTGATATCGGTGAAGAATCATGCATCGAGATGATTGAAGAAGGCCCCTAAAATGCACCACATGACGATTAAGCCAACAATGATGATAGATGAGCAGGTGAGCAATGCTCTTAGTAAAGGTATCCTCCGAAGTAGCAAGAAGAAACATAGATAAATCTACTACCATCAAGGCGCTGATGGAGAAATTGAAAGCCAAGGATGTGGAGATAGCGTGCCTTGTACAGGAAAAGGATTTGATTAAGAGGAAATATGACACTTTTGTTAATATGGCAGAGGAAATTGGGGATGATGTCCTCAAAGTACACCCACATTTGGAATCCCAAGTGCCAAAATAATTTCCTTCTACAATGCATTATGTAAAGACAATAATAACATTAGTGTTGGAAGATGAAAAGGCACGTGTATCCTCACAGCCCAAGGACTCTAGGGAAAAGGTAGAAAAAGTGCAGGCTGCAGTAGCTAGGAAGATTGCTACTTATGAAGGCCTACTATAAGCCACCCACGATGAATTAAAGAAATCCGATCATGCGCTAACAATATGCACAACCCCGTATGCGCCTGATCGCGATAAAAACTTGAGGAAGAAAATGAAGTACACAAGGCGATGAAGGATGCTTCCCTTGGCCACACTAAAATGCTTAGGTTCTAGTGAAGCAAAAGTGTGAGGCACTAGCCATGCATGCAAACATGCACCACATAAGGAGAGGTTAGAGGAGCTTGGGAAGCTCATTTCTTAGAAGATGGATGTATTGAAGGGGTGCAAACCTCTATGTCAAGCGTAATGCTTGTGATACATAATGAGCAAGGAAAACTCACCATGGAAGAGCCTTAGTCATCATTGCATGTATGCATGCCCGAGATGGAGAGCGGAACTAACGGCATGGGGAGAACCCTAAGTGATATCAAAGAAGAATATCTAGAGTTGCTACTTCAGGATGAGATGGAGGGGCCTGAGGCTTAAACAATTTTGTTAGCTGTGTATACCTTATTCAAAATTCCTTATTCAAAATTCTTTATTCAACCATTCTTTATTTATCCATTCTTTGTATAAGTTTTGGACATTTCTTGGGGACATCATGGGGCACAATGAGATTAGTGTGGGGTAATGTTGATGGAGAAAACACTTAGTTGAACTTGCATACGAGTCACGGGAAACTAAAAATATATCAAAGAAGAAAAGGTATAGAAGATGTCACGTGCGAGGTGAGAGTCAGGGGCTCTCAAGGACTTAGCTAATTTTGGAGATCAGTTTTTTTAGAGATTTATATACCATTCAAAATTCCTTATTCAAAATTCTTTATTCAACCATTCTTTATTTATCCATTCTTTGTATAAGTTTTGGACATCACCATTGTCAGGCGACAATGAGATTAGTGTGGGGTAATGTTGATAAGAGAAAACACTTAGTTGAACTTGCACACAGTCCACACGGAAGAACAACACAGAGCAAAAGCGTGAAGGTATAGGAAGGCATCACGCGCGGAGGTGTAGAGTCAGACTCTCAAGGACTTAGCTATTTTGGAGATCAGGTCTATTCTTAGAGATTGGCATGCAGAGCACACAAAGTGATGCCGAGACTTGCGCCACTCTTCATGGAGATTCTTTGAAGAGCATGACAACTCACTCTTGCATGGGCATAAGCTAAGAATAGATCCACCACTGTAGTTAACTATCAACGATCTATAGATAGCATACTTGCATGTATGGCTATAGTTGTAAAAAGGCATGGCTATTATTAGCATGCGACCTATTTCTGGTAGAGTTAAGTGGTGAAGGGCTAGTTCCCCACCCTATATATATATGTAATGAATTACTTAGTAGATAGATAGAGACACATGCTTTGAAGAATGAGAAAAACATGAGTACATGTGACTGGATAATTGTAACAGATCCATGCGCGCATGCCTGGTATTGTATGAAGCTTCTGTATTGTTGGTATGATGAATAGATAAAGAAAATTGGCCGAACAAAAATAGTGTTTGATGTGTTTTATCAATGCATATTATTATTTTCATGATGATTTACCTTTAAGCGCTTATAGATCTGGTTAAGTATAATGCTGAATAGATAGATTAGTTTCTAAAATATATGTTTACTACTTTTTCATGCTACCAGGTCTAGTGATGTGCCAAGGTGTTAACTAGGTGTTAACTAACAATCTAGATCAAAGATTATGTGCATCAATTCTAGAACCTATCCTTAAGAGTGGAGAATATTTGAAGAGAATGAATGACCTATTTCTTGGGGGTCTTAAGGACCACATCGAGCATGAGGTACGTATGTTTAATCCACTCAAGCTTTCTCGATTCTATTATCATGGCACGTCGAGCAGAGGAAAAATTTCTTTATAGTAGGAGGCCACCTTTCATTAACACCAGAGACCGTAGTATCTCTTCCCCTTCATTTTCTAGGCCAATTAGACTCGACTCCTCAAAAAATGGAAGAAAAGAGAGCAAAAGGATTATGTTTTAACTATGATAGAAAATATGGACCGGGACACAAATGTGTTGAGAATAATTTATTCTATATTAATGGAGGTAATGAGGATGATGAGGATGTTGAAATTATAGGAGAGGCTGAGGAACCCATAGAAGATGAAGTAGAGGATCACCAACCTACATTTTCTTGCATGCATTGTCGGTATTAGTACTCCTCAAACACTCAAGGTTATTGCTATCTCAAAAAATAGAAGGTGACAATGTTGATTGACTCAGGAGTACTCATAACTTCATAAATAGTAAGTTAGCTACCCGCCTCAATTGTTTTATTTACCTAGCTCCAGAAATGCAAGTTATGATTGCGGATGGTGGGACAATCAAGTGCATAGGAAAATGCCATAGTATCAAGCTTTCCATGGGAGACTACATGTTAGACTCACCTATGTTTTCTATTTCTATGGGAGGGGCAGATATTGTTTTGGGTGTCCAATGGCTCACAACCTTAGGTACTATAGAGATGAATTTCCAAGAATTGTTCATGCGATTTCATTTAGATGGAAGGACAATAAAATTGAATGGGATGGTAGCTAAGTCTCCATAGATTATTAGCTCTCATTAGATGCAGAAGGTTCTCAGAAAAGGAGTAGATGGATTTATAGTAAAGTTATTTTCCATAGAAGTACAAAATACAAAGTCTTCAATGCTACCCAATCTTAAGAAGATGGTTGATTCTCACTCATCTATTTTTGATGCAATTCCAAAGGGACTACCACTAGTTAGGGATCATGATCATGCCATTTAGCCGATTCTAGGGAGCCAAACACCTAACATCAGACCATATAGATACCCATATTACCATAAAAGTGAGATCGAGAAAATGGTTTAGGAAATGTTGAAGGCAGGTATCATCACACCTAGCCGAGTGCATATTCTTCCCCAAAGGGTCATGGTACATAAGAAGGATGAAACATGGAGGATGTGTCGAGATTACTAAAAAATCAAAAATTACACCATCAAAGATAAATTTCCTATTCTATTAATTGATGATTTACTTGATGAGTTGCATGGTGCTATTTATTTCAAAAAATTAGATCTTTATTCAGGGTACCATCAAATTAGAATAAAAGAGGAATATGTTCATAAAACAACTTTTAGGACTCATAAGGGCCATTATGAGTTTTTGGTAATTCCTTTTGGTCTTACAAATGTGCCTTCAAACTTTCAAATCTTGATGAACACTGTTTTTAAGCCATTTAAAAGAAAATTTGTATTAGTTTTCTTTGATGACATATTGATTTACAATAAAGACATAGGAATAACATTTACAAAATGTAAATAAAGTGTTGGAATTTTGGAGAAACATAATCTCTATGAAAATCCATCCAAATGTTCTTTTGGTGTACAAGAGGTAGAGTACTTGGGTCACATTGTATCCCATGAAGGCATCAAATTTGATCATCATAAAATCAAAGCTATGGTGGAATGGCCAAGGCCCAAAACTCTCAAAAATATTTGTGGGTTCCTAGGAATAACATGGTACTACAAAATATTTGTGCGAGGATATGGTAGAATAGTAACCAAAATCACTACATTGCTAAAGAATGATGCATTCCATTGGACACCGTAGCCACTAAATCCTTTGAGCAACTGAAGGAAGCCTTGTGCAACACCCCAATTTTAGCTACTCCCAACTTCTCAAAAACCTTCATTTTTGAATGTGACCCTTCAGGATCAGGATTAGGAGTAGTTATAATGCAAGAAGGAAGACCAATTGCATTTAAGAGTTTCCAATTCAAAGGAAAATATCTTCTCAAACCTATCTATGAGAAAGAAATGATGACTATTCTTCATGTGGTCAAGCAATGGAGGCCCTATCTCATGGGTAGATACTTCAAGGTAAAAACTGATCATGATAGTCTCAAATACTTTTTGGAGCAAAGGTTATCATCTGAGGAACAAAAATTGGGTAACAAAAATGTTGGGTTATGATTTTGAAATCATATACAAAAAGGGTAAAGAAAATGTAGTAGCTGATGTGTTGTCTAGAAGGGATACATCTGCAGATGCCTTACTATGTGGAATGTCCATGTTGACGGCCGATTGGGTGGATGAAGCAAGATTGGAATGGGATCAAGACAAGGATACACAATCTTTAATACAGAATATCAAGCAAGGATCTATGACATTTAAAAATTTGAGTGGAAAGGTAATACCCTATGGTACAAGGACAAGTTATACTTGAGTAAAGATTCTGAGTTGAAGCATAAGATTCTTGCAGAGCTACATGCCTCGCCTGTTGGAGGACACTCTGGGTTTTTGAAGAAATATCATAGAATAAAAAGATAATTATTTTGGGAAGGACTCAAGGGGGATGTACAAAATTTTGTATCAGAGTGTTTAGTGTGCCAACAGAACAAAGGGGAAATAATTAAGACACTAGGTTTGTTGTAACCCTTACCAATTCCTAGCCAGAGATGGGAGGAGGTCTCTATGGATTTCATCACCGGATTGCCTTATTCAGAGGGTAAGAATGTTATTTTCATGATTGTGGATAGGATCACAAAATATGCCCATTTTTGTGCCCTATCACATCCATTTGCAGCTAATACAGTCACAACTATTTTTTTGGAGATAGTTCAAAGGCTACATGGAACCCCAAAGATAATTGTAAGTGATCGTGATCCTATTTTCACAGTAATTTTGGAGGAATTATTTTCATGTTTGGGTACTCAACTAGCTCACAGTTCATCTTATCATCCTCAAACTAATGGGCAAATGGAAGTGGTCAACAAATTCTTAGAGGGGTATCTACGTTGTTTTGTATCAGATAAGCAAGAAAGGTGGATTAAATGGCTACCACTTGCAGAATGGTGGTATAACACATATTTTCATACCTCTTCTCAAATGACCCCATTTTTAGCATTATATGGTTACCATCCACCTTCTATCACTTCCTCCTTGAGGGTGCAAACTAAGGTCAGATATGTTGAGGAACACATTCAACATCAACAACATGTTTTGGCTAGTTTGAAGGAGAATTTAGCATTAGCACAAAACAGGATGAAACAACATAGCATATCAACACCTAGTGAAATACATTTTGAAATTAGTGATTGGGTTTTTATATGTCTCCAAACTTACAAACAAATTTCTCTAAAGTAATGAAAAAAGGAAAACAAACTTACTCCTAAATATTATGGCCCTTATCGGGTTCTACAAAAAATTGTAGTGTTGATTATAAACTAGAGTTACCTCCATCTTCACACATACACCCAAAGATTCCATGTTTCATGCACCGAAGAAGGTTATTGGATAGAAATTTGAAGCCCGAGACAAGTTACTGAACTTGACGAGGAAGAAAGAATCATTTTGGAGCTAGAGAAGATTACGCAAACATGTACTAAGAGGTGAGAACTAGATACATTAAGGAATATCCGATCAAGTAGAAGAATATGAGCATAGAAGATGCACCCAGGAGGATGAAAGTTTTTGCAGAAACATCCAAGATTATTCAACATTGAGGACAACATTGGTTTAAAGGGGAAGGGCATGCTACACTCTTAACCTATTGCTTGTATTAGGATACGAGTACCGAATTATGGCTTACCATATCATTTTATTATATCATTTATACTTTCTCATGCTTAATAGGTTGGCCTTGGTGATGGCCATAACATATGAATAGTATATATAGGGATTGTAGGTAGTAGTTCATTATCATTTGAGCGTTTGAGTCTTATTATATGGTTTGGAGGTTTCCCCCTCGAAGTGGTGAAGCTCTTATAATTACATATTGAGATCATTATTCTGAAATATTGTGTTATTTGGTGTTCTATTGCTGCTCATAATCTGAATTATACCAATAATTTCGTTACAAAAATTCTCCACAAGTGATGCAAATAAGCTCAAAGGGACTCCAAGAATACTACACCAACTGTAAAAAGTTCAGGATTGCGAGATCGTGTCATAAAAATTCAAGAGAATTTTGATTATGCCTCCCTTTGAGAGGAGAGGTAAATGTGGCCTTATAGGGTCGACGATGACCCGGGCGGGTCACCACTAATTGCAGGAACCATCCATTTGGGTAGTAGAAGGATGATTTATTTGAGAGATGGGGATTTTATGGATTGGGATAAGTGCTTTAAAGCATTTAGGCGGGTTAGGGTTTCCTAGGGAAGTGATATGGGTAGGTGGGAGATAAAAATGGATTAAATAAAAGCTAGAAAAATCTTAGGGATTAGGAACTAGGGGTTTAAGGGTGATAAACAACCTAGAGAAGGGAAATTAGGAATAATTAAGATTAATTAGATAATGAGATGAGGATTAGGGGATAATTGATGGAAATTAATAATAAATTAAAATAGATAGGATAATGGATGGGAAAGATGGGAATGTTAATAATAATATGAATTAAAATAAAAAGGGGTCTAGATAGGTGATCATGGTAAAAGAAGCGAACGTGTGTGACAAGGGTAGTGATACCAAATTTTGGTGTCTACATTTTCCCCTTTTTGTTGAGTGGTTTGCATTAGGCAAGCCACAAGATAAAAATAAGAAGGGATTGACAAGATGATTGATGATGGATGATTATTGATGAGGTTCTCCCCTCAAACTAGGGATCAATGATATAACGGGAATTGATCACGAGTTTGAAAGAAATAGATGAGAAGGATGGAAAGAATGAGAAAGAGCAAGTGAGGCATAATGCCCCAAGCAAGAAGGATTCAATCAACAATAAAAACTATGGCAGTGATTCTAAGAATCATTTCTATAGGAAACAAAGTACAACCTCAATGGAGATGACGGAAATGTCCTATGAGCCCGTGAGTCAATGAAAATCATAGAAAAATGGAGGGATTCCAATGGGAAACTGATTAATATGGATGCAAGCCATGGGGACCAATGGGTCATAGGCACACATCAAAATTATGCTCAACAAAATGTGAAATCATTCAAACATGAAAAATCTATGATGAGGTATATGCATCCAAACAAGATGAGGATGATGATGAAAATAATGGTTCCCTAACAAAGGACACAAAGATGGCCAAAAAGGAGAGATAGGAAAATGTGAGATATGATGCCCTGAGAGGGAACAAAAATATGGCCACAAAAGTGGAATTAAGATGAGATAGATTGGATAAGATTGGATGAGATAGATAAGGTGTGATAGGATGATGGATGAGACAATATATTGGATGAGATGAGATAATAGATATTGATCAAACTAGATGGATAAGATAAGATAGATTGATAAGATTAGATAAGATGTCAGATTGGATGAGATAAGATAAGTCACACATAGACAAAATGATGGATCATATGATGTAGAATTGATGTTAGGATAATAGATAGGGAATGGAAGATAAAGGCTTAGATTAGATAGAAGAAAAGGAACACGACTCGATAGATGGTGACCAAAGGGTATGAAAAATACTATGTCATATCAAGGAATGCATGAGGAAACAATGCCACCAACTGCATTGGAGGTAAACAAGAAAGGGATCCTGATAACACAATGCACATGTAGCTAAAGAAAGTGTTAACACCTAACCAATGATAGTTAGTTATTCCAAAGATCAAGGGGGAAAGATGGATGAGTGAGCTTATAAACCTAATGTTGACATAAAAAAGGGGTTTAGATGTAACTTGTACGTGGGAAGAGGGTTCTCCATAAGCAATGTTCCCTAAGTTAATGCCCTAACTCTTAGTAGGGGAAAGAGAAAAATGATCAATGTGGGAAATTTGCTATGAGAAAGCTGATCAATGTGGGAAGCTTTCTTAGGATGCTAATAAGATAAAAGGATGATCAATGTGGGAATCCTTTACTACCATGATATAAGAGAGTATCCATCCTTTGAGGGTATGGTCTACTTTATACATATATGATTTCAATGGAAAGGATGATATATATGATAAAATTGTCCTTTGAGGATCGATCTATTTGTATGATTTGATTTTTTTCTTGTTTGACATGAACAATTGTCCTTTGAGAGAGCAGTCTATTTTTGATAACTTCAATTTTGATAGGAGCATCTATGAATTTTGAATTTTACATGGGGAAGAGATGAGAATAACTAGGTAGACCACTTAGGAGGGATAATAGATGTACAAGTGACACCTTTGGACCCTTAGTGTGGTTCCAAGAGGTAAAAAAGAGGGTGATGAATGTAATGATCATGGAGTTCTCACCAAGAAGGGAGAACCTATCCATAAGGAAAATGCTATGGGCAGAGCCATGGTGCCCATATTTAAGGTCATGTATAGGAAAGTGATGGTAGACCACATAATTCCAAATCATTACAATGATAGATGAAAGAGGCTAATGATGGAGGAATGATCTAAGGATATGACTAAGTTCTCACTAGTAGTGTGCTAATAATAGAATGGTCACAAGTGCAATGCATTAAGTGGTTCCACTTCCAGGTTTACCATCAAGGGAGGCCAAACGATAGGCTCCCACCCATACTTATGTGTGATAACGTATGGTCTAATCCAATTGGGGGAAAATTTTCCATGTTGGATCCTTTATAAAGTAGTAAAATTGTTGTTTTTGTAAGGACGAGGTCACCAACATTAAAGTCATGATAGGATAGACTGACAACTTGAAAAAATATGAGATACAATGAGATAGATGAGAAAAGATAAAATCTATGGTCTACCCTTGAGGAAGTGAAGAAAACATTACTCCTAATGAGACAAATAGATGGCCAAAAAATTGGGCTTAGGATGAAAATATGGTGCCCTGAGAAGGGCACAAACATGGCCATAAAGGTGGAATTTGAATGAGAAAAAATGGTCCCCTGAGGGAAGCACGAATATGTCCACAAAGGTGGACTTTGGATGAGGGGAATAGATAAGAATATTTGGACAAGATATATTAGATAAGATTGGATGAGGTGGATATGATAAAATATATGCAACACCTTGAAAATGAGGAAGCAAGAGATATGTGTATTAGGAGACGAAAATGACCACAAGAGTGGGATTAGGATGAAAATATGGTGCCTTGAGAAGGGAAAAATGGCCATAAATGTGGAATTAAAATATGAAAAAATATGGCCACAAAGGTGGACATGGGATGAGGAAAATGGTGCCCCAAGAGAGGCATAAAAATGGCCACAAAGGTGGACTTAGGATGAGGTATGGTGCCCCTAAGAAGGGCATCAAATATGGACACAAAGGTGGACTTAGGATGAGATGAGATGAAAGATATATTGGTTGGATAAGATGAGATGATAAAATAGATGAGATCGGATGAGATGGGTTTGATAAGATTGGATGAGGTAAATAAGACAATGTCAAGAATTTAGAGGAATTAACCCGATGATATACTCGATCCTAAAGTGAAGTCCCCAAACATCAAGGAGTTTTTGATGGATAGGGGATGAATTGATGTTTAAGATGTGTGGATGAGGAAAAGATGTGAGAGGATCAATAATAAGGGGAATATGCTCCCCAACGAAAGATACTATATTACATTAGGAAACTTAGATGTAGATGAGATAGTGGATGTTGAAGGAGATTGGATGGGATCATTAGAAGGAATATAGATGATGACTTTGGATTTGGATTGGATAGATGGTTGGGGATCATAAGGGTATTAACAATACAAACACTATCGATGAACAAGGGAGGATGGTATTTAGGAGGAATAATAAGGGATGATGTGGATGAAGGAGGAGACTTAGAAAATTTTATGGATGAGGATGTAGAAATAGGAATTGGATTGGTTGTGGTGGATGGAGAAGGAATATCCCCTTGGATGATAGATTAATTGTCCTCAATAAGATCATAGATGATGGTTTGGAGGGTCTTATAATGCTCAATGTCATGACCCAGGGTACGATGATAAGCACAAATGAGATTGGGATAAAAATATGATGGTTTCTCACTATGAGGATTAAAAGATTTAATAGGAGGAAGCGTGATGGAAAATATTTGAATTAAATGTCGAGGGGTGTTTGCATAAGATCCAATTAAAGTGTTGGGAGGAAGATATCTCTTGTAGGTTATGATAGGATTTTTGACTCAGATTTAGGGAAGGAGTGGATGTAGATTAGATAGGTAAATTAGATGTCTCAGAAGATGAATCAAATTTGGGAGGAGGATTAGATTGTTTGGATTTGGATTGATCATGGGATATGTTTTAGATGAAAGGGATGACCCTAAAATAGATGGGGTGCTCCTTTGATGGATGTTGTGACATTAGATAGCTGAGGAGAGGTAAGATATACATTTTACGAGGATGCATGCAGAGACCTTTGGGGATGTTTACCAAGAGTATTAGGTTTTGATTGAGAAGGTTTACCCTTAGCAGGGATGACAATAATCTCAACTGGAGGATCTAAATATTGTGGTGTAGGGGTGGATGTTGATGGAGAAATAGGTGTTTGTATGATGCGATTAATGAGGTCTATACGTGAGATGTGGATTGTGTAGGTTTTGGATTGGTTAATGTGGAAACAGTTGGTTTGTAGAGGAGACACGAATACCCTTTGTGTTTGTCTTAGGTGGGGTGCTTTGTTTCATAAATTTTTCAAGGGGTATCATTGATATGTTTACAAATTGAGAATATGTGATTGGTTGGTAGTGGGTATAGATGTAGAAATGGTAGATTTTGGAGGATTAAGTGTAGAAGATTGGGATAAAATAGGTGATGTGGCCATGGGAAAAGATGTAGGTATATGTGATGAAGATTTCAAGGTATATGTAAGTGAATTTTTGATGTGGTAGATATAGGGGTAGTTGAGATTGATAGAGAGATGGGTATAATTGGGATGTTTAGGGATGTAAGTGATGTAGTGATAGGTGTGTTTGATGTAGATGTGGATAAGGGGTTAGATATGATAGGTTGGGGTATGATAGATATGGATGAAGTGATAGGTATAGTCAAAGTCAATGTGGATGTGGTAAAGGTAGGAATAGATTTAAATGTAGAATAAGTGGTATAAGTTGATGTGATAGGTGTGATAGTCATGGATATGGTTGATGTAGATGTGGGGGTAGATATTGAAGAAGTCATAGGCATAATGTCTAAGGTAGAAGTAGATGATGAGGTAGATGAGATAGGTAAGGATGGAGATGTTTGATGTATAATATTGATTGCATAAGGATTAAATTTGTAAGATGTGGAAGGTGGAAATTGATTTGTTTGTGGTGGATTAGGAAAGGGTTGTTTGAAGATGTCAAGGTTAGCTAAGAGATGAGACAAAATTGTCTATTTGGAGATCCTCTTGATTTATAACTTTTTGAACGCGATCCTTAAAAGAATGAAACTTTTCGATGTTGTGACCCATGACTCAATGATATTTACAATAGTGACTCTAATGATACCAAGTGGGTTTGGGGTGTGAGTCGTCAATAAGTCAAAAGGGAGGAAGTTGGATGAAGTGAACCACCATCAACTTATCGAAGATTGAATTGTAAGATTCCCCCAAGGGGGTATAATTAGAAGATGGTCTAAAAGGTTTCGTGTGAAGGCACCATAAAGAGGTAGATAGTTGTGGCTGCACAACATGAGAAGTGGATGGATAAGGATGTAAAGAAGATCAGGGGTATGTTAAAGTTAAAGGGAATGTTTGATAAGAGGGGATATAATTAAGGGGTGGAGATTGAGTTGGTTGGGGGAACATGTGATGTTGGAAATTAGGAACACAAAAGGACGACTAGGATTGGATGGAAATATTTGATTGTTGAGGCACATGAGAAGTAAGAATGTTAGTAGATTGGGATGGTTGGATAGGAATTCTAGTGATAATATTAGATGAAGTAGGGATAGTGTTGAAATAAGGTGATGGGGGTGGAATAGGATCCACCAATTGAGTGGATTGATAGGATTGAGGGATCGTGGGAGATATACAAAATAATAAGTCATAAATGGGGCTAAAAGGAGGCCCAAGAGTTTCTAAAGGAGCATGAGATGGCAGTGTGACCATTCAAGGGGAAATAGATTGATGAGAGATAGAAGATTTGGTTTCAAAAGGGGATCGATTTGGATGACATGGTCTTCACAAGGTTTAGAGGCCATGGAAAACACAAGGTTGGGAGACCCAAGGTGAGGTCTCAAGGTCATTTGAGGAAGGAATATTGTTGGATATATTATATTGCTATGTTGTCTCCTCTTGAGAAGGGGTATTAATAGGCATGAAATGGGAAAATATTTTTATGAAATTTGTTAACAAATGAATCAAGAAACAAAGTTTTTATTAACATGATTAATTAGGAAATGTGAGAAAAATAAAAGGTGGATAATGAGGGTACCTAAGAGATGGCTGTCTAAGGATAGTTTCAGGTAGTTATGGCTATGGAGTCCTCAATATACCCAAAGGTACATGAGGCCCAAGTCTGTATAAGATTTATAACGCGGCTAGAACACCACATTTAATTTCCTATTGGGTGATAAAATTCCAATTAGGTCCACTTGTAGGGAATGTTTTGATGTGTAAATTTTATGAGTGTGTTTGGATGTGTGGAAAAATGTGTGATATAACCAATTAAACCCCTATTTTCAATAGATTTGCAAGCAAGAATGCAAGAGGTTTGTTTTAAGCCAAAAACCAAATGTGGAGGTTTGATGAGAACAAACACATAAGGAAGGGAAAATGTGATGCAAAAAGAAGAAACTAAGAAAAAAGAGGAATACATGGTTTTCAATTTTCCTTTTTATCTGATCTTCAAAATAAAGAAAGTGAAGAGAAATATCCAAGCAATCCAAAATCCCAACATGAACAAGCAAAAGCAAAGCCTCTACCTATAATGTTAGTAAAAATGGAAGAAATATGGAAAATGAAAGAAAATGCAAGAGACTCACCTAAAAATTCATCCCACCTAATGCGTGCAAAAATGTTGACCAAATTTTCTCTTTCTTGTTCAGATTAGTGAAATAGATACTAAAGAAAACAAACAACTTTAAAGATGCAAGGGTTTAAGGTACCTTAGAAGAAGATAGTGATGAAAGGACATGCGCAAAGTAGATTTCCTCGCTGCAAATTTGATGAACTTGCACAACAAAGATAACTAAGAAGAAAATGGATTAGATGGTAGATGAGGGGGTTTCTTGACGAAGTCGGTTCCAAGAAGTGTTAACTTCCTTATGCAGATGTCAACCCCCGTATTTGATAAAAGATGATAAAATCAATGATAAAGGACTGAATAACATGCAGAAATTAAAACTAAATAGAATCTAGAAATTACATAAATGGATGGAAAGTGTAGATATTATCTAAATCAACACAAAACAAGTTTACTGCTGAGGTCAATGGTGACCTAGACAACAATGGGTAGGTTGAAGATGACCTGAGTAGATGGATATGAACAATAACCCAAAATGTAGATTTGAATAACTCGGTGTGTAGATTAGATGATCACTTGAGGCCTTAAGACACCGATAGACACTGTATAGGGAAACCTAAGATAATGAAATAAAAGGATGTAAGAACGTACAAATTTGGATGGATTGTATGGCTAGCAGGACATGGGTCAATGGTGACTTGGCATAGTTGGCAGTGACGACTAAAGGCTAACAAAACAAAATTGGGGTGACAAAGAACCAAAATGAAAAATCTAAGTGCTGAATATGGTGATAGAGACAAAGAGGGAGGCTAATGTGGATCGAGAAGATAGAATGGATGAAAAAACAGGGCTGGGTTAACGACGACTTGATAGAAGTGATGGTGACTTGGGGAGTGCTAAACAAGGTGAAGGTGGATGGACACCTTACAAACAAAATGAATGAAAGAAGAAAATGGATTTGAAACTCGATGGTAGTTGTACTTGTAAAAATTGGTGACGGAAAAATAATAGTAAAGATTAGTAATGATAGCATAAACCAATACAAGATCAAGATGAACTCCCCAAAGTCTTTGTGAGTGATGCAAATAAGCTCAAAGGGACTCTAAGAAGACTACAACAGCTGCAAAGAAGCTCATGCTCAAAGATTAGGTCAAAAAATGCAAGAGAATTTTGATTATGCCTCCCTTTGGGAGGAGAGGTAAATGTGGCCTTATAGGGTCGCCGACAACCTAGATGGGTCACCACCAATCGTGGGGAACTGTACGATGGAAAAGTGACAAGTGAGCATGGGAATCTACAAGTAACTCTTCATCGCACCCGACCTCCCGAGGTCATGCCGAGATAGCTGGTGGGGATGGAATACACGTGGGTATAGACAAACTAATTAGGCAATCTTATGTCTTTGACGTGAACTAATGGAATCTGCGAATCTAAGGCAAAGAGGGCCCTCCTAACCTGAACTGGCGTGATAGATCGGTTGGTGAGGATGACTACTCGAAGGCTCCAATCAATATCGAGCTTTAGTGTGATCTGATCTATAGGTTGTGGGATACGTGGAAGATAACCTGTGGGGGCTTCGTATATGTCTCCCGACAAGGTCATGAAAATGGAAGGCGGATATATGGTGGATTCTATGGTCGATTCTTTGGTCTAGTCCAGAAATCCTTAGCTAGATTAGCTGTTATGTCTAGTGAGGATAATTGTGCGATAATGGTTGGTGGAAGTGGAGAGGATCTAAATACTAATGTGCATAAACCAACATCAACGTCTGATTGTCCTATGGGCCTATTGGGTTGTGGGACCTATGGATCACAACCATAGATTCGTGGTTGTTGTGGACCTCCTATGGTCATGTGCAGAATCAATCCCTAATCCCTAGTATCCAGTAGTCATATGCCTTTTCGGCCTCTATATTTAGAACTAAAAGTTGTGCAATCTTCTCAGAGTACCTTAAGCGTTTTGGAAACTTGAATTCTTAAGCTAGTGTCTATGTCAGTGAGAATGTCTCCTACGTCTGGCTTTGTGGGACCAAAGGATCACAACCGAACATTTTCTCTCTTTCAAGCCCTTCTACAGTCATGTGGATATTTATCTAGGGTAATCTATAGTTTGGCTGGTTTGACCAAAACGTATGCGCTTTGTCGTCTTCTATGTTTAGTCCTCTCAGCTGTGTGCTGATTTCTTGTAGGTCCGTTGTTACTTGGAAGACCTGAATTATGAGATTTTGGTCTATGTCAGTTATTGCTGCAACAAAGTTGGGTTGAGGCACGATTGGTTTGAATACATATTCTCTGGGCTCCCTAGGTCCCGTGATTGTCATACAAAAGAAATAATATAGATCTAACTAAAGCAAAGTAAACTAATTATGCAAAGTATATCCATAACATATATAAACTCTCTTTTTTTGTATTTTTGATAGAATATTTGACAGAATTAAGATAACAACTATTTAATATATCTAGAAAAATGAAAACTAATCTAATAACAGAATTTAAAACAAACAAGGTAGCCGAGTATAGCTGCTTGTCTGTGTAGTTGTGAATCTATTCTAAATAACTAAATAACTGATCTAATCTATTTGAAAAGACCCCCGATCTTACCTCAGAAGTGAGGAATGAATCATAGTTTCTCAGAAACTATCAATCCCCACAGCTTCCCTGGTAATATCGAAAGCGAGATTAACGAAATGAAATGATTCACTACTCTATTTGATATGTTTTAACTAGAACTTTGATAGCTTGAACCTGTATATTTTGCGGCAGTGGTGAATCCGATTGTGTGTGGCTTTGTCCCTCGGTGTGGTCTCCTCATTCCTACGTGCTCATGTGAATCCAGAAAAGCATGTAATGCTAGCATCAACAGAGTAGGTATTGGAATAATGACAGCTTTGGATGTAGACTGAATACAATGGGAGTAGGAGAGGGATAGCGCAAGAGAACAAAGATTGGCTTATGCAATTCCTAGCATGATTTATTGCGAGTCATGCAACCCAAAAACATCCAGAACCTGAAACTATCCTTCTTGACGAACAAAACTTGTAACTCTAATGGCTTTAGACTAAAAATGAAACTATCCTACTTCAATTGATTGTATGAAACAATAATAACATTAAAACAAGAAGATCATGTGGCTTCTAAATAGCAAAAAAGACTAGCTATGAATGCAAAAAATGAAAACTATTGAATTCCTAAACAAGAACTGAAGGACTAAACTATTGAAATGAGAAGATGAGAGGCAATTTTGAGGGGACATTTGCTTTTAAAACCAACCATTGGTAAAAGTTGAAAATTTATGTGAGTCATGTTAAAAGAAACATTATGGAAAATGTGTGAAGGGCCACCGCCCATAAATACAATAAAAAAAGGATGATCGGTGGTGGTGAAAATTCTGAGTCCACCGCCCTTCCCTGCGAAGGGCCACCGCGGTTATGAGACCACCGCCTTCCCGGGCGGGGCAGCGCCTTTCGTTCTTGAGACCAAAACACAAAGCAAAAGAGGGGAAAAGAGAAAAATAAAGCACACGGAGGCTAAGTGGGGCATGCGGGATGTTAATGCATACTTGGAGAGATTTTTCGATCCCGAACACCTTGCGAGGAGACCTGTATCATCATTGGGGCATGTGTAACATTGTTCCGATGGTGCAGTACCCTACAATTTTGGGTACGTACATATTGCCCCCTCTGGAGAAGTGTTTTAGCCATGAAGAGGTGAAAAATGACGGAGTCCGAGTATGGCGTTCTGAAATGGGAAGTTAGAAATTATACGACACATCCGTGTGTTGAAATGACGCCATCCGAAATTCCCGCTACCTGCAAAATGAAAAGAGGACTCAAGTGCAGATAGATAAAATAAATCAAAAATAAATACTAAAATAATATGAAATGAGGACTTACCATTTGTGCGGGGATAAGTACTTACCTCCGTCGGCACTCCAAACCTGCGAAAAGGGCATTCAAAATGAGTCAAGATGCTATATATGTAAAAATGGGCCCATTTTCCTATTCATTTGCACGTGTTGATTTGATTGATTTTGAGCTCACGGGACCCACAAAGTGACGGTTTTTGACGAGAGTATAGTCAAAACATTTGTGATGAGATAGTGATCATGCCTCCGTGAGCGAACATCGACCCACGAGATCACATGTTAGTTCTTCTTGATTTAACGTTTTTACCCCCAAAATGTTAAAATGATGAAATCTTTGTCATGGGGGGATTATTTTTGAAAATGTCGGTGTTAATAGGGTCACTTAGGGGCGCCTAATAGGTAGGCTTTGTTTTAGTCAAAATATTCATTTTTGTGTTTTTAGGCATTTTTAGGGCACATGACTCGTTTGGAAATGTGGGACAGTCCGCTGCCCTGAGTAGGGTGGCGGTTACAGATGACCCGCCATTTAAGGCGGTGGTTAAACCGCCTCCTGCTCGGGCGGTGGTCCTTTGACAGAACGCCAAAATAATAGTGTTTTTAGCCCAATTTTGTATTTTTAGTATTCTTATATGTTTTAATGATTTTTCCAATGTAAATTGAATACTAACTTACTCTGTTTGCATGTTTTGGGTGTATGCAAAAGGAGGAATATATCAGATGGAGCCGAGAGAGAGAGAGTGTGACTAGCTTCCAACAGTGTTGGATGCACTTTCTCAAGATGAGCAGGATACCCTTCAGAGGGCCGGCATATTACGTATATCACGGGTTCCTCATGTCACACCTTCTAGTCACATACTTTGTGACCTATTTTTGTATTGGGATGCTGATCGAAACACTTTCTGATTTCCAAGAGTCAGGGGTGAGTGGACTATCACCCTGGAGGATGTCTACCGCATCCTAGGAGTCTCGATCATCAGGAGATGACTTACACTTGAGACAGCAGGGTTGCGGGCTCAGATAGCTCATTGGGCTACATATATGGGAGACGCAATTGTCTCCACTGGTTCGAAGAAGGGGGTGAGGGTCTGTTCCATTCCTAGCTTGCCTATCCCTTTGATTTGTCAGGCTATTATGGGGATCCTTGCCTCGAGATTGATCGGGGACAAGGGAGGGGACACCTTACTCTACTACTGGTCCCCTATTATTGCACAGATTGAGGCACATGGCTGGATTTATGCCTAGGGAGCCGACATACTTGGGACCACCTATCATGATTTGTACCGGGTGGTTCACTTACAGGGACAGTCTTTGAGCCATCCGACCCTGGTTATGAGCTGGGTCTATGAGCGTATCATCCCTTATGGGAGAGGCGTAGAGGTGGCGAGATCCCAGAGCTGTGAGGGAAGCTAGATGGACAGAGATTTCAGTCCTTAAAGCATGTCACTAGCCAGTTTCCTCCCTGACTACTAATGATATGGAGGCCACACCTTATCAGGCCATGACAGGGTTATGGGGTGAGGAGACCCTCACTTTGATTTCCTGCTCTACTACAGGGCAACTTGTGGACAGGATGGGGAAGGTAGAGACACACCCTTTTGACTGAGTGCCTCAACAGTTTGGCCTTGCTTACGTTGTTATGCTACCCCCAGTGGTGCCAATGTTCATATCAGTTCGGGAGGCTAGGGGAGGTCCTAGAGGCTAGGGTTAGACCATTGTTACTCCTGGCATCCCTATTATAGCTAGGTGGGTGGTACGTTCTCAAGGGAGATTCGGTGCTCCTCAAGCACCTTTACTTTGATCATCACCGGCCCTACCCACGTAGTAGTGATGACCCCATTAACATAGAATCCGAGTCTGAGGAGTTCATAGGGGGAGAGATGGAGGAGGAGACCAAAGATATGGAGGTCAACGAGTCGTGGGAGAGGAGGACAGTGATCTGAGTGGCATGACACTCAAGAGATCTTACGAGCCAAGAGAGGAAAAAGCAGTGTGGAGAGGGTGACTCTAGTCTCAAAGGAGTTTCCCTCTCGGGATCTAGGCAAAGAGGATGAGTTTGTAGTAGGACACTATGTTTCCTCGAACACAAGAGGAGGACTTCAGTCAGCAATGGCATCTGTGGCAGGTGCTGATCCTAGGGATCCCTCTTGGAGGCCCGGTGATTCGAGTGAGTTTTCATTCTTCTTTTAATATTTGTCTTTAGCTAGGATTGCCTTAGTTGCTTTTCTCCTTTTGTTCATTTTTGTTTCTATCTTTTGATTGTTTCTATTTTTTTTTTCTTTTCTCGTAGAGGCTGTTGATGAGTGGTAAGATTTGATTCGCGGGTATGTACTAATACCCCAATGCTTCCTATGAATAAGACTCGCACCGAGCTATCCGTGGATGTAGGGGAGCCTTCGGCAGCTGGTAGGCATATCGACATTTTTCCCCTGTCTAGTATGTGGCCAAGATGGTGACTACCCTACGTACGCAGAGTTGGCCGATATAGGACAGCGAGTGCACGATGAGGATTTGCTCTCATAAGCGAGGCTACAATTGCTCCCTTGGGATTGTGAGAGCCTCGGTGCATTCGGGCGTCGGCGTAGCTGGAGTCCTAGACGTGGTCATGCACCTTTAGAGGGATCTCATAGGGGTTGAGAGGCCACTTGGCTCTTTTTGTAGTGACTCTTAGATTGTTTATATGATTTATTTTGTATTTCCTAGGCTCATTGAGCATTTTGACCATGCCTAGCGCATGATGGCATTGTACATAAAACTTGATTATATATATATACTTATTTTTGGATCAGACTCTTGCTGTCTAGGATTTTGTGATTCGTTTCCACATGTAAATTCGATGTTTTATAGAATTCTTGTTTTTATATGCTTTTCAGAATGTATGCAATGGAGAAAAAATGATATAAATGCTTTCTTTCTTTCTTTTTGTATTTCGTAATGCTGATATATGATAATGCAGACACAATGTGATTTTGAACTTAGCTATCATAAGCAATCTTTCCGATACTTCATATTGTTTTGACAATGTGTAATGATAAACTGGTATGATGAGTAGATGTACTTGCCCCACTCCTAACTCCACGCAACTAGTAAGATGCGAGGGCTCACCACCGAGAGCTAGAAAGGGCACAAGCTATGAAATTTGTTGAATGGTAGTGATGAGAGATAGACAAAGATTTGATGGAACCAAATTGGGACACTATAAACCTATTCTACTCAAGTGACTTCGTAGTTTTAGAATGTAACTTGATTTTCGGTTCATCTAGACTTAGATCCGTAGATGGCCATATGGTTGACAAAATCTAGTTTTCGGGGTTTTAAGATTTCTTAGAATTTTAGACATCGATTCATTCATTTCCGACTCAAGATTTCAAAGGTTTATTTGAACTGTTTGCTTATGACCTTCAACGTTTTTGTCAAGAGAACCCCTGCACCTTGCCCCATGCTTCTAGTAGGAAGCATGGGCTTATCACCATGGACAAGGCATAGGTGAGTAAGGGCATTCCCATCCTTTCCCAACCCTACGTCACTAGTAAGAGACACAAGCTCATCACCGAAGGTTGGTAGGGCAAGGAAATGTGTAAAAATAAAATTTTCTGTTTGATCTACATTTGACTTATTTATTTGAGAAAAATGTCAGTATGTTCTTATTTCCAAAGAGATCTATATACGGGATAGATGTGACACCATGAAGCTTCTAGAATAGACCATAGGCAAGACACCTACCCTAGGAAGAAACCAAAAGTGAGAACAAGCATGCAGGCCTTGGCATGGCTACCGTTAAGACTTTGTCATATCTAGCTTTGTTTGATGAAATGATTCTGAAATGGTTGATGATGTTATGACAAATGAAGAAGTATGATTCGAATGCTTCTACCAATACCAACAGAAGTTTGTAATGAATTACTTGCAAATAAGTTCCTTGATCACAAAACTTTACGAAACGAGTGGACAAAATGAACCTAACTACATGAAGATGCAATGTAGATATAATTATACAAATAGTGTTGGTCGCTTATGCATAGAATCATTTAAGATGCAAGGAATTGACTGTTTCGTTGAATTCCTTGCCTTCTAGTGTACATAAGAGATATGCACCATTTCCATAGTCTTTCATGACTCGGTATGGGCCCAACCATTTGGGCCAGAATTTCCTTCCTTCGCCAATTTTCTTATCGATCCGGCTGTCTATTCTTAGAACTAGATCTCCTTCATATATTTCTCATTCATAGACCTTTTTGTTATACTGCCGGCACATCCGGTCAACATAGATTCTATGTCATTGTTTAGCATCTAACCTGGCCTCATCTAAGCTTTCTAGTTGGGAGAGACGTGCTTCTCTATAAGCTTCTTCATCCATAATCCCTTGTAGTGAGATGCGAGACCGGGTATTTCAACCTCAAGTGGGAGAATTGCTTCACTCCAAATACCAATGAGAAAGGAGTTTCTCATATTGTTCTTATTGAGGTTCGGTGGGCCACAAGGCTAGATATAACTTTAAATGCCAATCTCATTTGTTTTCTTTTACCATTTTGAGGAGAATAGCTTTCAATGTCTTGTTTGTTGCTTGACCGCCTATTAGCTTAGGGTAATACAGGAGGTCATATGATGGCTTATTTTAAATTTACTAGATGGCTCATGAACCTCGTCATTCTTAAAGGAAGTGCCATTATCTCGAGATAATGATTTGTGGGACACCGTACTGCAAAATGATCTCGGTTCAAAATGAACTTAGCAATCACGACACAGTACGGTGGTAATGCATAACCTCTACCCATTTGGTAAAATACTCGGTGGCTATGATTATGAAGTTATGGCCATCTGTTGACGAGGGAGAGAATTTCCCTATCAAATCTAGGCCCCATGTAGAAAAGGGCCATGGAGTCGCGATTGGTTGTAGAGCTTGTCTTTGGCATGTGAATCTCATGGGAAAATTCTTGGCATTTATGGCACTTGCATACAAACTCTACTGCGTTGTGTTCTAGAGTGGGCTAGAAATAGCCCATCCGATGTATTTTGCGGGTAGTGGCATGACCTCCAAAATGGATGCCACATATTCCACTGTGGGATTCATAGAGAATCTTCTTGGATTCTTCTGTGTCAACACACCTTAGAAGCATTCCATCAAAATCCTTACGATAGAGCACTTGTTCTATAATAACGTATTTAGCTACGATAATGCGTAACCACCTTCTTTGTTGCGGTGTAGCACCTTTTGGATATGTATGGTCCATGATATAATTAATAATATCAGTATACCAAGGACATTCAGAGATAGGAGGTCTGGTTTTGATGTAATATATGCATTCATTAAGAAAATCTAGATCTACTAGATCACCTCCGTCTAACGGGTTGTTGGCTAACCAATCTGTAATGATTTGTCCCTTAACGGACTTTTGGTTTACAAAAGTTAATTCAAATTCACCCATTAAGGTTATAAAGTGTCCAACCTTTTTAGACAAGGACCCTTGCGTGAGGAAAGTTTGTAAATGGTCTATTTTTACAATGACCCTTGTTTCTTGGTTTAGCATGTAATGTCTTAAGCGTTTGGTTGCAAAGACTATGGCAAGGCATTCTCATTCTGCCTACATATAACACATTTCATAATCGAGCAATGTTTGGCTAGTAAAATAGATCACACGTTCTCATTTATTGTCGTCTTCTTGAGCCAACATGCAAGCTAGCGAGACATCCATAGCTCATGAATATAAGATCAAAGGATGATCTGGTCTAGGTGGCATTAACGTGGGAGGAGATAGTAAGAAGCGTTTAACTACTTCAAAGGCCTCATGGAATTCCTTTGTCCAAATAATGTAGCAATCCTTTTTCAACAAATTATTGATCGGATGTACAGCAAAACTTAAGTCCGAATGAATCTTCGGATTACACCAAGCTTTCCAAGAAACGATCTAATGCCAGAGTCATCTGATGGTGGGATCATCTCAAGAACAGCCCGATTTTGGCTAGGTCTACATCGATCCCTCGTGATGATATAATGTAACCTAGGAGTTTCCCTCCTATCACACCAAATACACATTTTTCTGGATTTAGTGTGACTCCATATTTGATCAAATGTGAAAGGATGATGTAGAGCACTTCTCGGGTGATCACAACACTTCCTGGCCTTGGCCAACAAGTCATCTACATAGGATTCCATGATTTTATGAATAAGATTGTGAAATATGTATGTCATTGCCCATTGGTATGTAGTGCCAATGTTCTTGAGACCGAATGGCATAACAACGTAGCAATAAGTTCATTAAGGAGTTATAAACATAGTTTTGGCTTGGTCTTGTTTAGATATTCTGATTTGATTGTATCCCGAGAATCCATCCATGAGAGACAAAAGCTCAAATCTAGTTGTTGCGTCAATAATGATGTCAATGGATGGTAACGGGAAGTTGTCCTTGGGACATGCTTTGTTAATGTCTCAGAAGTCTATGTAGATGCGTATCTTCCGATTTTTTGAGAACGGGAATGATATTAGATACCCAAGTGAGAGTAGTCGACCGATTTGATGAACCTTACTTGGAGAAGTTTCATTACTTCTTCCTTCACCATAAGAGCTACCTTGGGTTTCATTGGTCTCAATTTTTGTTTAATTAGCTTTGCATCTAATTTGGTGATGAGGTTATGTACTGCGATGTGTGGTGCAATTACCATCATTTCTTTATAATTAAATGTATAAGCCTTTTGATGTTCTCGAGGATTTGAGTGTGTATTTCTATCTCTTACTCGAGTTAATGAAGATCCTAGTTTTAAGATCTTTGGTTCTTCCTCTGCATTACGATGTAAATATCAATTGTTTCTTTGATTAAAGAAGCATTACCTTCTTCAAACTCAGGTGGGGCTAGAGGTTAGTTCTATATCTTCTCCATTCTCTACAGCGTATATGTCGAGCTCCTTTTATGGGGAAACTTTATCATGGGATTTCCAAAGTAAGAAGACGAATGTGGGATTAAGGACAAATCTACCACATGATGGGTGAGATGTAACTCTGCATAGGCATTTAGGTAATCAAGAGTGGCTCTATCACTGTCAATGTGATCTAAGATAGTAGATTTATTCTCAGCTATGTTCGTTAAAAGAGGGTTTGACATTTTATTTACTAATGGTTCAGTACGAAGGGATACCATGAAACAAGTGTCTTCCAACTCACTGTTTGGAGTAAAACATGAAGTTGAGGTTGCTATCGAATCTACGAGAAGGTTTTGTTCTCGTGGGATTGCCTCAATGGATATGAAGTTAAATCCTTTGCTTAAATCTAACTGTTGTTTTGCAGAGATGTAAGTGTTCAGCTCTAGTCTCATACACCGCAGAGACTTGGTTTACTACTAATTGAGAGTCTCATAACACTCTGATGTCATTAACACCAAGCCTTTTAGCTATGATGAGGCCAAGGAGGAGGGCCTTGTACTCAATGCCATTGTTTGTACATTCGAAATTTAATTTAAAGGTGAATGGTAGGATTTTTCTCTCGGCGAAGTTAAGATCACACTTGCCCTAACCCCATAACGACATCTAGCTCCATAGAAATGGAGAGTCCAATATTTACTTGGGAAGATGGATGTTGGGAAATTTGCTACGTCTATTTCTTATGCTTGGTTTACTTCTACCATGCAGAGTTCCTCTGCTAGAAGAGAACCAACTCCTAGGGTACATCCCATACCTACAGAATCAAATGGCAGGAAAATTGGTAGATCTTGTTCTAGCAATTTGACAATTTTTGTAGTAGTTCCTAATGATACTATTTCTACAATGTTAGCCTCATCCTTGAGGGTTGGGATATTCTTGATTAGGTTTGTAACTTCTAACTCCATTGTAGGTACCAACTTTTCTTCCGGTTTTGAGTCAGTTTGGCTTATTAAGTTGGTTTGTTGGGAGTTCAAACTCAGAGTGAACACCTAGCATTTTCTTTAGATCTGCTAGGTGTATATCAAATGGTTTTGGATCACCTTTTACTACGAATATCTTTCCTAAGTGCAAGAATCTTATTTCTTGAAATAACATAGAAGGGATTGCCTTCATACGGTGTATCCACAGTCGGCCGAGGATCATATTATAGTTGGTTTCTGATCTATAATATAAAACTCAGTGAGGATTTTTTTGGGTCCTAAGGTGACTGGTAGTATTATAGTTCCAATCGAAGTGGCTTTAAGGCTATCATAGCCTCTTAGTGTATTTCAAGCCGTGGAACAATTTGTTTCTCCATACCCTAGCTTTTGAAGGAAAGAGAAGAGGACTATGTTAACTGCTTCCCCATCATCAACCATTATGCATTTAACGTAATTGTTATAAACCCACACTTGTAAATGTAAGGCTAGATCACCTCTACGTGCAATCTCAACGTCTTGTTGGCATTTTGTTTATGTTGAATATAAACTCAATATCCCTATCTGGCTGTCCAGGGGAGAGGCTGGATATTGAAGTCTATATGGTTTACCTGTGTTTCGGGAGGTGGAGTGATGTTAATTAAATGACCTAAACCTAATGCTTCTAAAAGAGCAGCCCTATGGGTAGGAGAGTTCTTCAGCAAGTCCAAAAATGAGATATGGGAGAAGGTTTTTGTCAAGTCATTAATTAAATCATAAGCACCTACGGGTTTTACTAATGTTTGTTGAATGTTATTTGGCTCTAGTGGGTAGCTTGGATTTGGCTGAGAGGAATACTCTCGTGTCCTTGTTATGGCTTCCACGTGTAGCTTAGTGTCTAACTCCACTAAACCGACTATCTTGGTTCGTGGTTGATTTCCTAATTGCGGTGCAATAGGTGGATTTAGTGAAGTAGAGGCTTCATGATCATTGTTTCTTGTCATTACACCCTTGTTCGTCCCATTTGGATTTAATTTGTTGTTATTGTGATTTGGGAGTGGATCATTGAAGATCTTGAGGGAGACTACTCTCGTGAAAGTATTTGGTGCAGGTGATGTAGGATCTGCTAAGAACATATCTATGAAAAGTTGTCTTTGTTCTTCTGGTAGACGTTGCATGAAATTATTATAATCATGACAAGTCCTAGTGTCATGGCCTCAAATTTTGTGGAAACCACAATACGAGTTGGGATTGTAATTCCTAGGTTGTTGGTTTGGCACGTGTTGTGGTCCAAAATTCTGATTAAACCGTTGACTATTAGGATTAAAGTTTTGCATTTGTTACCTTTGGTTCTAATATCCAGTTGAGTTTTGACTTGGACCCGTGTCTATATTTTTGTCGTTGTTGTTGTTGTTGTGGACGATTAAAATCCACCGCGTTGATTGTTGGGGTAAAATTGTTGTTTCGTTGACTGTTAACCAGTGGTGGAGTATTTACAACATTTGCCTTTTTAGCTTGGTTAGTTACTCCATCCATTTGTCACTCCACGATTTTTGTTAAGGATTTTAGGTCCTTGATTGGCACTTACTGTACTAGGATAGGTCGTAGTGTTTTGATTGGGGATGATTAACCTCCCATTTGTTCCATACGTCTTGCGACCGCTATCTATTGCAGCTTGATCTATTCGAGGGCACTCTCAAGTACTTAATCGTAAGTCCTTAGTGGAAACTTTTGGACTTCTTCCTTTATTTATCTGTTGAGAGAATGAAGAAATAAATCACATAGTTCCATCTGGTCCATGTTTGGAGTGCTTGTTGAAGAATAGAGGACTGTACGCCATCTTTGGATGAAATGAGCATAGATTCATTGTGTTCTTGTTTAATATGCAAGAATTCCTTGATTCCTATTCTCAACAATTTTTTCATGTCGAATGCCTTAATGAACTATGAAATGAGTTGTTTAAATGAATGTACTCGAGGCTTCGTATTCTATAATACCAATTGAGGGAAATACCCTCTAAGGCTTTGGGAAATATTTTAGCAACAACTCCATCCCAAGGGAGCAGATCTCGAATGGTCATGTGCATAGGCCTTGATATGTGCATTCAGTCTCCATCCTCTTTGTATTTGGGAAAATCGAAGGAGAGGTCTTGGAAGAATGATGCTTCGTATGGTGAAGTCTTGTTGGTTTGAAAATCAGAACTGGACAAATTTATGGATAGACGAGCCAATAGTGTGCAGGGCATAGCCCCTCTTTGAGTTAGCAAAGCGAACTGGTTTATTGCTATTCTACCAGCAGGAATCATGTAAGTCTCACAACATTCTACCTTCGAGGTTTTGGGATCTCATCCCAGTAGGGGTATTTCCAACTGCGAAAAGAAAGGAACGAAGTAGGGGATGAAGAAAGATTAGATCCGAAAGGAGAAAAGAAATGAATTCCAAAGTAGAAAGGTCGGAAGGTTTATGTTTTGGGATTGGTAGTAAACAGAGCCAAACCTATTTGCATAAACAAATAAAGCAATACTGATGAATAAATGACAAAAAGGTAGAGATAGATCCAACAGAATAAACGCATAGATCTGACATAAGAAAGATCAGATGCCCATAACACACATATTCAACACAAAGTCTTAATATTTTCTTCTGTTGCAAAAAGTACAAAGCCTTTTCTCCCTACTTCTATTTTTCATCTAAAAGATATCCACCCCCTGAATACAACAAGTATTCAAGTATATATAGAAGGAGAGAGGAAAAGAAGACAAAAGCAAACAAACCACTTATTTACAAAAATATCTTACAATAGATTACAAAGTCATTTGTTGACTTTTGACAACTTTGGTGGATGACATCATCCCATGGTGCAACATGGATGATGTCATCATTTGTGTCAACATGACTTAGATATTTTACAAAGAGAAAGATGAGAAGGAAGAAACTATTCGTCGTCGTCCCGTGGCTGGAAGGGGGTATCTCTTTTTTTGCTCGGGGCGATGAGATGTGGAATCTGGCACGCATACTCCATGAACTTGCTGATCATGGGTTGAAGTTGATCCTCGGAAGGATCCTTGTGCCGATCGCTGATAGCTTCACAGGTCTCCCGCTCGTCTATGAGCTTTTTGGGAGTTTGGAATAATCATTCTTTGCCTCTATCAGGTACCCGATGAAGTCACGACACGCCAACAAGTTATTGATGGATTCGGCGTCAAACGTGACTTCTAGCCCCAGTCCCTGTGAAACGATCTCCTTGAAGATCTGAATAGTTTCTTCCACCTTTCTTAAGGTGAAAGAAGGAGTGAGCAACCCTGGAGACATTCTGAGAACAATCTGTTCCATTTGATGCATTGCATCCAGGGCTACCTCCTTTACCTTGTCGATCTTTTCTAGGATGAACTCCAGCTGATCCACCCGATAATCCAAAGTGGAAAGGATTTTATTCAGTGCCCTAGGGTGTCCAAAGATGCCAAACTTGACCAAATCATCGACTGAATAGTCGAGCATTTTCTGAAAGGTCTCGTGTTGCATCTGGCATGCTCAAGCTCTTCGGAGATGGGTCCCGCTATCGCCTGGAGTTCTTTGTTTGTTTGATTGATATTCTGATACAAATATGTGAACTTAGCGATAACTCCCTCACTTTCTTTGAGGATTTGGCTCCTCCAGCAGAAACTGCCATGCCCTGCTCGCCGATTTTAGCATATTCATTGATCTTTTCCTGGCTCAGAGGCTCAGGAGATTCGGCGGCAGTTGTAGGAGGTGCACTGCCCATTTTCTGCAAGGCACGGAGAAGATATTTATTTTGCTCCTTTAGCTGCCTTTTCTCTTCCTTTGCTTCTTGGAGTTTCTTGCAAAGGTGTCAACTGCAGATAGGGCCTCTCCTTGCAGGCTTTCTGAAGATGTCCCCATTGTGACTTGAGTCACCGTGTAATCTGTCGAAGACAGATCCTTTTTATCCTTCAAAGGATTGGGGTATGCAATCTCCATCACTCTCTCCCCTGATGCACTCTGAGAGAAATGGGTTATGGGCTTCTTCTTCTTTGCCCCTTTTGATGGGATTACGAGAGAAGTCCATCGGTGCGATGGGAACTTTCCTTTTCTGCTGACTCAGGTGCTGGGAGATCCAGGCTAGACTTATGGGAGAAGGACCAGAAATAGAGAAGGGGGTAGCTACAGTAGTAGAAGGGAAAAATGTGGAGACACGTGGAGGTGGCATGGAGAGGAAAGCCGAGGAAGTGCTCACGGGAGGAAGTGATACTGTAGGGGAGGAAGTCATAGGAAGGGAAGGGAGCTCAGAGATGAGGGAAGAAATGGAGGGGGACAGCTCCGCGAGAGAGGAGAAGATGGATGAAGAAGCAGGAGGAACAGTAGAAGAAGGGGGAGAGGACACGACCAAAGGAATGGTCACTTGGGTCACTCGAGGAGGGGAAGGAGGAGAAGGAGAAGGAACAGAAGGGACCTCGATTGTTACAGTTGTGGCCACATCCTGAGTGGATGTGCCTATTGGAACATCTTCCGCTGTTTCTTCCTCTGAGCTTTCCGGGATTGCAACCCATTCTTGTGAAGCGGAAGGAGGGATTTCAGGAGCTTCCTCTTGGGTAGAGCTGGATTCACCCTCTTTTCCTTTTCCCTTACCCTTTAGTTGTTGTTTCGACCGAGGAGGTGCGTTGCCCAACGGAGAGGTTGTGAAATTGACTCCGAGGTAGATGAGCCCGTTCATTCGGCACCAATGCTCTGTTCACGCAGAGTTTCCTTGACCCTCTCCTCGATTGTTTGAGGAGCTTTGGTTCTATCAATCACCGCGAAAGGCCAATCATCCCCACCCGTGTCAAGATACACTTGATCAACTTCTTGCTCAGTAGTTTGGTAGCCTTTTGGGATGATGGCTACCCCATACTGGATGATTTCTGCTAAGGCCAAGTGAGAATGATCCTTCCTCCTGAGCTCAACCTCATGATATATGTCGATGTAGATATCTTCGATCTGAGGGATGTGGATCGGATCGAGCTTGGCCCTAGGCAAACAATTTCTTGGGTCGAAGGTGGGCCTTGCTGGGAAGTTATGTTTCAGATTCAGCAGCTCCAGCTCTGTAAACATGTCTTTTGCCTTGTGGTGAGTGAGACACGTATACCTACCCACTGTGAGGGGGAAAGGAGTCCCACCCTTCTTTCTCTTTAGGCACTTTTCGTGGTAAGTAATAAGTTACCTCGACAGCTCCAACAGGATCAACTTGGGACCGGCATATCTCGGTAATTTAGTTGGTTCTCCCAAGAAGTTAACTCGCCCTCAGATAGGTGAATGTGGGGAATTGAGTAAACAGGGCCCCCCATTTCTCTGTAGCTGCTACGATGCTCTTGGTCGTATGCGACCGTGAGTCATATTCGGCCTCAACAGGTAGATGATGAAATAGAAGAATGCATCGTTGATTTTTGTGAATTGGGGGATACTATTTTCTAGCTTCAGTTCTGGATAGTATTCATAGATTTTAACCTGGGGCCAAACCCCACATCGCATCAGAGCTGGATAGTCTCTCTCTGAAGCCACAACATAGACCATGTAGGAGTTCATATAGAACCTCCTGTTGTGTTAAGTTGTTGGAGCTGCTCAGATATTGTGCTGCTTATGATTTCTGCCCACTCAAAGCGTTGATCGGGCACATTTTTGTTCATTGTTTCTAGATATCGCAGCATCCACTTGTGAAAATAATGGGCGTCAGGAAGCCCAAAGACTCTGCTCAGGAATGTGATTGTGTCGCTGAGTTCCTCTGAAAAGTCACTGCGATGAATGACTTGTGGCCACCGAGTCACCACCTTTTTGTTCTTCAAATATACCTCATTCATCAGCTGCATGCACTGATCCTCATTGTCGTCCCAGGCCTTGATGCAATCTTCCCGGCTTACGGCCACAAAGTGCCGGTGGTGAGGGATGCCGAGCATTATTTCAAAGTGCCGGGTAGTGAGGTTGATTATAACCTCACCCTTCTCATTGTGGACACATCTTGTGTCTTTATTGTAGCATCGGGCAACCACCATCATGAATTCATTATTCACGGCACTAACTGGGATTCCTCCAGCAAAGTGTAGTGCACTGCCCATCAGCTTGTCCATCCATGGACTTCTTGTGACCCTCTGGGTTCTGGCCCAGAAATCTTCCATGTCAATATGACCCAGTTCTGAGTCTCTGATGTCTAGGTCACACTCGGCCTGGGACTCGGGCATCCTGACCCTCTGATATTTATACTTCATTTCTTCTTCTGTGAGCTTGGCTTTACCCTTAGATTTGGTAGGTCTCTTGCTTGATGTTGACATATGTAACTCTGAACTTAATTGCTGATCTGCAAGAAGAAGAAGTGAAACCCAATGCAAGAAGGTCATATTAGTCATTTGATCTTCCATTAAAGTGTCAACAGAAGAAAGAGTTAGTGATTTAAGGCCTCAGGGCACAGGGCGCACGAATACTGCTGGTTACAGGGCTAAATAATAAGGCGCACAGGAAAGGGCTGCTACAAGGATAAATCAGCGCCAAAGGGTGCATGGCGCATGGACACTGCAGATTGCATTTTTGTTGTTGTAAACACAAGTGTGCCTGCGCCATGTGTATGCATTTTATAAAGGGCACGGATATTTTTCATGTTACATGGGTACAGGATGCGCCAAAGGGCATAGGTTTAATGCGTGTAACATCATTTTTCATGCGCCACAGGAAAGCTTGGCACGGCGCATGGAAGGTCTAGCATAACATGATGTCATTGCAACAATGGGTGCGTCCGCGCCACTTCAACAGTTGCACTTAGCACATGTAATTTGAATGTTGCATACATACAGGGTGCGCCAAAGGGCGCAGGTTTAAATACTTGCAACATATGAGTTGGGTGCACCAAGTAGGGTGCAAGGAAAGCATTTGCAACAAGCGAAGGGAGTGCGCCTTGAGGGCATGGCTGTTCTTTGTGTAACAGTCATGGAATGTGCGCCATTGGCGTGACTGTGTATTATGTTACAGGGATGACAGATGCGCCAAAGGAGAAAAATAACAGTGTCTTCTTTTCAAGCCATGATCTTTCTCTGAGGGGTTTGCATGTTGATAAGCTTCTTTTTAAGGGTACCTTTGGGTTATGAAGAAGCTTAATCAAAGAGTTCCAAGCCATTTTTTAGGACAGAGTCCCCTTTACCAGCAGATCTGGAAAGAGGGGGAAACAACAAGGAGGGTGGGGAGTTCATGTTTTGACAATTTTTTAACTCAATCCATACCAACAAGCAGCCAAAAACCAAAGCACAAAATACACAAAAGAAATGAGGACCTCTTACCAGGATTATATAATGGAGAAGTGTGAAAACGGGTCCACGAAGTGATTCGAAAACGACAGGGCAGGTGCGCTGGCAGGTACAGATGTAAGAGAAAAATCACGTGATGTGTCGGATGATAATGACAGTGCAGACGCACCTATATATAGGTGAGGTGGTAATAAATGCGCCACCAACTTTTTCAAGTGGCGCATGAAAAGCACTGTCGACACAAGAAAACATGCGCCCTTGGCACACCAAAACACTTGCCAACCGAAGTTATGTGCGCCTTTGGCGCACCAAAAGTTATGTCGACACAAGAATATGTGCGCCTTTGGCGCACCAAAAAGTGGTGCAACAAAAGTATTGTTGACATGAAGGCGCATGCGCCTTGGTGCATGCAAGAAAGACTCAACATAGTGAGGCGCACCAAAATGCCTGTTGACACAAGAAAGCATGTGCCAAAGGCTTAAAAGGGGGTGCATGAAAACTTGATGTTGCATAGTCATTATGTGCGCCCACCAAAAAAGACCAAAAATGGCTAAGTTCGGAAAACTAGATTTCCTGGGAAGGGATTTTGCAACGTTCCGAACGCAAGGGGTCCCTGACGAGGGACCGGAACAAAATTTTGGTAGGTTATCTGTAAAATTTCCCTTGCCAATTTTACGGGATAACAAGTCTAATGGTTCTTTCAAATATTCTAATAAGTTCCTATCGCATAGGTTTCGACCATTGATGATGCATCTTTGAGGGGGTGGAGGTGGAATGGGTTGTTGATATGGCGCGAGTGTATGTATTTATAGGGGCATAAAGAAATCCTTGTGGTTGAGAAAACATGCTGGGAGAAGAGAACATATCTCCCTGTGGTGATTTGGAATACATGTTTAAGTATGGAGGAGCATTGTTCAGAAATGGATTGTTTTGTACTAAGCCGGGAGGTATCATATTTTCCACTGGAACAACATTAGAAAACATGGTTCTAGTTGGTGTTTGTTGTGAATATTGAGGAGGCATGCCCAACATGCCTATTCCTATGAGGAGGTCTACTTGGCTAGGATGATGTGGAGGATTGGAATTTCTGACTTGCATGAATTGAGAATTTTGACTTGCTTGAGCAAGTTCTAACCCTCTAACTTTTTCTACTAAAGTTGAGATGACTTCATTTGGTGAAGTCACAGTATTTTGCCTTAGTGGCATTTGTTGTATACCCTAAGGTTGTATAGGCATATGGTACCTGCTATGAATTGATCATTGCCCTGCCAAGTTTCACCAAGGGTGTTTCCTATAGGTAGTGGCATGGAGGTGTTTTTTTGAAAAGAGACCTCGGGTTGTGTTTGTAAACTTCCTATGGGCAGGTACATACTCTAAGAGTGTTGTTCAATTCTAGCATAATGCGCTAAATGTTCATCATCTAAAAAAGATATGGATCTGATTGTCTACGATCTGCGATCTAAGAAACACCTGAGGAGACAAACCGATTCTCCGGTGAGCGTCATTTTGTTCAAGCCTGAAGGCTCTGGTTGTTGCATTTGAGTGAGTTGATCCAACTCCTCTGTTTGGAAAGAAGAACTATATCTAGTCCTTTGAGGAAGAGTTTATGTTGAAAACCAGTTAGTTGAATAGTTGTCACCCCATGCTGAGAGCGAGGGTGATGGCTATCTATTTAGTTGATCGTAGTATGCTTCAAGACCTAGGAGAGGTATACCATATGCATCGAATCTTGACATATTCGGGGGGTATATGAATACCCATAGAATAATGGGAAAGAGCGAAGGTGGATGAAAGAATAAAAAGTGGAAAACTAGTTAGTTTCACGTCAGTTTCACCAATTTTGTTGGTGGAGCTGATGCGAAGGCTAACGAGGTGGAAAAGATAATTTTTTTGTTTGTTTCACGTCGGGTTCACCAATTTTGTACGATGGAAAAGTGACAAGCGAGCATGGGAATCTACAAGTAACTCTTCCTCACACCCGACCTCCCAAGGTCATGCCGAGACAGCCGGTGGGGATGGAATACACGTGGATATAGACAAACTAATTAGGAAATCTTATGTCTTCGACACGTACTAATGGAATATGTGAATCTAAGGAAAAGAAGGCCCTCCTAACCTGAATTGGCATGATAGATCGGTCGGTGAGGATGACTGCTCGAAGGCTCCAATCAATATCGAGCTCTAGCATGATCCGATCTATAGGTTGTGGGATACGTGGAAGATAACTTGTGGGGGATTTGTATATGTCTCCCGACAAGGTCATGAAAATGAAAGGCAAATATATCATGGATTCTATGGTCGATTCTCTGGTCTAGTCCAGAAATCCTTAGCTAGATTAGTTGTTATGTCTAGTAAGGATAATTGTGCGATAATGGTTGGTGGAAGTGGAGAGGATCTAAATACTAATGTGCATAAACTAGCATCAACGTCTGATTGTCTTGTGGGCCCATTGGGTTGTGGGACTTCGGATCACAACCATAGATTCGTGGTTGTTGTGGACCTCCTATGCTCATGTGTAGAATCAATCCCTAATCCCTAGTATCCAGTAGTCGTATGCCTTTTCAGCCTCTATATTTAGAACTAAAAGTTGTGTAATCTTTTCAGAGTACCTTACAGGCGTTCTGGCAACTTGAATTCTTAAGCTAGTGTCTATGTTAATGAGAATGTCTCCTACATCTGGCTATGGGACCAAAGGATCACAACCGAACATTTGCTCTCTTTCAAGCCCTTCTACAGTCATGTGGATATTTATCTAGGGTAATCTGTAGTTTGGCTAGTTTGACCAAAACGTATGCGCTTTGTCATCTTCTATGTTTAGTCCTCTTAGCTATGCACTGATTTCTTGTAGGTCCGTTGTTACTTGAAAGACCCGAATTCTAAGATTTTGGTCTATGTCAGTTATTGCTAAAACAAAGTTGGGTTAAGGCACGATTGGTTCAAATACTTATTCTCTAGGCTCCCTAGGTCTCGTGATTGTCATACAAAAGAAACAATATAGATCTAACTAAAGCAAAGTAAACTAATTATGCAAAGTATATCCACAACATATATAAACTCTTGTTTTTGTATTTTTGTGAGAATATTTGGCATGAATTAAGATAAAAACTATTTAATATATCTAGAAAAATGACAACTAATCTAATAACAAAATTTAAAACAAACAAGGTAGCTCAAGTATAGCTAGGCTGCTTGTCTGCAATGCGATTGTTAATCTATTCTAAATAACTAAATAACTGATCTAATCTATTTGAAAAGACCCCATCTTACTTGAAGTGAGGAATGAATCATAGTTTCTCAGAAACTATCAATCCCCATAGCTTCCCCAGCAATATTGAAAGTGAGATTAACTGAAATGAAATGATTCACTACTCTATTTGATATGTTTTAACTAGAACTTTGATAGCTTGAACCTGGATTTTGCAGAATAGTGGCGAATCCGATTGTGTGTGGCTTTGTCCCCTTAGTGTGGTCTCCTTGTTTCTTCGTGCTCACATGAATCCAGAAAAGCATGTAATGCTAACATCAACAGAGTAGGTATTGGAACAATGGTAGCTTTGGATGTAGACTGAATACAATGTGAGTAGGAGAGGGATAACGTAAGAGAACAAAGCTTGGCTTATGTAATTCCTAGCAGGATTTATTGCGAGTCATGCAACCCAAAAACATCCAGAACCTAAAACTATCCTTCTTGAAGAACAAAACCTACAACTATAATGGCTTTAGACTAAAAATGAAACAACCCTACTTCAATTGATTGTATGAAACAATAATAACATTAAAACAAGAAGATCATGTGGCTTCTAAATAGCAAAACAAGACTAGCTATGCATGCAACAAATGAAAACTATTGAATTCCTAAACAAGAACTGAAGGACTAAACTATTGAAATGAGAAGATGAGAGGCAATTTTGAGGGGACATTTGCTTGAAAACCAACCAGCTATTTATAGAATTCCCATTTACCCAAAGGTGAAATCCAATTTGAACTCTTTTACAATAAACAATGGAGAAACACTATTACAGGGAACTAGAATCATAAATACAAGAAAAAATGGATGAAAAGGTTGGTAAAAGTTGAAAATTTACGCGAGTCGTATTAAAAGAAACATTCTAGAAAACATGTAAAGGACTACCGCCTAAGCTAGGCGGCGGTCATGAGACTGCCGCCAGGCCGAGGGTGGTGGTTTCATTTCAAGACCAAAATGCAAAGGAAAAGAGCAAAATAAAGCATGCGGAGGCTAAGCGGGGCATGCAGGATGTTAGTGCATACTTGGAGAGATTTTCTAGATCCCGAACACCTTGCGAGGAGACCTGTATCATCATTGGGGCATGTGTAACATTGTTCGACGGTGCAAATACCCTACAATTTTGGGTACATACAGGGAACATCCATTTGGGCGGTAGAAGGATGATTTATTTGAGAGATGGGGCTTTTATGGATTGGGATAAGTGCTTTAAATCATTTAGGTGGGTTAGGGTTTCCTAGGGAAGTGATATGGGTAGGTGGGAGATAAGAATGGATTAAATAAAATCTATAAAAAGCTTAGGGATTAGGAACTAGGGAGTTTAGGGGTGATAAACAACCTAGAGAAGGGAAATTAGGAATAATTAATATTAATTAGATAATGAGATGAGGATGATTGATGGAAATTAATAATAAATTAAAATAGATAGGATAATAGATGGGAAATATGGGTATGTTAATAATAGTATGAATTAAAAGGGGTCTAGATAGGTGATCATGGTAAAAGAAGTGAATGCGTGTGACAAGGGTAGTGATACTGAATTTCGATGTCTACAGATTGGACTGCCATCAAGAATTTTTTGTGAATGGGAGGTTGGGAAATATGTTCCCCATTAGGTCCGTTGAGTAAGGGGGAATCACACCCCAAAGCTTAGGTTAGGATGTTTAACCACTGGACCATGTCGATTTGCATTTAAAGGAGTTAGGCCATAGTAGGGCATTTTATTACTGACTCATCTTATCTATGAGTTGTAGGATCATCATGCTAAGAGCTTAAGCAAAGCTAACCTATCAACATTTCTACATTAAACATGAAATGAACATTTCAAGCTAATATGCTAAACAAATTAACTTCTATCTCTTATTGAATGCTAAATGAGATGAGATTGAACCTATGTAGATCTCTAGCAATCAAAGAGTTGATTATGTGCTTGAAATCCCAAGGTTTCTAAGAATGGAGTCTTGTCAAATCATGGCTACAAGACCACTTGACATATCTCCATATGACTTCAAAAACTTGGGTGGATGAATGCAAGAAATGGAGAAGGCTAGCTCTTCTAATGGAAGAATGCTCAAAGATGATAAAATGGCTATAGTGTATGCTCTATGCTCATTTAGGAGTGTAGGTGTAAAAGAAAGGTAGGAGGAGGGCTCCTTTATATAGCCCAATGGATAGAAGAATCTCTACATCCCTCTTCATGTGGGATAAATGGAGAGGTTGGGTTAGTTGTGGATAAGGAGGTTTAGAAAGGGTTGAGTCAACCTTAGGAGAGTTTAGTTTGTCCTTTAGTGACCCATGGGGTTTGAGGGGATTTATTAATTAACCAAAGTGATTAATTAATAGGTGTGCAAGCTTATAGAAGCTTTTTAGAGGAATAATTAGCATGATTTAGACTATGAGAGGATTTAATCAAATAAATGATGATTTATTGATTTAATGGAAGAGGAAGCTAATTAATTAATAATAATTAATTAATCTAGATAGAAAGGGGATTAATTAATATAGATAGAAAGGGGAGCTTAATTAATTAGAAATAATTAATTAATCTAGATATTTTTTGGAAGGTCATTAATTGGTTAATATAAGAGTTAATTAATTAACATAATGTAACTAATTAACGGTGATAGAAGAGAACAAGTGCGATATTGATGATATGTCATCAATTTGTGGGAAAGGGTATAATTAGCACAATTTAAGTATTTAAATTTCTCAAGCTAAATTATAGGTGTCTACATTTTCCCCTCTTTGGGGTGGTGTAAGTGACGCCACTTCAAAGATAGTAGAAAATAAATTTTGAAGGGTAGAAGAAAAATTAGTAGAAGTGAGAGATGCCCCTCGAGTGTCGATGGGGTGATGAAAGAAGGTGATCGACGATCAAAAAGGTGAGAGAAATGGATAGAAGAATGGGTAGGGGTAGGATGCCCTAGTGAATCAGAAGAATAGTGTTGATAGGAGAATGATGTAGAAGAGGAATGAAGATGGAAAAAAAAAGAGCAAGCTTTCATCCAGTGTATTGAAACAACTTTAGTGTCATCATATTGCCAAAGATCTACATCATCGGTCCTTATTAAAAATATAAGCATACGAAAAAGTAGAATGACATGAAAATCCATACTATGAACAATTGTCCATTGCTAAAAACACCAACTCCATGCAACATACAAAATGTAATGCAATACGAGAAAGTAAATGATGCCTAACTCCTTGCAACATACATAATGCAATGCAATACGAGAAAGTAAACAAGCTAACCTAACAGAGAAACATAATGTAATGTTTTTGTTATCAAGCTTTGATTCTGACCTATGTGAATTAATGACAAGGGTTAAAATATGGTGCCCCAAGCAAGGATACATGCAAGGGGAATAACGAGGACACTTGGGTCCTATGAAAAGAAATCATGCACTATGAAACAATACCAAACAACTCATTGTGCCCCAGAGTACAGACATAGTAAGCAAACCAACTTTTTTGATGGAGGTAGATCAAGATGATCCATGAGTCACACACAAAGAACATAGTGAGAACCAAAGAGCATGTTTTGTAGGATGATTTTTATTGTTTTTTATTTTTTTGAAACATATTTGAATGTTTTTTTTTTTAAATTTTTTTTTCTAATAAATTTTAAAGTATGTATTTTCCAAAGCTATGTACAGAAGACAAAGAAGCATGGATGCCCCCAATGATAGATGGGATGTACAAGGGAAAAATGCCACACATATGAGAAAGTGAAGATGTGACATGCCCCAATGATTAGGTGGGAGTATTCAAAGATAAAATCTTCACACATAGAAGGGGGATCAAGGCCAATATATAAAATAGGTTCAATCATGAGGGAGCAAGGATGCCCCCAATGTAAGTTGGCCAAGAAACACATGAGAGAAAGGAAGTAGGTGATTGATTTATTAAAGGGGACAAAAGTGCCACAAACATGGAAAAGAGGACATCTGATACACATGGATGTTCTAAATGATTTTTGAAAGAATAGAGGATGCTATGAAAATATTTAGAAGGTGGTCGATGAAAAAGTGATTAGCCCAAGGCACAAATCATGAGACAAGACATGCGCTAAAGCAAGAGTTTGAACAAGGTCCAAAAAGTAACACTTGATAACATACTAATCCTGTTTACTCATCGAGATCCCATGTGTGCACATGGAAATGAATTACCTCTTGAAGGAAAGAGTTGATAGACAATAAGTGAAGACACTAGCCAATGTGTAGGAATGATTTAGTTTGAAAGGTGATTTGTGAATGGATTGTGGAAGGAGAGCCATACATTTCTCCACTGCCAGCCAAATGTCCATAGCCCCGATGAGATGCATTTGATTCTAATCACAACATTTCTCTACTTCCAATCAGCATCCATAGCCCTGTAGAGATTATTGGAAATACCCCAAGAGAGAGTTATATATCAATTTGCTTTTTCTTTTTTTTTTGATTTTTGATTGATTGATTTTGATTCTTTTGCTTTCTAAAAACTTATTTCAGCTCTCTTGTTTAACAAGGGGTTAAGAACCACTTGATGGCTTGATGGAAGGATGTGGAAGTGATTGTGATGATGACATTGGCTAGTGTCAACAAATACGCCCAAAAGTTCTTCCCAACAAGTTTATTAGATGAGAATAGTGATAGGATCTCTAAGAGGTCATTCATTCTTTAATTTACCAAGGTTATGAAAGACCAAGGTCAAATGGATACCATAGAGATAAATGTCACAAAATGTGTGTGAATAAGCTAACCACAATAACATCGAAGGGATGAAAATGGTGGATGACTTGTAGAGGAATATGAAAGAAAGGGAGGAAAGAACATCCATGCATATGTAATACCTGATTGCAATGTTTGATCTTTGTACCTTTGATTTTATTTTTGTAATGTTTTAATGTTTTAATGTTTTCTCATTTTTTTTATTTTTGAACTGTTTTATGATTTTTTTTTTTTTTTTTATGATTTTTGTTGATTTTTTGAAGTTGGGAAAACAATGTCACTCTGCATGATAGATCCAACAATGATGTGTGTTTACTTCCTTGATAAGGAGACTAAGTGCATGTTTTTTATCAAGAGTGATATTATCCCCATCTCGATGATCGTGGTGAGTTCACACTCAACAAATGATTGTGATTTGTTTTGAAACATGGGTTTCATATGTGGGAGTTTGAGTTCCCTATCCATAGGTTTTCTACACTTTGCACCATACTTGATGGGTACGTTGGTGTGCATTCTGGAATCACATTTGATTTTGAATTTTATAATCATTTGAGTTGTTGGGAGCTTTGGAGCTCTTTAGATTTTTGATCTTAGCTTGATAAAGAACATGTCTAGGTTTCTTATAAGCTAATGCTTGACTTGTCTGATCCCGAGAAGTGGGAGAAGAATGTGGATGTTTAGAATTGATGAGAGAGAATGATGGTGGGCTTGCCACAATCATTTTGTAGAAGAATAATGTGATGGATGAAAAGGATATGGTCCAAGGATTGAAGAAGATGGGCTACCAGAGGTGAGCCATAATAGAAAGATGAAGGCTACTAGGATGTGGCCCAAGAATAGAAGAAGAAGGGCTACTAGGATGTGACCCAGATGTAAGATGATGGGGATACTAGATGTGGCCCATAGAAGATGATGGATACCCGATGACCCATAGAATAGGCTATTAGATGTGCCCCAAGAATAGAAGATGATGGACTACTGGGGTGACCCATACATAGAAGACAAGGGGCTAGTTGGACATGCCCCAAGAATAGAAGATAGTGGACTACTTGAAAATGTCCCACAAATAGCAGAGGGAGGGCTACTAGAAGGTGACCCACACCTAGATGAAGATGAAGGGCTACTTGGTTGACCCCCATAAGAGATTGTGATTGAGGAATTATGATAGATAAAGAAGTGATTGGGTGATGAGAAGATAGGCCATGGATCAATGCAAGACCTAGGAGTTTCATCACATAATGAAGAATGTGAAGATGGAAGAATAAGAGGAGGATCAAGTTGCATGATTTGAGGCTCTTCCTCTATTTCTTGATAAAAGGAATCAACCTTTTTCCTCACAATATGTGGACGCATCAAGTCTAAAGAGAATCCTTGCTCATAATCTGCTAAAGGAATATCTTCATGTGCCCCTATAAATGCCCTGATTGTTTCTTCATTCTGAAAGAGGTCAATCGGTATGAGTTGTTGATCGACCACCAGGGGTTGATTGGAAGAAAGAGGTTCAATTGGTGTGGAAGACTTAGAAGATGTTTGATGATGATTGATAGAAGAAGATGACATGGGGGATGAAGAAGATGTGGAGCTAGATGTCTCGGGAGTAGAAGAAGGTGGTGTGGACCTACCTATATGATGGTATATCATCTGTAAACTAGTAGGATTAAGTCCAAAGTTTATATTGTGACACATGGGTCAATTCAAATGTTTGACTAGAAGGACTTTGAGTCACACAAATCTTCAAAGAAGGAAGAATTCATGGGGGTGATTGATGAAGAAGGTCTGCGAAGAAGGGGAGGACCATGATTCAAGAATCACATTAGATGAATAATAACAAGGGTCCTATGCAAAGAAAGAGAGGACCATGATTCAAGAATTGTATTAGATGTTTGATTGGAGGGATTTGGAGTCACTGCATATCTTCAAAGGAAGAAGACGTCGTTTAGGTGATGATAAAAGGGGTCCTATAAAGAAAGGGAGGACCACGATGTAGGAGTCATATTAAATGTATGATGAAGAGAGTCCATGAAAGAAAGAAGGAGACACGTGAGTTTAAGAATCATGATTGGAAAATAAAAGGGAAAGTCCTAAGAGAGGATTGATTTAAGAATTATATTATATGTATGATGGAGATTTGGGAAAATTTTTGGCCTCGAAAAATGCACTAGTATCTTTAAAGAAGAAGACATTTTCCTATATGAGGCGGATAAAAAAAGGTCCTGTGAAGAAGATAGACTGATGAGTATGATTTGAGTTATATTAGATGATTGATGATTTAAGAATATGTTTTGAAAGATGGTGTTACAAAGAAACATGATAAAAGGGGTATTAGAGAGAAGAGGACACGCAATCGTAGGAGTTTTGGTGATTAAATGTAAATGATGAAGAGAAGGTCTGTTCTTTGACGTAGGTGGATGAATAGAGGTCCTGAAAAGATAGGGAGGACCATGATTTTAGGATTCACATTAAATGAAGATAATTTGTGGTGAAGGAGGAGAATGTTGTTTAGGTGACTAATAATAGAGGTCTTGCAAGAAGGGGAGGACCACACTTAGGAGTCAAATTAGATGAATCCAATAGTAGTGGATCTAGAATCATCGAAGAATCGAGGAAATATTTGGATTGGAATCCTCAAAAGAAGAGGAAATGTTTGGATTAGAATCAAGAAGAAGAGTGGGGGAACTTGAAATAATAATTTGGATCAGAAGTTTCCAAACCATACCACCGACTATGAGATGAAGGTGAGGAACGGTTACCCAGATGGGTTCTCTAATGCGAAAGAACCAAATGAGGTTTGGTCATGATGGGCATCTTTTGATGTGAATGCCAAAATTTGATTCCTTATTGTCGTATGTATAAGGGACCTTGTGATAATCAGTCATTTTTGGCATGTGTTTGGGTTCAAAGGTCTAGACCTAAATTGTATGATCAAACTTCTTCAAAGTGAAGAAGGTTTCATGTTGATTTGGGCAACATAACAACAACCAACTAGACATTTCATAAAGATGGGGATGTTTGTGTGATTTTCCAAAAGGGAAGCTAAGGAAAACATACATCGTGATGACTCAAGATTGATAATCCAACAAGGGATGGAGGCGTAAATGTCAAAGGATTGATCAAAATTTTAGCAACATAAAGGATACAAAGGAAATATTTCCAATGTTTGATTGATGCAAAAGTTTCTTGATAGAAATGTTTTTTCCAAGGTTTGAAAGATGTGTTCAAAAATGATCATGAACTTAGGAAAAAAAAAGAAGATCAAGAGGATCAAAGACCCAAAGGATTGTCCTAGAAATGAGTTTATAAGGTGGATAAACAAAAGGAACAATCACACAAGTTCAAAACACAAAGCCAAATTAATGACCAAAGAATAATGAATGATAAAGAATCAATGGATCAAAGTGATTGTCCAAATGGATAAGTCGATGTGACAAATGAGACACAATCACAAAAGTTTTTGGTAAACCAATTAGTCAAATGGAGTACTTCCTAAGTGTTTGATCAATTAATAGTTTGACACGTAAGATGATCAAAAAAATGTCACCACTTATGCCAAGTTCAAAAATGAACAAGACATAAGTAATAACAAAAGGTTGATATGATTTCCAAACAAGGTATACTAAAAGCAAGTTTAGATCCAATCAAGACCTAAATCTCAAAAAGTATAAGTTACAAACATGAACGATGCAACAATACCACTAAGATACGTTAACCAAAATTTATGGAAAAGTAAGGTATTAGTATCAAAATAATATTATTACAACGACACACAAAGGTAACAACAACACTTTTCAAAATCAAGGTAATGTTTGAAGGAAAAATAAGGCTAGAGTATACCAAGGAATTGTTACAATGCATGTAGTATAACATTACAATCTAGACACTTAGGTCAAGTTTGCAAGAAACAAGACGTAAGTATCAAAATTGTGGTGATATGATACAAGAAAGATAACACCTCAAAGGAGAATAAAGTGATGAATCAAGCCTAACTATGATGATGATCTTGACTTGGGTATCAAGATCAAAAAGGCTACCAATGATATGAAAATGTCTCCACACACTTTAGACGTTTAACAACTCAGCCACAAACATGGATGAGCGTAAATGGACATAAAAGTGGTGACACAATCAATTGAAATGCAACACATGGTGTGGTCACTCTTCTTTTGATCAACAAAGTGTCAAAATAAAGTGAAGGAAGTAGATACAATGAGGATGAAAAATGTTGGCCTCACTTTGGAGAGAGTTTTGCCTTGCCTTAGGGAGTGAAAAACTAAGAAAAAAGTAACACTTCACACGTTTCATGATGAATGAATGGCTCTTTAACAAAATTGGCTTTGGTCAAGTTGGTCCAAGTGGGCTCCTGGTCAAAGATAGCTTCCTAGGTGGTTCACTCAACTAGGTGTCACAAGTTATCTAAGAGCGAGCTCGATTTTCCAAGAAAAGTCACACTGACTAATTCTTAGAGTATCTCGACTTTACTTTACCCCCTTCAAGCACAGTGGGAAATAAATGCATCCATCATGTACTCTCACTGGGGTCGCGATACGATATAACTTTGATGCTAAATCTCACAAATGGTAATACTAGTCAAGTAGGTTGTGCAAGAGCACTTCCCATTTCATCCACAAGGTTCCCTCTTGCGTGGACTACTTTGGGGTTCCTAGACCACCCCCATTGTTGTAGCTTAAGGCTTATGCCAAAGGGGTTATGTCCTAGTTTTAAGTGGATGAGATGTACCCTTATCCAAACTTGCAAATACAGTGTGATGATTGTGGTGTGTTTTTTTATCTTTTTTAATTGGATGTGGTTTGCTTGAGCACCTTTTGGCAACCTACATGAAAACTGTATTAGTAGTTTAATTTTGTTTCAACTCCACCTTTCTTTGACAAGCATTTTTGGTTCTACACAATGGATTAGTAATTTTCCATGAAAAAAAAGAATAAACGTCATTTTGATTCTCAAGATCATCCCTAAGACACAAGAGAAGAGCATACGTGATGCAAAAATCCAAGAAATCAACAAATGGAAACACTTAATTCAAACAAAAAATATATCTTTGCTCAATTTGGACATTCAACACATTATCAAAGAAATAAAAGATATAAGAATCATTTATTCCCCAAGATCACCCCAAAAGATGTGAGGGAAGAGCATACACGACCTTACTCTTATAATTAAGCATGCAAGGTTTATCCAATGTCTAGTCTAAAAAAGCATGTAAACATACCCATGTAAAAATAAAACCTGCAATGATGTTAGCACTTTAGGACAACAAACCTTTGGAAACCTGGAATTAATATGCTAACTCGGACTAAAGCACCTAAAATTTTTAGGGCATGTGTGCATGGTGTTAGGGTGGTGTGCACCCTTTTCATGTAAATCTAGATCTGCAATACCTTTTACACAGAACACTCGAGATATGCTTACACTAGGATATGTGGCATGTGTGCTAGGTATAGGCATGTGCATGCCAAGGTTAGCAAAAAGTAAGGATATGGAAACTAAGATAGGGTGTGTGCACTGTGAGAGATTCCTCCACCAGATATGGGTGCTGCGCCATAGTATGCAAACAAAACACATGCATGTGTGCAGAATAAATGGTGCATGTGCTAAGGTTAGGGTATGTGCATTGAGGTTAGGGTGCAAATGCTTGCTAGAAATGACTAACAATATTTGTTTGACAAGGTTTTGACAACAAAATGGTATAAATATGAGAGTGAGTGTGTGTGTGTGCAAATGTGTGTGCATGTGCCTAGGTTTGTGTACCTATGCTGGTGTGTACTACTCATCTTTCCTATGGTGAATCAAAATATGGCCAAATGACATAAAAACTCAAAATGCTCCAAATTTTAGTATGTTAGCTTGAAATTGACAACAACCCATTAGAATTAAAGCTCTAAATGAGATTCTACACATGTAATATTAGCAAAATCATAAGAAATTTAACATTATTTCACACATGTGCATATCAAGGGTTAGCCAAATACTTGAAATAACAATAAAATTTGAACTAGAATGTTAAGGGACTAAGGACCCATCCCACCGGGTGCCAAATGTATGCAAAAATTAGTTAGCTATGTAAGTAGAATTGAAACTAACACCTAGTAGCTTCAATACAATGCTAAAATAAACCTATGCATCATCATGCTAAGAGCTTAAGCAAAGCTAACCTATCAACATTTCTACATTAAACATGAAATGAACATTTCAAGCTAATATGCTAAACAAATTAACTTCTATCTCTTATTGAATGCTAAATGAGATGAGATTGAACCTATGTAGATCTCTAGCAATCAAAGAGTTGATTATGTGCTTGAAATCCCAAGGTTTCTAAGAATGGAGTCTTGTCAAATCATGGCTACAAGACCACTTTGACATATCTCCATATGACTTCAAAACTTGGGTGGATGAATGCAAGAAATGGAGAAGGCTAGCTCTTCTAATGGAAGAATGCTCTAAGATGATAAAATGGCTATAGTGTATGCTCTATGCTCATTTAGGAGTGTAGGTGTAAATAGAAAGGTAGGAGGAGGGCTCCTTATATAGCCCAATGGATAGAAGAATCTCTACATCCCTCTTCATGTGGGATAAATGGAGAGGTTGGGTTAGTTGTGGATAAGGAGGTTTAGAAAGGGTTGAGTCAACCTTAGGAGAGTTTAGTTTGTCCTTTAGTGACCCATGGGGTTTGAGGGGATTTATTAATTAACCAAAGTGATTAATTAATAGGTGTGCAAGCTTATAAAAGATTTTTAGAGGAATAATTAGCATGATTTAGACTATGAGAGGATTTTAATCAAATAAATGATGATTTATTGATTTAATGGAAGAGGAAGCTAATTAATTAATAATAATTAATTAATCTAGATAGAAAGGGATATTAATTAATTAGAAATAATTAATTACTAGTACTTTGTGCAATCTTATCTTTGTTCAAGCAGGTATTTGAGGTAATGAGTGAGGGACACACCAAGACAACCACACATAGATATAATTAAAAGGGGGACCGATATGATTACATACCCCAAGGGAAGTAACCATTGCACTAAGATAAACTAAGGTCTCCAAGGCCTTAGATTGAAGAAGAGGAAGGAACCCTATAGAGGTATCGATACTATGGGGAGAAATGAAAGATAAAAGGAGTATACAAATTTTATGCTAACTTAAGGAAAGCATGTGACATGAAATAGAGAACTGAAATACAATACGGTAAATCATTGTTGCAAATCAAAGCCAAGCACCCCCGGATGTTGATCGATTTCTAGTTTGATCATACTAGCATCCAGTGTGATTGCACAACATTGAATCCTCTTCCCAAGTGTGGGACTTGCAAAAATGGAAGAGAAATCTCCAGATTAGAGGCTGGTTCCTCAACTCCTCTGATCAGCTATTTTACTTGCACAATTGCAGAGGTTTAAACTCCTAAATCTACTCTAAATTTTAAAGGGACAAGGATAGAAAATGTAAAAAGAAAGAACTAAAACTAATGCTAATAGGTGATGCACCAAAGGAGTGGTGAGCATTTTTTACTTCTGAAAATTGACACAGTTCATAAAATGCAACAAAAACAACATGCACAAACTGATAGCTGTAATGAAGTGTTAGAAATTAGGCAAACAACACCAGCAGAGGATAAAAACTAATCATAGGGCCTGTATTGTTATTTTAACATCAAAATCACTTGCATTCAAACACCAAAGGCAAAAATACGATTACGCTTTCTAGAAAAGGTCTGTTATTCCACTAAATCACTTCCAAGGTGAAAAAGGGAGCTTGCCATACACAAAAAATGTTCAACCCTTTGAAAAATGAGCCAAATCTGGCTTTTACAGTGCAAGGGACGAGCCCAGGAGAGAGAAACACGGGAAAACATGGAAGGGATTCAACCATTGACCAAAATTCCATCAAAACAGCATGGGCAACCTGACAGACCCATTCCCTGACATTTTTAACCATGCTGGGAGAGAATGCGAGCCATTCTTCATTAAAATCGGTGGTTGAAATGTCATTTCTGTTCATGACCACATGCCAGAAGATTTTTTTTATTTTCTCTCTACAAACTCCACCAGAATGCAAAATTGACCCTGGAATCTTGTAGATAATTTCACCAGCTTTCCATTGATATAAAGAACGTGAAAACCGAGTTCGGATCGAAAGATATGTCGATTTGAAGTTTTAGGAAAAACAGGCCAAATCGGGTCGCTTTGATATTTTTGGCCTGGACATGTGGCGAGTTCTGATTGGCTGTGGGCCTTCTAGGGGAAATTTTCCCAAAAAAACTCCACCGAGCCATAACTTGAAAAATACATGAGTTAGGAGGAAAAATTTACCTTTCTGGAAAGCTAAGAAAGAGCTCTATCCAATGGTGCCATTTCCAGAAGGTTTTGAGTGCCTGAAAAGCAAAATTTTGTGACTGAGGCACAAGAGAGGGAAGAATGAGAGGAGTTAGCCACAAAATGAGTAGGGGGCACATTTTGGATAACAATTTTGGTGACTCAGAGGGGTCATCTACCTACTAGATGAAGTTACCAGTTTCCTGAAGCATCCATTGGGCATGGAGTCATGAGTTGTAGCCTGCAAACTGATCTGAACTTTGAAAACCTCCTCTCTGAGCCACTTGGAAACCCACTGAAATGGACTGCGCAAGAGCAAAACCAGCACCACAAAAACTATGTACAAAACTAAAGGGTCATACATGCTCCAAAATGGAACATGCAGAGTGTGCACAAGCACTTCTTTTACTGAAAGCAAAACTACCTATCCTACTCTAACTGGAAGCAAAAGTGGGCTAAACAAACCCTGCAACTGGTTGTGCAAAATAGCTTCCTTTCTTCAAAATTGGCAACCATGCAACTAATTTGGCATTGAACATGGCTGATTGGATGAATGGAAAATCAACAAGAAGCTGGTCTTCCACCAAAATCATCAAGGTATCAGCTGAAGGCAAATTCAATACCTCTTTTAGTTGTTTTGCATTTGGATTGGAGAGGTATGACAACTGATCCTTGGTTCCTTGTAGCTCATCCTCATGCTTAGAAGCAAGCATGACTGGTTGTGACTTCTCCTTTGGCTCCAATAAAGCCAAATACCTGATTGGGCAAGGTATGGTCCTTTGAGTATGCCCATTGCCCTGATTTTCAACTCCAAGAATGGAGTTCTCTTGTAGACCCTCATGAATGGATGATGTGGAAGCAATGGTAGAACCTTTCTGCCCTTTCTCTTCTTCCAATGAAGAACATGAAAGATTAAAATCTTCCAATCTTAGTTCCAAAGAGCTGCTATAAGATGCAGGCTACTGCAAATGAATGCTCTCCTTCATGACAGCAAGCTCAAGTATTTGGGACGTGGAAGATGAAAGAGAGAATGGTGGAAACTCAACTGGTTCTTCTTCATCAAAACAGTCCTCCAAATCTGATAGATACACTACCTCATTGTTGTCCTGATGCAAATGCTCAACTTCCTCCATAGTGTCCTCTTGATCTGTAACTTGATCATCATGGTTTCTTTCATCCTCCAACATTGAGTTTGAGAGATCAAACTCTTCTTCAGCACTAGAACACGAGAGGGATGAAGTAGAAAGAAGAACTGAAGGTTCTCCTGTAGCCTGCCTTGTGTTCAAAGCCCTTGGATCTACAATTTTCTCCTCCACAACTAGAATGTGCTCCTCTTCTTTTGGATTTGGAGCAGCTTCTCCCTCTTCTACTACTTGAAGACAATCTTGTTCTTGATAGAACTCTTCCTCTAGCACGAAGTTCGTTAAGTCAAACTCTTCGATCTGCTGCTCTAGAGGACAAGTTGGGACTGTAGGATCTTCTTCAGAGCTTTCTTCCTCCATGGCTGATTGTGCAACTTGAATTGAATCAGCATTCTCTTCAAATAGAATGCTAACATGGAAACTACTTTCTGAGCAAACTGATTGCTGATCTGCTTCTTCTTTTTGCTCTTCTCTTCCTGCAGCAAATTCAGTCCTAACCACCACTTGTTTTCCAACTCCAACCTTTTCTAAAGGCTTAACCATCAAGGGGATCTTTGTCATCCCAAATTTAAGAGCCCAACTCTTCAGACTTTGAATTTCTTCATCCTTGTTTGGCTCTTCTTTCTGCTGTTGTTTTCCTTGATTGGCATTCTGATTTTTATCCTCCCAACATGGATTTGGGAATGCAAGAGGAGAAGTGGATTGTAACTCAATTGATTTTACAATTTTTTGTGGTGGTGGAGGAGGTAGGAACTCTTGTTTCTTTGGAGGGAATGGCTGTTTGGAAGGGAAAAGGACAGAAGAATTGAGATGGGGTGGAAGACTAGGGAATGGAGAAATGGATTCAACACTTGGGACAGCAGATGGAGAGTTTAAAACTTGACACTGCTGAGATAAAACAAATTGGGAAAGAGGGAGAGAAAAGGCATGAGATGGTGTGCTTACCTATTGACAAGGTTGTTGAATACTCCTCTCATACACCTTTATTCCTTCAATCCACTTTGCAAGCAATGGTAGTGTTGTAATCATGAATTCTAGCTTCTCTTGAGGGTTATAATGCCTTGGAAAAGGTCCCACCCATGGACAAGGTGCTCTACAACCGATTCTAAATGCTTTCATTTGTGCTTGAGCCCTGGATTGCACCATGTTTACCTCCATCTTTTGGATTTGTTCCAGCAGATCTGCATTTTCTTCTTGACTTCCCTCACAACCAGCATACCCTTGTGCTTGACATGCTTCATATCCAAACTGACTTTGGCACTGCTGCTCATATGGGTAGACATGCTGATTTTGAATTTGATCAAAATGCTGATTTGGAGGATTTGTAAAACATGTTGGAGGTGTGATATACTGCTGTTGTAAATGTGAATTCCATGATGGAAATGAAGTCATGATTGCACAACTTCATGGAATGGAAAAGAATGAAAATGATGGAAAGAAGAATGGATGGAAATGAATGGAAAATAGGTCTGCAACTTAGAGAATGAGTTGTTTACCAGATGGAGTCGCTAGATGTGCTTTTGAAAGTGCCTCCAAAAGGCTAGATCTTTAACAGAACACACCAACTCACAAAGATAAAGTGGAAGACCTCTAAGGTCCCACCCGGCGTGCCAAAATTGTTGTTGCAAATTAGCAGCACCCCCTGGATGTTGATCAGATTTCTAGTTTGATCATACTAGCATCCAGTGTGATTGCACAACATTGAATCCTCTTCCCAAGTGTGGGACTTATAAAAATGGAAGAGAAATCTCCAAATTAGAGGCTGGTTCCTCAACTCCTCTGATCAGCTATTTTACTTGCACAATTGCAGAGGTTTAAACTCCTAAATCTACTCTAAATTTCAAAGGGACAAGGATAGAAAATGCAAAAAGAAAGAACTAAAACTAATGCTAATAGGTGATGCACCAAAGGAGTGGTGAGCATTTTTTACTTCTACAAATTGACACAGTTCATAAAATGCAACAAAAACAACATGCACAAACTGATAGCTGTAATGAAGTGTTAGAAATTAGGCAAACAACACCAGCAGAGGATAAAAACTAATCACAGGGCCTGTATTGTTATTTTAACATCAAAATCACTTGCATTCAAACACCGAAAGGAAAAATACGATTCGCTTTCTAGAAAAGGTCTGTTATTCCACTAAATCACTTCCAAGGTGAAAAAGGGAGCTTTCCATACACAAAAAATGTTCAACCCTTTGAAAAATGAGCCAAATCTGGCTTTTACAGTGCAAGGGACGAGCCCAGGAGAGAGAAATGTGGGAAAACGTGGAAGGGATTCAACCATTGACCAAAATGCCATCAAAACAACATGGGTGACTTGACAGACCCATTCCCTGACATTTTTAACCATGCTAGGAGAGAATGCGAGCCATTCTTCATTAAAATCGGTGGTTGAAACGTCATTTCTGTTCATGACCACGTGCCAAAAGTGTTTTTTGATTTTATCTCTCCAAACTCCACCAAAATGAAAAATTTACCCCGAAATCTTGTAGATAATTTCACCATCTTTCCATTGATATAAAGAACATGAAAACCGAGCTCTGGATCGAAAGATATGGCGATTTGAAGTTTTAGGGAAAAACAGGGCCAAATCGGGTCACTTTGATATTTTTGGCCTGGACATGTGGTGAGTTCTGATTGGCTTGCGGGCCTTCTAGGGAAAATTTCCCACAAAAACTCCGCTGAGCCATAACTTGAAAAATACATGAGTTAGGAGGAAAGCTTTACCTTTCTCGGAAAGCTAAGAAAGAGCTCTATCCAATAGTGCCATTTCCGAAGGTTTTGAGTGCACGAAAAGCAAAATTTTGTGAGAGGCACAAGAGAGGGAAGAATGAGAGGAGTTAGCCACAAAATGAGTAGGGGCACATTTTGGATAACAATAACCAAACATTTTCATAAAATACTAAGCTAACATAAAGAATGTATCAAATGTAGGAACTACTCTATAAAAAAATGAAATAGTGAGTTAGAGCACTTACTTGTTGGGGTGGTCGCTAATGCATATATCTCCCAAAGGACCATACAACAAGAGAGAAAAAATTTCAAGTGGAGAAGGGGAAAAAATCTAGGCCCAACTCACTATAGTTGACCCAAAAGTGCAAGCAAACCAATCTAAGCAAGAAAAATCTCCAACCCAAGAGTCAATATGTAAGAAATCCAGAAGCTAAGCGAGTAGGTGCATGTTGGCGTAAGAGATAAAAGCTAATGACTAGTTCCTTTATGAAAATATGTTATATCCTAATGTGTAAATGAGAGTTAGGGTATTTATATTGATGTCATCACCCATGGGTGAAGGCATTGGTAGAGAATTTAAAATTGCACCGACACAATCACCCGTGGGTGATGGCATCGACAAGGGAAGAAAAATAAAGGGGAATATGCAAGGATACATGAGAAGGATGATGTAAAACGAAATAAATGGGCTCATGATTTAGTAAGATGTCAAGAATGAGGAGAAAAAAAGAAGATAAGAGGAAAAATAAGAGGAATATGAAAAAAATAAATACTTAAATAGGACTAAAAGATGATCTCTCTCCATGTATGATCCTTAACCCAATGGTTATTTGAGTCACCATACCCCTATCTTGGAACAAGTCCCTCAAGGAAACCATTCAAGAGATAGATGCATCAATGACCTCTCGACCTAAAATGATACTTGTTAGTAACATGTATGAAAATAGAACTTGCATAAAAATTAGGTATATCTAGCTGAATTTCATCCTCCTCCATAAGGTAAGGGAAATTTTCACCCCTTTCAGAAGTGAATAAGTAGTTGTAATGTCCATCATCTTGATAAGGAATATCACCTCTAGGATCTTTTGATTTTTGCACTTTGTACTTCATTTTTCTCATCAATAGAAATTTTTCATTTAGTCTTTGACTAAAATGTTTCTTTGAAGACCACCCATCCGAATTTCCCCTCCCACATATCTAAAAAGATTCTACTCAAAAAATCCCATATGAGGCTGGAATGTCAAACCAAGATAGGTAACAAGACTTTTTATGAGGAAAATAAGCTAAACAACTTGGGCATCTTTTATTCTTCCCAAAATGGGACTTTAGTTTCTATGGAATAACACCGGCCTTTAGCTTGTATTAGGGTGAGAGTAAGGGCATTAAATACTTTGATTAAAATCACATTTTCGAAGCACTAAAGTCTATGATACAATTATTCAATTGGTAGCCTCTCGATGAGAAGAGAAAGATAGAATGGTTCAATCTTATCGGATATTGGATGCACTTAATGCTAACATGTTTTGAGATGAAGGGGAAGGAGGAGTTGGTAGTAACCCTTTGGAAGAGGGTGTGACAACATTTGGCTTTGGGTTACTACCTTTGATAAACCATGACTAGCTTATCAAACTTTTTAGGATGGGTTTGTAAATATTTAGACTCAAATTTGGACCTTAGACCGTTTGACATGGTCTATGATATCAAATGAAGAGGAAGTAGATGTCTCCGGAGTGACGAAAGCTTTAGGAGGTAGAGGAGAGACTAATTTGGGAGTGGGGTTTATTTTGACAATATGGGGAGGTTTGAAAGCTACAATAGGCTTATAAGACACCTCTAGGGTTTTTCTAAATACCTTCACTATCTTAGAAGTAACATTAGGAGACTTGGAAGAATAAGCTTTAACTAAATTATATTTCGAGACTTACTTGTTTCAGATGAGGTCTTCTTGGTTGCTACAATATCTAGTTTTTCTTTAGCAGAGTCCATCGAAGGCATAAGTGTAGCTCCTCTTTTGATTATTTGGTTAGGTGGAGTTGTCGTAGGAGGATCTACATATTTCTTCTTCTTGGGAGAAACAATAGGAGAAATTTGATTTTGGATTGAGAATGGGTGAACACCGTAAAGAGAAGCTTGGTGCCTCATCCTCTTCACTTTCATCCCCGTATGAGTACTCGAAGTACCCAATTTCAGTGTCATCATCTTATTCAATTTCGAGGCCAATCTCTTCTTCATCATCATCATCTTGTTCAACAATCTCTTCTTCACCATATTCTTGTTCAAAGTAAGTTCCATTAATAGGGGAGCCTCTAGATCAAGTATTTTAGGATATGCTACAATTATTCTCTTAATCATAAATTTATTCTTCCTCACAGCATCTCTCAAAGTGCTTTGTGTAATTTTTTTGAGTGCAATCATATCATTTTATAATTTTTGAACCAAAAGATCCGTGGAGGTAGAATTGGAAATTGGACCTTTTTGTTTTATACTTTTCTAGAAAAAATAGATCATCCTATACTTAGAAAACATATTCTTGGTGCTTCTCTAAAATTTATAGGTCATCTTTGGAGGATGAATCCTACCTCGGAAATTGAGCATTGATGAAGAATATTTTCACGTTGTCATCGAGGGCATAGATTTAAAGGGTATCCTCTTGAGAAACATGTTATAACAAGCTATGAAATCCCTCATAGTCTCATTGGGATCCTTTTTCATTTACACCAACTACACTAGAGGATATTGACAATCTTCGGTGGATTTGAACCTTTCTTCAAAAATAGTTTTGATGTCATCCCAACTAGTGATGGATCTAGTTGGTAGGATATAAAACCACTCTACCGCTTTACCTTACATAAATTATAAGAAAAACCTCACTGACACATCTTCAAGTTCTAAGCTTAGGACACCACATGTTGTGATGAATGATGCCATATGCTCCTCTTGGAGCTGCATGTCATCACCTCTGAATTTAGGGAAATTTTTATGATATCGTTTTGGAAATTCATGGATAGGTGTAGCGAGGCGAGTGGACTTATATTTCTGTCACAATCCTAGGGATATATATTAATTAACCTTTATAACATTTATAAAACATTAATGTAAAACATAGATAAATACATAACAAAGTAAAAATATGTGAACACTTTGTATTTAATGTGGAAAACTCCCGAGTGGAAAAAACAAAGATAAGATAATTTCCATTAATGTGAGAAGATTTACATCCAGTAATAATCTCCTTAACCTCACTTCTCTCCTTGTCTAATTTACCTAAGTGAATTAACAAAAAATGGCTAGTGGCCATATTTAAATGACCCCAAGGGTCATGAAAAATTAAGTACCTTGGTTTAAATAAATTAGTTATTTAAATAACCAATTAAAACATAACCTAAAGTTTATATTAAATAATTAAAAATAAAAATATATTCTAAATTATTTAATTATAAACTAAAGCTTAAAAGCACTTAATATTATGTTCTAACACTCCCCCTTAATATTAAGTGGGGAACCATATACCAACATTACCTATTTGTACAACATAATTTACAAATCCATAAACCATTAGTGAAGGTTTAGGCTAGCATATCAATTTTGAAGGATTTATAAATCCTTCATCATGCTCAACTTAGCTTTTAGTACAAAATGATTTGGAATCCATAAATTAAAAGTTATGATTCAGGCTAAGCATAGTTTGTGAGATTACATCTCATGATTTCTCATGGAAAATTCCCAAACCGCATTTCTAGGAGCCTTTTTATAACACAAGGACCTCCTTTAAAAATGGATGCAACATACTAAATCGTACACCATAAACATAGAGTTATAAGTTTACAAAGATCATAAAGTTCTTACAATGCTTTACAATGGAGAAGAAATATAGAGGAGAAGGAGATATCAACCGATTTTCCATTAAGAGGTGACATTGTCATGCACACTTCCCTTCAATGGAAAATCGAAAGGCCGAGCATTACACAAAACTTTTAGAATTTAATAACACACAATGTATTCATAAAAATATCTGCATTTTGAGCTTCAAACAAACAATACTAGAGATCTATATCACGTAAGATTATCTTCTCTCAAATAAATAGGATGTGAAACTCTATATGTTGTTTTTTGATGCTGAATTAGATTCTTAGCAAAAAAATATGACTATCCCACAGAAGAGGAGTAATTTCTTCAAATTCCACGTCCATCTCTTTCGAAAACTTCTTTATCCACAAAGCTTGTTTCACTATTTTCATGACACTTCTATACTCTATCATAGTTAGAGGAGATGAATATTGTCAATTGATTTTTACTACTTCAAGTAATGTCACCTATATTAAAAACTTGAACACACATATCCAAAGTATATTTTCTATCTAACACAAAATTAACATGGTTAGAGTCACAATATCCATATACACATATAAATATTTACCGATTTCACTATTAACCATCTTTAAAATTTACATTGATAGGTTAAACACAAGTTGTATAACAACTTAAATACCAATATGCTTACTTAACTAACCGTTTGATATTACTAATACACTGAGTAATTTCAACATATTAATATTGTAAAATATATATTACATGCAATTAATATTGGAATTTTCCATTACAAACACAAAGGTGTCCCCAAGTGTTATTCGATATGTATATAATAATATATTTAGTAATCACATTAAGAATTTTTAGAAATATTCATCAACATCATATATTTTTTCATTATATATTTCAAGCCTTTAAAAAATGTAATAAGACCGATAGATAACAAATATGAAGAGATAACCAAATCATGCAAGAATAATCACAAAATACACTTTGAATTATCTAGGAAAAAAATCCTCAAACTGTGGAAACATGCCATGGATTTAAGTGGAGTTTGCTTCAAAATGGACTTTGTAAGGACCCTTTAATACATTTCATAGGTGACAAATTTAAGCCTAGGCATGTCATATACGATCATTTTTTCATGCAAAAATGAACAATAGTTCTATTTTTAAATAAACTACTAGGAAATTGAAGCAAAACCTTTAATACACAAATAATCCACTTTTTTGAATGTATTTTCATCTATAGTTACTTCTAGTTCATTTTCAATAAACCAACATAAATTATAGTTATTCTGAGTTAACTATGAATGAAAAACAACTTTAATTCAATACAATATATTCAAATAAAACATATACTTTTCATTTTGAAGAGATAGATGTAGTTTATAGAGTTACTACATTAACTCTATGATTATTCTCATCATTTTCATCTTGATTTTGATATGATTTATTCCATTTTTGATTTTTGATTTTGTTTTTTTTTTTTTATTTACAATATTCTTTCTTATGGCCACTTTTTCCACAGTTATGACATTTACCATCAAAACTAACTCTTAACTTTCCTGGTTTCTTGTCTTTACTAGGAGGTTTAAAATTTGAATTTTGATTCTTGTTGAACCTAGAAGGTTTACTTTTCAATTTCTGAGTGAGAATTACTTGAGTGACATTCTCTTTTAAATCAAAATTAGTCATAACCTGCTCTTCCTAGATCAAAAGAGCACTTAGAGTTTACAAATTAGGGATATCCTGCTCAGTTTGATATTTAGAATTCAATATTGAAATGAAATTCCTAAATATTTCATGTATATTCAATTGAATAATAAAGTACAATAATTTATCATTAATTAAATTGTAGTTGCATCCATCCAACTGAGACTTGATATTCTTAATTTTTGCTAGAAAATTTATTACCTTTTCATCTCCCTTCATGGGAGTGGTCATCAGTTATAGAATCAATTTTATAATTTTTGATACTTGCGTTTTTTTATGCATTGATTCAAATTGAATCCAAGCCTAACTTGAACTTTCCTAATTCCCGATATGAAGGAGGAGATCATCCTACACACTTTGTAAAATAATGGAAATAGTTTCCTACACCTTTTTTGATATGCAACAACATTGTCTGTAGTTTCTTGTCTTCCAATCAGATCCTTCTCTATTCCGTTCACAACCGTCTAGAGCTTGTGAGCCATGAATTCTACCTTAAAGCATATCTTCCAAATGCTGTAATTATTTCCATTCAAAATTATGTGATTTATCAATAGTAAAGTGGTTAGATCCCATTTTTGCACAAATAAAGTTTCCAATAAATAAGAAAAACAAAGTTTATAGTGATTAAGGATAAAAAATCCCCCCGTCATTCAATCCTCACAATCAAATTATGATGAATTCATGATGAAAAAGGGACCTGAAAAAAAAAAAATCTAAACATATGATATATTAGTTTGATAATAACAATAATTTATCAAAATGCGAGTAAATTTTTTAAAGTTTTGCATGAAAAATCACGGCTGACGACTTAGTCGTAAAAAAATAACATTATTTGAACATCATTCTATCTAATATGATTGATAAAATAAGTTTCTCATTTAGAATAAAAAAGGAATAAATTAAATTAACTCAAAATAATTTAATTTAATAAATGAGAAATAATAAATAAACAAATAATAATAAAAATCACATTTAAAAATGTGGAGCTTAACTCCTTAGTAGTTGGTTATAATTTTCTCTTAACTCAATTAGTTCGGTCGATTTGGGTTTCCCAACTTGGCGACTTGAGTTGTTTTATGCCAACAAGTTAGACAATAATTACCAATGTCAAATATTTAATGTAATGACATCTTTCTAACGGAGTTAATTCTTACCAAATCATAGAGCTAAACCAAGTTAAATCGATCCTCGTGGTCGAGTCGCTTCAATGTTTTACCAACCAAGTTGAGCTCTTCATGACTAAGGTGCATTAAAAAAAAGGGTAAGGAATGACCTAAGCCACACATACCTCCATGGTCCCTATAGGTTAAAAAGCCATCTTACTTCCCTAGCATGCCCGATGTGGGACTAAGATCCAATAAATAAATAAAATAAAACTTGATATGGCTCACGGCGGCAAAGGAGGCATGAGAGTGGTCAAGGGACAAAGTCCCATGTGGCACAAGGAGGATACAAGTGGTAACAAAAAGTTACTTTTTTACAACTTAGATAATATACATACGTACTCAAGCACCAACCATTCGAGACCAATGCCACCAAAGACCATTTCGGTCATGCCATTGCTTAAAAATTGGAGGAAGGTACATGGTCGAGACCACATTGAAATTTGTATCTCCCTTAGCTTATAAACATATTTTCTACGCCCAACCTTAGACATGTGGTGCTAAATACCATAGTAAAACAAAACATATGCACCGCAATGACCAAGTGGAAGAAGGTGTTGGTGGAGAGGGGACCAAAGTCCACATGTCGAAAGGAGAGTGGAGCGGGTGGAGTGCCTCAGAGAGGCCTCCATGTTGCGATGAAGGAGATGTGCCACAATGAAGGGGGCCGCATTTAGATGCAAGGAGTATCTTAGACTATATATTTAAATTTAATGGGTTTATGTATAATAGATAAACCATCGCATATAGTCTTTATTTTTAGTTTTATAAACCATAGTTTTTAATAAAAATATTAGTCTATAGTTTTTAGATGTTAGGGTATAGTTTAAGTTTTAATATATAGTCTATAAACTATAGTTTTTATGATGAAGTTTATAAAATACAAACTATAGTATTTTATTACTCAATTTTTAGTTTATAGTCTAAGATAGACTATATTAAAGATATAGGTTATGAATTAAATATAAGTTATAGTTTTTCAAATGGAATGCAACCCACTTATTTAAAGGGGTACAAAGGACATAGACCAGTTAAAAATATTAATTGAATTTTTACCAGGGGAAATAAGTTTTTGATTCCACATGTTAATAAAATTAACTTGGAGATTTACAGAGGGGACAAGTATTTTAACCCTTCCAATGAGAAAATTTAAACATCCTATTTTGATGGAGCTTGTCTCCTTTTTAACTTTTATTTTACTCTTGAATTTTCCTTCAAAAATTTCAACCTACAAAACTATAGAAATATAGAAAATATTTCATATAAATTATTTAACCCTTACCTCATCCTCATAATTATTCTACTTTGAGATTTCATGCACAGGGAATTTTTTTTTCCAAAGACCTTTCACCTGTGCACACACAATGTAGACAATCTCTATCTCGAGAGGAAGGGGGGTTTTAAATTAATTTTTCCAATGTACTAACTTCTCAACCACCTAAAGTGACACATTCCATAGGTTAATTAAAATATAATTAAATACACACGCTCTGATACCATGTCAAATTTGAAGGATATATATTAATTAACCTTTATAAAATTTATCAAACATTAATGTAAAACATAAATAAATACATAAAAAGTAAAAAACATGTGAACACCGTATTTAATGTGGCAAACTCCCGAGGGGGAAAAAACCACGGAAAAGATAATTTCCATTAATGTAAGAAAATTTATAGTCCAGTAATAATCTCCTTAACCCCACTTCTCTCCTTGTCCAATTCACCTGAGTGAATAAACCAAATATGGTCCACGACCATATTTAAATGACCCCAAGGGTCATGAACATATCAAGTGACGAGGTATGTACCCTAGTTTAAATAAATTAGTTATTTAAATAACCAATTAAAACATAACCTAAAGTTTATATTAAATAATTAAGACTATTAAATATATTCTAAATTATTTAATTATAAATTAAAGCTTATAAGAACTTAATATTATGTTCTAACAATTTCTTCCCCATGGCACAATTTATAGAGGTCTCTCTCTTTCATCTGCCATTCTTATTTATGCTTCGCTTTCTATTTCTTCTTCTACTTCCACTTCCACTTCTACTTCTTCTTCCACTTCTTCTACTTTTGATTCTGTAAAGTCTTCAAAGTATTCTTTAAGATCTGGAAATTCTATATCCAATGGATTTGGAGAAATTGGAGAAACTTGGGATGAGACAAGAGGAGTTTGATTAGGATTTTCAACACCACTTGAGCTGCCAATGTGAGAAGTCACGGGAGGAAGGGGATGACGGGAATTGCTGATTTGATCTTGTCATATTTGGAGTTCTTCAAAGACATGGTTAAGGTTTCCTCTTTTCCTCTCACACCTAATGTATCTACGATCAACCAATTTTTAAACTCAAAATAAAATCAAACTCTCATTTGGTTGATTTGAACTTGTCTTGCTCTTTCCAAATCCTTGGCATGTTATTTTTTAGAATCTAGAACTATGGTAGTAGTGAAGTAATGAGATAAGTTTTCTTTGTTATGAAAAATATCCTCCCTCAAGTCCGATGCAATGTCTTATTTCATATGGAAAATAAGTTCAGGTCTTATGACTAGAGGATTACCATTATAGGCTTTATTTTCAGTCAAACGCTATACGTGCTAGCACCTTATTTAGATAGACATGAACACTCACCCGAAGTTTATGTAGCTACTAGGTCCCTCCCTTTTGATGCTTGACAGGAAGTTAATATGTATGTTCATCATAGTAATTTAACCAAGAAACCATTCATGCATACATAACCATTACAACTACGCTACTTTGGAAAGACATATATTAAGGAAAAACTTAATCCAAATAAACCATAATCAATATCAATTGCACTATTAAATCACCATACTCAGATCCAAGAAAAATCAATATCTAGCCACAATTACCCATTATAAAAATAACTCATTACATAACAAGGAAGATGAATACAAAACCAATGAATACAAGGTCTTGCACCGAACCATGTGCACAAATATCAAACCATAGATTTGTAACAGAAAAACATAAATCTGCTAGAACATGAAGGGAATTACTATAAAAATTACCTACATCAGGTATATATAGGGATGGGGACTTTCCCTTCACCGCCCATGCACCCTTTTAATAATAGGTGTGCTTACAAAAACAACTTGTGTTCTTTATTTCATAAAAATAGCCATGCGTACAGCTCTTGAATTATTTTACAACTTCGCTAATAATAGACTAATTCTAAATATAAGACTTACTTTAATCCTATTAATAGCCTCCACCAAGTGTGTTATGCACATTATTTTTCTTTCTTTCTCAACACTCCAAGTCTATTTTTAGCCTGATCTGGAAAATCAGCTAAGTCCCAGCTTTGTTTCATGTGTGTGTGCACTTCTACATGCTACCATGTTCAACATCCATGCATTCCTCCCACGTGCTACCCCTATTCTTTTACCCGTGCATGTTCCTATGTGTAAGCCTCTTATGATTCTTCTATACTTAGTCAATTTTCCCATCTAACATTACCCCACACTAGGTATGTTTTCCATCTTTAGAAACACTATACAAATGAATAATAAGGAATGGATAAAGAATAATAATGATGTACCCAAAGAATAAAAGAATATCTGACACACATTGATCTCTACTCCTTAGTTGGATACAAAGGTTCAAGGAACTCCTTATTAAGGATTCTCTCCAACTTATCCAATTCTACCAACCCCTTAGTAGTTATATCTAGAACTAACCCAGATTACCTCCATCATCTACTCATGGGTCATATATTCTCCCTTATGATTTATCTACCTTATATCTCCAGCTAGGCTCAAGATCAATCTTTCCATACCATCCATTCTTCACTCGACGAGGATCCCAATTTCTTAAGGCTTGTCTCATATGCATCCTTAATTGTCTTTAAGGCATCCTACTTATGTGCAATCTATGCAATGATCTCCTCACATCCAAGCTTTCCTTATTTCTTTATGGCCTATGGGCATGCCAAATTTGCTTCTTCCCGAGTAGTATATACCTTAAGAACTGGGTCAAGGTTTTGAAAATGATCAAAATACCATCCCACCTTTTTTAGCGCATCCTTCATTATCTCGGCACAAAGCATCATAATATACAATTTTGCATGATATCATCTTCTTATTCTTTTCCTTCTCAATGGCCAAGTCTTCTTGTGATGTCCCTTGCACAATCGAATTCTCTTCCAAAAGAATATACACAAAATATTGCAAATAATAAACTCTTCTTTGGTTTTGTCATCAAACTCAAGGCACACTATCGTGATCTTATTTGAAATATGGATTACTATGTCTAGGACATACACGGTGCTATTTTCTAACTTCTCGATTGCCTCATAAGCCACCAAAGCTATTGTGTATTATCCCTTTTATCTTCAAGAAATGTTTAGATGGTGGCCCCTTGTCCAGTTTCTCCAAGCTACTTCCGCTGCCATCTTTTTCAAAGCATTGCTAAATTTTTCATCGCTGATATGTTGGATTTCCTATTATAAGCTCCTTTGGTGCCTTCTTTATTTTACATGTAAAAAGGCTTCTTTAGTGATCTCAAAGTCGCTAGTTCATGTGATTCGGCATACTCCATGAGAGCATATTTCTTGGGTGCATGGTCACACCCTTTGGGTTGATCACTTTCCATATGTAGAGTTTCTTTATTGACATAGAACTTTGGAACCCTTTAGGCAACACCTTTAATTGATCATCAATATAACTTACTTGAGATGTGCGCATGACCTCATATTTCTTCCTCCATCTACCAAAGTGTGCCTTCCTCGAAGGTATATGATGCTTAGTTTGGGTTCGACACTGGTTCCATTGCCACCGATACTTCATCTCTTGTTGGCTCCTCATCTCCCTTACCTTTATCTTCTTCCTTGGGACCTCCATCATGCAACTTATGCACCTCTCAGTATTGCATTGTACATTATCATCCCTAACTTATTTTTCTTACACATATGCTCGTAAAGGTCAGGACAATCCTCAACCTTATGTTATTTTCCACAATAGACACATACTATATTCTAGGGAAAATCATGCAAGTAATGATCAGGGGATCCACAAGTGTAATGCTTCCCACGTGGAAATATAGTTCTACTACCGTGACCTCTCGCTTCTATATCCTCCATGGAATCAACCTCCTCCATTATTACATTCTTTAGAAGGCTGAGCTTCATACACATGAGATCTACTTGCCACCGTGGTATGTCATAACCTAGTTTCACATGCCTCATGAATTTGATCTATCAAATGACAATCCCTCATTTCATGAGTGTGCACATCACAAATATTGTAATACATGGATACATTATTCATCATTGCGTGATGTAAGATAGGGAAGTTCCGGACATCATGATTCTTATGACGAGAACTCACAAGATTATAATAGTGCATGCACGTCTGGGTGGCCGATATCCTTAGTATGTTCTTCAACCTCATAGTCTGTATACCATATTCCACTATCTGTTTCATTTGTTGAATTGGTAGAGAGATTCTATAACTAATTGTCCATCACTACTTTCTGTGCCTCCAAAATGGACTTACACAAGTATCGCACTCCCAACCGCTTCAAAGTGCACAAAGATACTTCCAAGGCCTCGCGCAAATCCACATATGTATTGTGAGAGAAATACCTTTGAAAAAGTGTTAGAAAACCTCCAACAAACCACTGTGTGTGCTGAATTGGATGGATTTCATCAAAAAATTTAGACAATAAGGTCTCAAAATGCATGTCATACTCTCTCACACTTTTTTACAAACCTTTCTTGATATCCTTGAGTGCACTGATGCTTTGCTACTCAAACTATGGAATGTGAAATGCATCCAAAAATGTTGTGCGTAAATCATTGTACTCCACCGCAGTATGGTGTGGGCCATAATTTCTATACTAACTATACATGCACCCTTGAAGTGTAGTGGAAAAATGGCTTGCCTTTCTACATGAGGCTATAATTCCCTTCATGCACCATAGTAATTCACACTTGTGCACGTGCTTTTCTGCATACTCCATACCTTTATACTCTAATAAATGAAGTGACATCTCAAAATAGACCTATGGTGTCTACTAAATTGGTTCTTTGAGGTAGAGTTTGTGATGGATTCAAAACTTTTCCTGGATTAGGGACAAATCCTGAACTCGAACCTCCACTAGGATTTCCTCTAGGTGGCTACTAACCTAACCCTCTTGAACCTCTTGTGCACCCTACAATGAGCTACGACCTAGTTGATGAACTCCCTTATGTCCCAGTTGTAGAAGTTAACTAGACACCTATTGTCTGTGTTGTCACAACACCTATAGTAGTACTTCCAACTATTTGCACGCTAATACTCTGTCCTGTTAACACTCGTGAAAATAATTCTGCAATAATACCCTCAAACACTGGTACCTATTGTGTTTCCATTGAATCATTCCTAGTCTAATGTACTTCTTAATTTAACAAAAATTATATCTACTTGTATCTGTCTTCTTACCTTCACTACTCTATGCTTCAACTACCTTTAGATCTGAAAGACCTAGCGCAATGGATAGGTAGCTAGGCTGAGTTAGATGCATGCCCATGGTTCTCATTCTCTGCTCTGAAGTGATCTCATCTGAAGCCGATGGGGAATCTCTACTACACTTTCCCAATGTTGGGAGGATATGATGTTGTGGTTCCATGTATTCTATGAGAGCTTCAAAACCTTCATGATCCATCACACTTCTTAATCCGTAGTGGTGCTTCAATTTCCCTCTCTTGCGATTCATTACACTTGAGGCATATTTATTCTCTTTATCTATCTTCTCTGCTAGGGCCACCATCATTCTCCAAACCTGTTCCTTCCCCTATGCATGGTGGGGATTTATCTAGCCATAGGAAATCTCTCCAATCCCAGTTCTATTATCAAGATCTTGATAACTAAGGGTATTACACACAAATAAGATCCTTTAGGATTACATAAGAACTTGAACTCTTCTTCCTTAGGGAAAGAATACATTGAAATTACGTACTCTAACGTATAATTACACAACACACCTTCCCACCAGGGGTCTACAGATCTATTCCACTCCTCATCTACATTAACAAGATCCTGGTAATATTCCCGCATCTAAATCCTTGAACTAGGATAGTAAATTTTGTTCGATGCGTAAGCTACAAACAAAATATATTTACTCGAAGGCTTAGGATTTGATAGATAGCTCTTTTAAGTATCTTAGTGAAAGCATCCAAATTACCCTACCAATGAAGAATTTTTAGTAAATCCTAAAAGTATTTAGTAGTCGATGATTACAATTGTCCCATCATCATATTTTATCTTGTTTGGGACTCCACATCATAATGTGTTGTGGTTGTGAGTACAAATTCAAGACTTTGTATTGAAGGTGGAAAAGTGGTAGCTAGGGAAATTCCACTATCGTAAATAATTTTGATCTAGGTAGTCTTGTATGGGGCTTTAAGTCTACCCCAAAACTCTGGTAAATTGATGTGGGTGAGATCAATGTTTCCAATGTGATGCTAGAAGGGGGACCCAACCCAACCTTGAAACTATATTTCATCCTTCCTTTTCCCTTTGATGATGATTCATAGATTTTCTTTGGGAAGAACCTCTAAAAAATTTATGAAGGCCACTAAAACTGAGGGTAGAAGTAGGACCTTGAAAAAGAAGCTAGAAACCCCGAAATGCACCGGCAAAAGTTAGGGATTGTTTTGCAGGTCTGAAGTTTTGAATTGGTCTACAGTGGAAGTTGAACCTTTTTACAATCCATGACTCCCAAAATAGTCCTGGGAAAAGGTTAGGCTTCTTTTCTAACCCATGACTTCTAATTTGAACAGTAGAGGAAGTCGCTACGTGTTTTGAAACTATGAGCTCCCAATTTGGACTCTGATGGAAGTCGTAACCTACTTTGCAACTCCAAACTCCTGATATGATGATTGATGATGAAAACTCCTCTTTTTGTCAATTAATTAATATTTTAAAGGTTGATATTCACCAAACACACAAAAAGTGATGGAAAAGAGAAATGGGGACATTAAACTAGAGATACAAGGAAGAAAGCCCTACAAATAAACCAAAAATGAAACCACCAAGAACACCCATAATGCCACGAAAAAGATGGATAAATAATTCCCCAAAATAACAACATAAATCCTTTCAAAACAATAAAATCATTAAAATTTACCAAAATATCAAATGGGTTGAGAGAAAATTGTGAAAATCACTCAAAAATCCACACAAGGGGTATGTTCGAAAGTTGAGCGAGAGTCATCGAGTCACTACAAAATGTCAAGTGAAAATGAAATGTAAAAATTTGACCTTAAATAGAAAAAGAGTTAATTAATTACCACATAGGTGACACATGTGGGCAGTGGCATTTAATACGCCGACTTGGCATCAAAACTCAACTCCTCTTTTTCAACTCTCAAGTTTTGGGTTTTAGAATTTAGAATTCAATATACAAATTACATGTAATCTACAATATCAAACCCAAAAATGGTCTCGTATTACTTTGTGTTTTGGGTTTTGGAAGTCGACTTGAAATTTTCATGTAAATTATAAATCAGGTTCTGAAACCCAAAATGCACTTAGGGGTTCAGGTTTTGAGACTCAACTTGCAATTTGCATGCGCTTTGCAAGTTTACTCCTAATCCTTGAAATATACTAACTTCCTTTATATTTCAGGTTTAAGGTTTTGGGAATCCATTTGCATACAAATTGCAAATTGATTCCTGAAACCCAAAATCTAAAATACGAAGAAAATTTTAGTACTCGGATTTTTTTGTGAAATCTCGAAAAACAATAGTTTGGTGAAAAAGTAGTTTTTTTTTGCAAGTATTCAAAAAAAAGGAAAATTGGAAAGGGGACTTGAAAACTCAACATTTTTGGCAACCTCCGGGAATTCTTTCTCGCTAAGCATTAATCCAATAGTATTAGGTAATCCATTGGGTACATGAGTTATCTAAACCTCAAGAACAAAACTAAAAACCTCCAAAACACAAAATGACAACAAAAACAAGATGAGAGAACAAAAACAAGAGAAAGACAATGTGTAAAATCACTTTGAGGAAGGGAACTAGACTACTATTGTACAAGGTGAAAATACCTTAATAACAAGCTTTGAGGTATATCCCATTGACTAGGATAGGAAATTCTTCTGCGTTAAGTATAGATAGACAAAATAAATTCACCTCTTTGCAGCAAGTGATCAAGTATGACCCACTCCAAATGACATCAAATTTTTCATTCATTCATGGCTTGGCCTTGTCCACATCCAATTTAAGAACTAGGTCTCCCTCCTGGAAAGACCTACCGCTTTCTCTTCTATAGAAGGTTCTCTTCATTTAATCTTGATGCAACTAAAGGGTCTTTATTGCTTGGTTTCATGTTTCTTCCAATTCCATAAGTTCAACAAATGACACTATTAAAGGGCCCCTTTCCATCATTTCCAACAATTTTTCTAGTTCTAGAGATGGAAACTCTAAAGATAAAGGAATATTTTCTTCCCTCCCACACACTAACATAGAGGGAGAATTTCCAATGGCCCTTTTTGGAGTGATCATATCCACCCAAAGAGTAGTATTGAGTTGTGTGTGTCAAGTTCGTTGGTTTTTTGCCATTTTCCTCTTGATAATCTATATCGATTCTTTGTTGTTAGATTCGACCAAATCATTACCTCTTGCGAGTAATAATCTGGTGAAGTTTTTAGATAGACACCATTTTCATGACCTATTCACTAAGATTCATGCCTACAAATGCCTTTCCATTATCTAAAATGACAAGTGAAGGGCATACCAAATCTTGTCATGATACCTTTGAGAAATTCCAAAATGGAATTCTCGTTGCCTTCCTTCAATGCTACTACCTCCTTCCATTGGGTGAAATAATCAATTACAGTTAGTACCCACTTATGACCATAGTTAGATGGATGATTTATCATACCAATAAAATCCATACCCCATTACTTGAAATGTTGGTTTATCTCGGATTGGATGAAGTGGAAGAACATATAACATTTGTTTTCCGTAAAAAAAACACATTCTTTACATTTCCTTACCCATATATGGGCATCCTTAAATAGGTCGGGCCAATAATAACCGACCCTCATGATTTTTGTGGTAGTTTTCCTTGCTAAGTAATGACCTCCTCGATAACCCATTATGAAATTCTTCTAGTAGCTTATCAACTTGACCTGGGTTTATACACCTGAGAAGAAATCCATTTAAATCCCTTCGAAAGAGTACATTATCAATGAGAATGTAAGGGATGGAATGAATCCTAAAGCTCCTCCTTTGGGGTTGTCTAGATTTGGAGGATACTCACCTGATTGCAAAAATATATTCATGTTAGACATCCAATTGACATGAGTGTGAGTCTCTTCTTAGTGATGGTTGTGTAGCACATTATCATATTCTCCTTTGGCTTATAAATTAGAAGAAAGATTTTTACACATACCTTTCACTCTAACCAGATTAGTGAAGTTTATGTGGACATCATACTCCATGATATTTGTAATGTATCCATCCCTTTTCTCATTTATGTCCTTATTCAACAAAAAATCCTTAACTCCTGGATGTGATACCATCAATTAGATCTTGTTGTTGGATAGAATATGTTTGAATTTCTTTAATTCCATTACAATAGAAAAAACATGCTTCTCTACAAAGGAGTACTTGAGTTTGTAGTCTTTGAGGGATTGGCTAAAGAAAGAAATTGGTTGTTCCATCTAATCATCATTCTGTTGAGTGAGAATCCTAAAGATGCTTTCTAATCCTACAAAGGCATAGAGGATGATGTCTTTTTCATAATAAAAATTTACCAACGTGGGGGCCTAGGAAATGGCCTTTTTGATATCCTCGACCTTATTTAGTCCAGCTAAATGGTATGTTATTTTTTAGCATAGTTGTGAGTGGCTTGGCCAAAGTGGAAAATTAAGGTATAAACCTCCTTACAAAGTTAATAGTCCCCAAGAAAATTTGGAGACCCTTTTTATGGCTTGGAAGAGAAAGTTCCAAGATAGCATGTATTATTTCTAGGTCAATTGAAAGTCCTTCCGCCAAAACGATATGTCCTAACAATTTCCCTTCATGGACAACAAAAATACATTTTTTTGGGTTTAAGAAACCCTAAATTCCCTGCATCTACCAAAAACTTTTTTCATATGATCCATATGGTCTTGTACATGCTTGGAATACATAGTTATATTGTCTAGATAAATAAGGATCATATAATTTATAAGCCCCTTGAAGGCCATGTCCATAGCTCTTTGAAAAGTGGCACTGATGTTGGATAATCCAAATGAAATCTTATTATAGGAAAACACGCCCCATTTGGTAGTGAAATCCATTTTGAACTAATCTGATTCCTTGACTAGTGTCTGGTTATAACCAAAATACCCATTGGGCAATGAAAATATTCCCACGCTTGTCACTATTTGGATAATTTGTTCCATAGATGGGAGAGGGTAGTGATCATTAAGGGAAGCTTGATTGAGATATCTAAAGTCTATGCACAGTTTAATTTACCCATTATTTTTCCTAACTGGAACCAGGTTGGCCACCTAGGAGGAGTGCTTGATTGGGAAAATAATACTAGCCTCGATGAGTTTGGAAAGATCCTTCCTCATCAATGGTTCAATTTTAGGATTGACCAGTCTCTACTTTTCCTAACTATATTGGCATTCAAGTCAAGTTTGATGGTGTGTTGGGCTAGGCCTATCTTGAATCCCCTAAGATATTTATAACTCCAATGAAAAATGTCATTGTAATATTGAAAAATGCTGAAAAATCTTTTATTTTTACTAGCGTGCATATCTTTCCAATTTTCAAAAATCTATCTTCTAGCAACCTGGACCTGTTCAAAATCATCCTCTTTGATAATCATGTTAGTTTTTTCTCTTTTAAACTAATCATCTGAATTGAAGATAGATTCAAGAGTGACTAGACCCTTTGGAAAATTATTACCCTTCAATTGAATGATTTGATCATTATAAGCTTCTTGTAACTCTGGATTGATTTTTCGATGAAAACTCAGCCTCTTCTTGAAGAAAGAGAATGATCTTTTGGTCACTATCAAAAACTTTCCAATTAATTGCATTATCTGGTACTTCTAGTCTTACATACAAACTTGACAAACTCTCTTCCTTCCTTCATAACTTCAACAGGGATATCATATTGAGATCCAATTGTTTCAATCCTATCTCGCATATTGGTTTTGATTCCTGGGGACCACATGAATGCCAAAATCTTCAAAGTATTCGATCAAGTCCCATACCCTATTCTTGTAGGATCTAAAAAAATTTATTTACTACACTTTGAACTCGACATGATGCACGAAAAGCTTGCTATCCCCAAAAATAGTCAACACCTTGATACCTATTTTTTGAGCCAGTTGAATTCCTTGCACCAATGCTTCATATTCAACTACATTATTAGTGTAGCTAAACTAAAGTCAAAAGGATGAGAAGTATTTCTTACCTTGCAGGAAATCAACATGATGCGGACACTAGCACCATTTTTGCTTCTCGATCCATTGAAGAAGAGTTTCCATAATCCTTCAAGATCATCTTGGGATTTGAGAAGATTGGGTATCGTAGCTCCTTCCTCATGGATGCAATAAGTTCCCAATCATATCTATTCCAATTCTTGGGCATATGGATCAAACTAAAGTTTAGATCCCTAGGCATCGTGCAAGATGTCCGGTATTTATTCAACAAGAGTGGTGACTTCATGATCCTCAATGTATTATTCTTGATCATGTAAGGTGCAATTCATGTTGATGACACTAGGGTATAAGGCTTGACATGATCCTTACAGATTGGATCAGCCCCTATAATCACCTTAGTCCCATACCTAGTTATGAGGATCATGTATGAACAATTAGCAGATAGATACCCACCCATCTTGGTGGTGAAATATCCGAGAGGCATATGGTGAAGAAAGGAGGAAGATCGATAACATATATGTCTTGAGTAATTGATAAGCTTGGGCATGGATTTATGGTAAGATTGAAATATTTAATCAACCAATGGTTTGAATAGTAGTTCCATCTAATTAAAAAAATCCCTGTTACTGGTGTATATTGAATACCCAATACATCAACAATTTTTTTAGGCATTACAGAGCTACTAGCACCGGATTCAATCATATAGTTGTGCACCAGATTTTTACCAATAATTAGAGAGATGTAGAAAGGCGGTGGCTTGCCATATTTAACATCATTTCTCCCTTTAGGTTGGCACAAATTTTTATAATTAGATGACCCGTGCTTTGTTGCTTCACTCAAAGTAACTCGGTGTATTGAAACTTTTCAAAGCTTCTTGTAATGGATTCCTTTATGAAGGAATATAAAGTGCCTCCCACATTGTTGCATTGAGGTTCGCCATTTTCATTTGTTCAACTTTGTTAAAAGGAATAATCCCCACCTTAGATAGATTTTGTAGTGTTGCTACATCCTCCTCCTTAGAAGCTAGGTGTTTTGCGTTGTAGTGTTGGGTTTATTTTCTTTTCTCAAATCTTGACTAATATGGGCCCCTAATGATTTACTCACCGCATCTTTGTTCATCACGCCGCTTTACGGATAATGTTGGGAAGTAGATGCTTGATCAAACTTGGGTAGTTCCCCTTCTATTTCCCTCTTCTTTGATCATGTATTAGATGCTACTATTGTGGATTCCATATTAAATCCACAAAATCATCCTCTTGCCAATTCAACAAGGTTGACTCCCCTTGTGTCTGTGGTTGACTTGTGTCTTCCTAGGAGAAGCTTCTATTTGTTTCTCTCGTGGTTGTGGACATGCTTTAAACCATAAGTGCTTAGATAAGCACTCCATTGGGACACATGTTATGGTTTTGTGGCCGAGAGTATGAGTAACACCATTCATAATCTTGAATAAGATTATTTTACACTGAAAAATGGTTCTAAGAGCTAACAACAAGGGGTTTTTAATATTCAAGGGTTTTACATTAGTAGTTTGATTTTGAATATGGGAATTACTCTAGAAAGGTTTTCGATTGGGTTGATATGGTTGATTCAGAGGTTGGTAAGGGTGGTTGTATTGATATTGTTTCCTTTTTTTAGAGTAACCAATTCATTTCCAAAATTGTGAAGAAAATATGTGTCCTCATAGAGATCATTGGAGGGAGGTATTAGTTGAGCTGATTAGTTAAAAATGAAGGGAGAGGATAAATGATTGGATGATTAGTGGAAAGCATGGGAAACAAAGGATTTAGTGGCCTTGGAGCTATTTTTCCTTCTTGATAAGACAATTCTCATCTCATATAGCAATATCATAGGAGTCTGGAAGAGTTGTTCCTCCCATTGATTGGATCATAACCATAACATCAATGTTATTTGGGGAAGGATTGATCAGTGGTGGAATCCTATTCCATTTATTTTGGAACAGTAAATTGAAATATCCTATGAACTCCTAGGGAGTTATTTTGATGGTGGTCAAATGCTCCATAAGGGATAGATGATTGCTCTTATCTTTGAATTTTTTACAGATTTGTTCTCCTAATTCATCCGAGTTGTGTATAGTGTTGGGTTGTAGACCTTGAAACTATTGAAGCACTTTTCTCTTCAAGGAAGTAGTAAGAAGACTAACCACCACATTATCTTCCATGATATTATGGACCAAACAAATATTAGCAACATCCTGGATGTTCTCTTTAGGAGTGATATTGCTTTCATCGATGAAGAATGGCAGAATTTTAAGGGCTGCTAGAGGTATACCATCACATTGAATGAGAACCAAAGGATCGCCACCATTGAAAGTGGGAAATACGTGATTCCTTACTGCCATTACGACCACTTGGTTGAACTCTCTTGGTGGAGGGAACCTCCTAATTGGAGGTGTTGATTGTGCTCTGTAAGAAGATGACGTAATCTTCTCCTTTTCTTCTCTAGGTGGAGACGAAGAAAGTTCAATAGTCCGTTGATTTTATTTCTATGAATAAGCTCTTGTTTGAATCATTCACATAAGTTCATGTAATGGATCCAGAAAATTATAGATATAGAGTCGTAAGGTATCTTTGATTAATGCAAATGCTAAGAGAAGTACCAACTATTAGCTCTTTCCACCCACTAGGTGTACCAAAACTCGTTGTCACTTGGATCATGCACTCGCTGAATCGTTAGATGATCTAGTACAACATAGGAACATTCCTAAGGTGTGGGACTTTGGCTTCTTGGGATGAACCTATAGAGAAGTCCAAATTCCTTCTAAACTACGTGCATCCAATAGAAGATCGGGTTGTAAAACCTATGATGCTTAAAATAATCTACAACTATCCAGCTTTCTTGAGAAAAATGAGAGAGATAACTCGAAAATAATTTAAAATGATGATGCACCAATAGCTTAAGGAATAAAAGATCAACCTTTACAAGCACAAAATATTTTAACAAAAATATAATGATGATGTGCAACTTTGTACCTTTTCCTTAACACGAGTTCTTTATAAAGATAAAAATAAACAATAATAGAAGGGTTTTAATTTTATTCCACAAATTATTATCAATAAGTTTTGTAAATCACAACATATAACTCGTCAAGGAGGAAAGACTTAATATGAAGGTAAAAATGGATCATTCAAGTACAAGGAAAGAAAGATTCACAAGTACAAAATTACCACCAAAATACACCACACAATGAATTAAAATAAGGCTATACATAAAACCCGTATAATAATATTAAGGTTTAATCTTGTATACAAGTACTCAAAATGGTAGAGCCTCCTTATACAATTGATCAAAAGTCCCTTACTACATAATGCATCCTCCTATTTATAGATTAAGAAGGTTGAGAAATTATAGCCACTTTTCTTAACTATTACATTCTAAAAATATGATGCATTTATATTTGTGAAGCAGTCCCCCAAAAATAGCCAAGTATTTGTGCAAATTTTGTAGAAATTAATCTGATCTAATACAAAGAATCTATGAAATAGCTACAGACAATAATTGAAATCAACAACTCTATATTATATTTTCATTAATTCACTATTTCAATACACTCCATTATATAGGAGATGTAAAATAACAATCCTTACAACAACATTTGTCTTCATATACAACCATACACCCATATGGTTTCAACCTCTCACCAATATAATAATAAAACAATACTAATTGTTTTATTATTCTAACTTACTAACTTACCACATACTAACCACATTTTACATTTACTATTTACATTTACATAGTAAATGTACTTTCACTAATTTATCATAATAATAATTACACATGTAATTATTATTCACCCATACAAATGGAGCACTAATATATATTTCCTAACATTCCCCCCCTTAGTGCGAACATGGGAAAACCTGCTTTGTACTGCAACGTGCCGCTACGTAGCATGCTCATGATCTGGATGGTTTCAAGGACAATACCAACAACCTCTGGATGGTTTTCCAAGTGGTTAACCAACAACCACACAACAGATGGTTTTTGAGGACAGTACCAACAACCTCTGGATAGTTTTTCTGGATAACTAACAACCACAATATCATGATGATGCAGTAGTATCAACAACTCTCATCACTATCTCACTGCAGGGAATCACTATCTCCTTACATGGGAGGGAAAGGAATATAGGAAATTCTACTGAAATATGTTGCTCGTACATACATAGAAAAAGCTGACATAATGGAAATGGAACATTGGATCATGTTCCCCCCCTCAATGTGAAATTTCCAATTATTGAAAACAGGATCACTGCAAACTGAGGCACACCACACTGGAAGCACTAAAATCAAACTGCACACACACACCTCTCACCAAAGCCGATATGCGGCCCGTCATTGCAATCGACGAGAGGTCGCTGAATGACCTCCAACCTCCGTTTGCCTCCATCCTCCAGTAAATTCACTTAGTATAGAAATTCTTCATAATTATAGTCAATTTCATTTGTTATTTGTTCATCTCTAGTTTCCCATTCTACAATTTTGCTTTACATCATCGTAGGTGCTTTTTCATTTCCATCTACTATCCTCCATAGATTTTTATTCATTAACTGCATCTGAATTTTTACTCTCCATGTATGGAATTTCAACCCATTAAATTTATCTAATGGTGTATCCATTTTTCTGAATCTAAATATCCAAAAAAAATTGAATGCAGATTTGAATTACCTTTGATTCTCTGATTTCTTCAAAAAAACAACAGTGATCAATGTGCTGTATAGTAAATTGCACGTTTCTCCCAAACTATGAACTGGGTTTTGCTGAAATTTCTACTGTAGCTTTCTGTATAATAGATCATTCCACACAAAATTTTTTGGAGAAACCCAGATCGCGAAACAAAAGTTACGAGATCATCTTCGAGACAGATTTAACCTGCTCTGGTACCAAATGTAGAAATTAATCTGATCTAATACAAAGAATCTATGAAATAGCTACAGATAATAATTGAAATCAACAACTCTATATTATATTTTCATTAATTCACTATTTCAATAAACTCCCTTATATAAGAGATGTAAAATAACAATCCTTACAACAACATTTGTCTTCATATACAACCATACACCCATATGGTTTCAACCTCTCACCAATATAATAATAAAACAATACTAATTGTTTTATTATTCTAACTTACTAACTTACCACATACTAACCACATTTTACATTTACTATTTACATTTACATAGTAAATGTACTTTCACTAATTTATCATAATAATAATTACACATGTAATTATTATTCACCCATACAAATGGAGCACTAATATATATTTCTAACAAATTTGACGGGTCAAACCTACAACTTGAATGGTGGACTGTGGCTAGAGACTCGTATGAAAATGCTAGTGAAAAATCAGCTAGGACCGATGCCACTCTTTGCCTGATATGTATCAATTTATTCCATTTTTTCTCCAACCTATTTATTCATATAATCAAGAAATCATTTGATGATTTTCTCAGTACATCTTTATCATCGGGTCCACATGCGTAGCAATTCAGACCCTCGGTGGATTTGACTGCTCGGTTCAGCTTTTTAGGTAACTTCTTGGCTCGATTTATGATCTTTCAAAGTTGGCTCAAGAAGTTTTGATAGGTCACTAGCTTGTTGATGGATTTAAGGCCAAAATAGTTTGAAGTATAAATATATTCTTCAACCAGCTCTTTAAATTTTTAATGATATGATCTACTAGAAGCACATCAAGATCTTCATTTTGGAACCTATAATGAATAGTGTCAAACTCATCTATGATATCATTAAGGCCATCAATGCTCTCATTTCTTACCTTGACCAACTTTCACATTTCCTCCTGCAACATCTGGACACATAACTCCATGGCTTCATTGTAATCCAGAAATTTCAAGAGTCATCAATGATCCTTTCTCTTAGGAGTAGATCATATTTGACACTTTAAACCTCTTTCCAGGCCTCCAATGTGAGTTCCAGATTATCACATTCTTCCCTCAAGATACCATACATTTTGGTAACCATGTCCTTCTCTGGCTCGAGCTCATTGTATAAGGTTGTGGCATCCTTGATCATCTATTTACCCTCTTGAATTGACTCAATCCAAGACCCCACTATTTTCCTCATTGTCCGATCTTCTCAACTATAAAGAAAGAGGTATTGTCAAAGCTTGTGGGTATCACAAGAGTAGTTGTATGGGTCGGTTGTGTGATTTTATGGAGGATGGATTTCAACTATTCTACCTCACTCTTCAACTAATCCTTGGTGATCTTATCCTTATAAAATTTGTCAAGAAGGTTTCTGAGGGAAACCTAGAAATATTCTTTGTCACCTTCATGGATAGGATTTCCCAGAGAGAACTTATACATATGATAAACCACTACAATGATATCTTCCTTTGACTTATCATTAGCTAGTGTTGTTATTTCAACAAATATTTCCCTTGTCTAATTGATCAAAAGGTGACAAATAACCCTTTGTCTCTTTACATAGCATTGAGGAGTCGATCTAAAATGTTGATATTAACATCAACTCTAAAAGGTATCTTCCTCTTCTTCATGGGGTTTATCTACTCAGCCATGTAGGATTAGAAGAAATATAAATCAATTATCCAGAGGATGACATGTGTAATGACATCATGGTAGTGAATTGGATGGGTGATTAAAGGGTAGTTGTTGCAGTAATCACAAGTGGTAATGAAGTGGTGACAAACAAAGAAGGGGTGGAAAGGATTGTTGTGGGGATGGATGAAACAAGAAGGGTGGTGTGAGAGGAAATGGGAAGAAACTATTGAGGAAGGGGATTTCCTAGAGGGGAACCCAAAGCCAAAACATCCCCAGATGAGAGAGAGAGGGAATAGAGGAAAATACTTGAGCCATGGTAGGAGATGAGGTGATGGGAGTAGGGGAAAGGGGATGATAAGAAATGAAAGATGTGGTCAAAGGAAGAGTGAAAGGTGGAGGAGATGGAGGATTTGAAAATGGGGAAGAAGGAAGAGGAGGTGGAGGAGGTGACTGCAATGCTTGAGTGGTGGATGGGGAAACACTTAGGTCAATGACCTCTAAGGAAGGAACCTTAGAAGAAGAACCAGACCACATGCATATAATTTTTATTTTACAAGGTTGGGGAGTGAGCTTCCCTCCTTTTGAAGAAGTGGGGCGGCCCACCACTAGTTTTACCTTTGTTGTTGAAAGAGGGACATAATCAGATGATTTTTGTGTAATTTCCAATGACATCATTCATTAGTGGGTCTGATTGAGAATATGGTTGCACATTTTCTAGAACCGTGCACTCTCAAGTGACCAATTGATCAATGGAAGAGTTTGATCCTTCACATTTTTTTGCTCTTATACTAGATCTCGAGACTTCTTCGTCATCATGGATTCCTTCGAGTACATAATCTATTCCATATCTCGGCTACCTCATCAAGAGTTAACCTGTTATAGTCCCTTTCCCATACCGCAATTTCATCTCTGTAATTTATCCAAATATCCTTCAACCGTGGTATGTGGACACCAGTTCATCTAATTCCACCGACCACACCCCAATAATCAAAGCTATCTCATGGGTGATAAGTCTTTATTTTCATTTGTTGTATTTCACCTCGACATTCTTCACTTTATATGAGGATGTGCAAATGTATCTATCCAAGTTCACTAGAAAATGGATTCATGCCTTGTGCCTACTTTGCTGAATATTGTGGAGGCATAACAATTGTCTAACTAACTCCATAAATACCCACTTATCCATGGGAAACCTCTCGTAGTTTGAAATAAGCACCTAAAAATCATCCCACTCTAAGATATGTAAAATTTGGGAATTGTAGGGAAATTCATCCCCAATTCCTTTCTACATTCCAAACACTACATGACATCCTTCAATTATAGAGTTCTTTATCAAAGATACATATGAGAATGAAGAAAAAGGCATCGTTTACTCTCCTAAAGTGGCTTGAACCTTCTTTCATCATTAGTTGGGGATAAAATTCATAAATCTATTATGCATTCCTTAACCCCATGGGTGTCAATCCTGGATAGTTTCTCATTCCCGCCATGGAATACACTAGATAAGAAGTCATATAAAAATTTATTGTGGTTTATACTTCTAACATATGAGTTTGTATCACATTGGTGATATGATATGCCCATCAAATGAGATCTAATTTTTTTATAAATAGTAGAAATGTAAAAATATATCCATTCTTGAAAATTTTGAAGATGGGAGCTCTGTAACTTTGTTTAACAATGTGATTATATCATTCACCTCTTTTATAAAACTTGAGTGAGGGATGGAATTTGGAAATCTAGTTACTAAAGGCCTAGGCCTTGATATATAGCTCTTATTAAGTATCTTGGCATAAGCATCCGAGTTATCCCGCCAATGCTAGAGAGTAGAATTAGGAGAAATTGAGGTATATCCTTCAACATCAAGAATTTTTAGCAAATCCTCAATGTAGTCGTATTCATTCCGATTATAATTGTCCCATCATCGTCTTTTTACTGCTCGTAACTCGCATCATAATGTGTTGCTTTTGTGAGTAAAAATTTAGGAAATTACATCAAGATGGAAAAGTGACATCCAAAGGAAAATACACTATCGTAAATACTTTTGAATCAAGTAGTCTTGGATAGGGCTCTAACTCTACCCTAAAACTCCGTAAATCGATGTGGCTAAGATCGTTGTCTTTGATGTTATCAACTTCGATGTGATGCTAGAAGGGGGATCCACCCCTTGAAACCGTATTTTATCCTTCCTTTTCCCTTTGATGATGATTCAAACATTTGGTTTGGGAAGAACCTCAAAAAATCTGTGAAGGCCTCTAAAACGAGGGTGTAAGTAAGACCACTCGAAAAGAATCTAGAACCCCGAAATGCACTTTGGTAGAAATTAGGCTTGCTTTCAGCTCCAAATTTTTGACTTTGTTTACTTATTCAATAAAATCTAAAATATTTTACCGATATTTGAATTTAAAAACTGCTATAGTAATGTGCAATAAGATATAAATGTTAAACAATTTTTAAAGGTATGAATATGAAGGAAAATGAGAAGGATATTGAACTTACCTTGATTTCTCTTATCTTGAAGTATGTCTAGACTTGAAGAGTATGATGAAATAATAACTCAAGATTTTGCAACCGCACCTTAAAAATGCGAGATGTGTCAAGAATGTCGACATAGGTTCTTGGGTAGGGGCAAGGGTGCATGTGGTGCCCTAGACCTCTCATGGGGTGCTTGAGTCTACCAAAATGATCTAACCTTATTTCATCACTATCACTTAGGTTTTACACTTGTTTTTTGATGATCGATGTATGTCATACTTGGATAACCGAAGTACCTGTAAATCTACACCACAAATAATCTCCTACAAACCCTCAAACTACATCAAATATTAAAAAGAGATGTAAAATGAGGGTTTAGAATTTTCTCAACTTAAAATAAGTGAATTGACGACTAAACGTTTCACCACATCTTAGACCCAATGTAGTTCTATGTGCTTGTGTGTGCAATAGTGCTTCAAGAAAGTGGGCGGTATCTAGATAGAATGCATGTGTGGATGGAAAATGAGATTACCCTTCCTATGCAAAGGTGTATGCAGAGTAATAAGCACAAGATGTAGTCCCTTTTATATGCATATATATAGCCCTTCATAGAAATTTCTTGCCTTTGTAAATGGTATGCATGTGTATTTATACATGGATCTTGTTGTCCACTCAAAATTCCCTGCTCTTAAAGAAGTGAATTTCCAAAATTTTGAGTTTAAGTATCTTCTCTAATATACCGAAGTCGTGAAATTGAAAAAATCTGCAGCTTTGGGTCATTTTGTATGTTTTTCTGCCTCGCTTGACATTTTTGTCCCTCATGTCCCAAGTGTCAAAAGTGCATTCTGCTCCCGATCGGCCGATTTTTCTAAAGTTGTTCCATTTTCGGCCCATCGAACTTTTCATCCCAAATGTCCCAAAGTTAATCGGGCAAGTTGTTCCATTTTCGGCTAAACACCCGAATCACGTATTTCACACTTTCATGTCCCAAATGTCCCAAGTCAAATTGTGCAAGTTGTTCCATTTTCAGCCGATTCACCCGAACCGCGTACTTCGCGCATTTTCGTCCCAAATGTCCCAAACTTTTCCGGACCCATTGTAACCTTTTCGCCCGATCCACCCAAATCGCGTACTTCACGCACTCATGTCCCGCGTGTCCCAAAAGGCATTTGTGCGTCTTTTCCCGCTTCACCCGACCGTCCGAGCCGCGTGTTTCACATTCGCCTCACATGTCCCTAATGAACCAAGTGCCATTCGTGCTAGTTTTTGCCGCTCTACCCGAATATCCGGCTTATTTAAATTGGTGGGTATGTATTAAATGTGCATTCATGGCCTTTCTCTCTCCTAAACGGCTATATAATGAGCAAACCCCTTTGCATTTTTCACATTGTTTCCATGCTATCCTTGCTCGAACCCTCGCAATCTAATTCCCTCGCGCGTATCCCTTTTCTCCGTAATTCCTTCCCGAGTTTAGGTCAGTGCTCACATTATCAATATGAAGATCAAATTCCAGGGACAGGAACAAATTTCGCCACTAGAATCTGCCGTTCCCAATATTGGGGACAATGAAGCTCGACATCTTGACTTCGGGGATTTTTGGGTGAGGGTGGCAGATGCAAACCCTACACCAATGGCACAAATGATTCACGATAGTGGTTTGGATTTTGCTGAGGTTTCCCGATCTTGGACAAAGCAGCGCCGATATGTGCTTTCGTGCGGAGCTCACTTCGACCCTGATTCGAGTGAATTAACCAATATACACGGGGAACTCATCGCCAAGCTGGACGCTGCCACCATTAGTACCGCACTGAGAATCCCAGAGATGGATAATGCCATAGTCATTTCTCGGGATCAAGCACAGGCTCTGTTCAATCAAGACAACGACAAATACAAGGCGCGGGTGGCGAAGTCCTAGCTAAAGAACCCTAAGAAGGGAGCCTCGCCCGTCCAAAACTCTTTTCTGGGCAGATTTTAATGAAGAATTGTCTGACTTTATAATTCTACTGGCTCGGGTTATGGGTTTTCCCTCTACCAACGAATTTCACTTCTGGATGTGCCCGCTCATCAGCATGGTATACGAGGGAACGCAGAATATCAACTGGGCAGAGATCATCAGCATGAATTTGGCAGAGCAGCTGTCCAATGTATAACAAACGAAGTTCTACATAACTTCTTACCTGATGTATACCCCGTAAAGCTGGCCACGGCAATGGTTTGGTTTTTCCTACATCGACGCCACAAAGATGACCCTATATATGCCTACTGCCCGCAGTTCACCCTAGAGACCGGCAATCACAATTTTAGAAGGGTAAATGATGCTTTCACCATGTACGTGGTCAGGCTGCTCGAAGGTGATACTGCCAGGAGATTTTCTGATGAAGCCATGAATCTGATATCACGCTACAGTGCTTATTTCATACAATTCAGAAAATTCTCCTATATCGTGCTTGCACGCCCATGAGAGCACCCTCCGAGGCTTCCCATGTTCTCGCAATGATAAGATGGCTTTGATTGAAGTATGCAGCAATTAGACAAACTACATGTAACTCCGTAGAGACAAGAAGATTTCTGGTTTGCACTTTCCCATCTCTTTGGGAAATTACACTTGTAAAACAACCCTAGACGATGCACAGAACATAGAGAGAGCCCTGGTCCCTATCACCGCTTCATTTCTTCAAGCCAAGAACTCTGCTTCGACTTGAAGAAGTTCATCAATGTAACATCAAGATAATCTACCATCATAGGGTAGATACAAAAGACTACCGGGCCGATCATGTGATGATTTTTTGAGGCCAGAGAAGGCATTGTGGCAGTGTTTCCTCGCACCGATCCAAGAACTCGGCTTGTACCAAGTTCCCGAAGGACTCCAGGATGAAAATTATGATCTATACTCATATGAGTATGACAAAGGTGATTAAGCACACCCCGGAGGACTTGGATTGGAACAGAAAGAAAAAGATGATATGGCCGAGATCCTTGCTCCAGTCTTAGTCAGGACTAAGGTCTGGTTTGACAGGAAAGTTCGAGAGCTCCGAAGGCACTCAGGAGAATCCTCTTCCAAGGATGTTTCAACACCAAGGAGAGAGGCATCGATTCCCAGGTCAGAAACACCAGTGCAAACCCCACCTGCCTCATCAATACAAGGACCTGCAGCTTCCACTCCTTCTTCATCCACTCAAGTGTACCAGAAGAAACTCAAGGAGGTTAAGAAGGAGCCTGTGGAAAATGACCCTCAAAGAAAGCAGTAGAAGTGCCTATGGGACCGAGAACATCATTGTTCTCGCTGAAAGTGAAGAGAGTGAAGTGCACCCTCGCGAATGCTCCCAAGGTCCAAAGAGATAAAGATAAGGAAGTCCAGAGCACCGAACTTCCAAGTGCTATTGATTCTTCACAAGCAATTGTATCCAACGCCCTACTCACATCTCAACTTGAGACCACAAACAGCAAACCTTGAGCATCATGAGCTCTATGTCTCTTGGTCCTCTTGCCCTCCCGCTTCTTCCTCTTCTTCTTTTACATGGGATCAACCTCTTGTTGACAAGAAAGAGGAAATCTTCCTCTCTGAGCTCGTGGCCAAATTTTGATGTCAGTCGCAGCCTTGTTGGGCACCACTCCTTCTCGTGCCAAGAAAGCCAGAACCACCTCCATAATAGTGTGTGATGCTCAAGGTCAGCAATTCCTAGAGATTGCTAAGCCTACAGTGGACAAGTCAGAGCATGACTTGCAGCATCCGACTTAGAGCTCTCGAGAATTCCAATGGGAGAGTCTACCCTCGAAGGTGAGATTCACAACCTCCAGAAACAATCACACAAGAGTCATTGGGAGGGTAGAGAAAGGGCAGCAAACTATCAACACTGGAAGAACATGCCCAAATTCTCACAAAGTGTTTCATCAAGTCTCTTTTGTCTAAGGACAAAGTTTTGGACCCTACCCGTTGACCACTCTTCCACCACCTGTAATTTTGAGCCAAGATGAAGTACAGAGTATCAAAGACATGCACAAGTATTCTATCTATGGGCAGAGCTATGGAAGCCATGGTGGATGATATGCTTGTTGGTGGTTTGAACTTCATCGATGAAGCTTTCAAACTCCATGGAAAAGTGAACAATTTGCAATGTAAGCTTCCTCTACTATCTGGATCATGGATAAAGAGCTCAAACTCCTGAGCAGTTACAGATAGTAGACCTCCGCCTTATGGGACAGATGATGAGAACATCTTATCGGCGAATAAGGTTTTTGATGATGCAAAGGATAATCTGGCAAAAATCCCGGGTTTACAAAGATGGAGTGGAAGATCAAAGTCTTGAGGAGGCTTTGGGAGAATCAAGAACAATCGGCGAAGGGTGAAGCTTTCAAGACACCGGTTGTCTCTCTTTCAAAGACATACATTGTCATCTTCAGATGAAACTTCTCGTGTTCCCTTCCTTGCAAGAAATCAAAGCTCAATTCGTAGCTTTTGTCAAAGATAATTTGTTCAAGGAAAGCTCCATCTCCAAAGAGAAAATGAAGGAGATGTGCTCTCTTCAATCTGCCATCAAGAAGCAAATAAAGATTATCATACTCATGTCGAGTTTGATAAAGAGATGGAGAAGTGTCTTGGATTTTGGACTCACTCACGGCCAACACATCACCCGTCGTGGTAGAGACATAGCCGAGGCATTAAAGAAATTCAGCAAAGGGATTTTGAAGTCAAGGTCCCTCCCAAGAATCGCCACCTATCTTCTTCTCCTTATTCTTTCTCTTCTTCCCATTATTTTTCCGCTTTTCTTTGTAATAAGTCGAGGTATTGCGATTGGCAAATCCTTAACTATTCTTTAGTTAAAAGAAACGGTTATGAAGAGTAACTGATTTGTAAGCTATATAATGGCGTCTCTACACCATTCTTAAAGGGAGAAAGAACTCGGCATATTTTCTCGAAAGTGTAAATAGATCACAAAGAAATCAATACAAAAGGGCTTTCCATTCTTTGTCTATCTAATCTCCGTTATCTCCGAGCTTTCGCTTTAATTTTTGTGAAGATCATTTGTTTCTAGTTTTTAGTCTCGCTGATTGCATACTCTTCAACTTTGCAATACATGGTGATCTTGTATAACCAAGAAGGAACTTTGTGTCCTTGATTAATGAACCATCAAGAAACTTTCGGGTTCAGATGTTATTTGCGAACTTTGTGTCTTTAAATTTCATCTTATTCATGTGATGCAAATGATCTTGTTTCAATTCACTATAATCGCATACATAAAGAATTACTCGTATCTATAATTCTCGCATGTTGCCTTTCGCTCATTCTCGCACTCTCATTCCTCACCTTTTTTGTAATTGATGATCTTTATAAAAGACACTTTCGTAATATCCAAGTTTAACCGTAAAATCATATTTTTATATTTGTAAATAAGTTTGTTTCTCGAATAAGGGAACCTCTCCCATTAAAGAGGAGGGACTTCTTGTCCCCGATCAAGCTGTTGCTCTTCAGAAAGTCCTATTTGACCACCAAAAATTTTTGGCGACTCCACTGGGAAAATCACATTCCAGCTTCTGTAATTTTTGATCATCCTTTGATCCGCGAATCCACGTTTACTCGAGGGAGAAGGGCCCTCGGTATTGAAGATTCTCGCCCAGATTTTGAGCAAAGCAGGTTTTCCTTTCCCTTCGATAAGAAATAGAAGGACTCGCTCTACAAGCACTCCACCCGCTCAAGATAGAATTCCTACGAGCAAGTATTCCTTCTGAGCCGCCTAGCCCTAATCTTCAAGCTTTGATTCTCGCTGGTGTTACGCCTCCTCTTCAAGCCGTTTTTCCAAGAATGGCGGTACCATTACCCCCCCGGGGTCATCATGTCGCCCCTTGTTCTTCCTCAACCTTTACATGAGTTACCTGCAGAGGTAACCTAAGAACTTTCCTAAATTCAAAGGCGATGGAAAAGTGCATCCCGATGAACACATCACAACCTTCATAGTTGCATGTGGAGTTCGGGAGTTGAACACGAAGACGCCTCCGTGAGACTGCTCATTGAGAATTTACAAGATAATGCCACGCTGATTGGTTCTATCACCTTCCTACCGGTACTATCACTAGTCAGACACCATGAGAACTAGGTTTGAAAACCGTTTCAAACTAGTAGAAGATGTACATGCCTTTGCTAGCTCAAATCTCTAAGATAAAGAAAGATTCACTGTAACCCATGAGAGAATTTGTGGCCCGATTCAATAGATTGATCAACAAAATTCCTGTAAATACTCGACTGCTGATCAAATCCAAAAATGTTTCTTCCTAAATGCCTAAACACCGAAGTTAGCTATGCGCTAAGAATGGCTAATCTCGCAACATTGGTGGAGGATCAAACTCTTGTTGTTAGTGTCGAGGATGACTTGATCATGTCGTCAGAAAGTTGAGGAGAGACCTTCTAAATCTAAGTCTCGCTTCCTTCCTCTTCTTCCACCCCCGGTCCTAATACCGATCCATTAGTTCAAAACTTGTGAATGATCTCATTGCTATAAAGAAACAATCGGCTCAAAGACGCCCTTATGCAGATGTTCCAAGAGAAATTTTCAGCCAGAAAATCGCTTTGCCTCGCTTCTCAAACAAGATTAGCACTTGAAGGACCTCCTGTTAAAGTCCCTGTCAATGCGACCTACGAAGTGGAAGAACCAGATGATGATGAGGATAATGAAGCTTGCGAGGAGTTTGTGGAAGAAGTTGATGATGAAGCAGATGAACTTGAGGGATCTCGAGTAAATTTCTTCACCACTGAGGGCATCGATGATGGAGATGACTATGATGAAGTAGTAGCAGACATGAATAGCGAATCATTCACTGTCATGACTCGAGAGTAGACAAATCAGAGGGAGAAGGTGACACAGCCCCCCAAGAAATTTAAGGAGCAGTCGGTGACTATCCCTGTAATTGCAAAAAGAGGATCTCCTATCCCCACTTCATCTACACCAAAGGTGAGTCCTGTCAATCCTACTAGTAAAGTTACTTCTTTTTCTCCTAAAGTTGATAAGCCTAGGATTTCAAATGATGATGGCCCATCCACTTCTAGGGTCTTTTGATATTATTGATCATCTAAAAAGACTAAGGTTCAAATCTCAGAGGCCGAGTATTATCAAACCCATCCCAAAGCTTTTGCCAAAATGATTCAATTTGTTAATTCCCATTCCTAAACCACCTCTAAAGGCCTTTTACCTACTCCTTCTTCCTCGCACCACACTTAGTCCGTAGTGCAGTCACCTCGCCTAATGACAAAATTAAACCATTTTATGTAACACTTCTTATAGATGGTCATAGGCTCGCAATCAGTGTCATTGAATCAGAGCCTCGATAATGTGATGCCTGCTAAAGTAGCTCATGCTTTAGGCTTGACCCTCACACGTACTTATGGATCTTGTTACTCCATGGAGAGTAAAGAAGTGCCCCTGGTCGGAAGAATTAAAGATGCACAAGTAGCTTTTGCTGCTTTGCCAGAGAAGAAAGTGTTGGCTACCATCTTAGTAGCAGATATTCCTCCTTCATACGGGATGTTGCTAAGTAGGAACTTCTGCAAAGATGTGGGTGGAGAAATCCAAATGGACTGGTCACATGCACTCGTACCTGTCAATGGACAAATGAAGAAATTGCTGCCTGAGAAGCAGTCTGAGTATATTGTGCAGAAAACGGATGATCCTAAAGCACAAATACTCTATGAGGATATGGGTCATGGCAACTACATGATTATGTCTCCTGACGAAATCCAACTCTCCAAAGTGTCACCTAAAGATCCTAATGGTGTTTGGATTTTAGAGTTTGAGGAAGTTGTTCCTCAGCTGGTTCTGGAGCTGGTGTCCTACTGGTGTCACCTGAAGGAAGCCTACATCCTTTTTCATTTAAGTTGCGCTTTGAAAATACTAATAATACAAAGCAGAGTATGAGGCTCTCATTCTTGACCGTAAGTGGCCAAAGAACAAGGTGTAAAGAATCTTCTCGCTCGTGGTGATGCGTAATTGATTGTAGAAGCAAGTCAAGCCTTTTTCAAGTAAAAATGGAAGGTCAAACATTACCGAACCGGTTTGGGATTCCATTGAATTTCTTGATGCTTTCTCCATCGAGGCAATACCTAGGGATAAAAACAAATAGGCTGATTCACTAGCAGCCTCGTGGTCACTATCGATTCCTCATCCCGACTTCTCTCGTGATAAGTTCACCATCGAGATGGTCCATCGACCTAGTGTACCCGATAATACCAATAACTCGCAAGTTTTCAATGATGATCAACACTTGCTTTCCTTCCTGAACTCAAGGGAAATTTCAAACAACTATATTTTGAAGGAAGTGACAACCTACCTCATGAGAGTGTGCCCTTCGACAAAGCAATGCCAAGGAGAAGAAACAGATCGTGATGGATGCATCAATCTCAAAGGAAAAAGATTCCTAAAGGGTTGGTGAGTTTAGAGGAACTATTTGATAAACATGACAGTATGTGAAGTCTAGAGCTTCCACTGACCTCAAAGAATCACCGACATGACAAGATTAATATTGGGAGTTCTACTGACCCTGCAAGCTAGTGAATATTGGAAAATGTCGCACAAATGTATGAGAGGAGAAAAGCAATTGATCTTTTAAAGAGGTATAAGGATGTTCTTGCTTATTCTTATGAAGATTTGAAAGCTTTCAAACCAAAAGATATGCAACACTCTATTCCTCTTAAGCCTGGAATTAAGCCTTTCAAGCAGAAACAGAGGCAATACAACCCCAAAATAGCTGACACCATCTTTCAGAAATACAGAAGTTGTTGAAGGCTAAAATCATTTTTCCCATTCACCATTCAACATGGATTGCAAATATTGTGCCTCAAGTAGGAAGAAAATGGTGAGATCCGCATTCGTGTTGATTTCAGAACCCAATTAGGCTTCCTGAAAGATAATTATCCTTTGCCCATGATGGACTGTGTCTTGCAAGCAAAGAATGTGGATCTGAAATGTTATCTATGCTTGACGGATTCTTAGGATATAATCGTAGAGGTTGATATCGCAGATCAACACAAAACAAATTTCACTACTCCTTGGGGTACCTTTGCTTACAAGAGAATGCCTTTTGGGCTTATTAATGCCGGTGCCACTTTTTAGAGAGCTATGGATCCGCTTTTGGAAGTTTGAAAGGGAAGTGTATTGTCATATATCTTGATGACTCCGACAGTTGTTTTCCAAAACAAGAGCGGATCATTTTGATCACCTAGAGACAGCTTCCGCTAAGATGCAGAGAGCATGGGATTTATTTGAATCCTAAAAATCATGTTTTGTGTCACGAGGGAAAATTATTAGGGCACATTGTTTCCAAAGATGGTATTAAGATTGAGTCTCAACAAAAATTCCTCTCCCACCTCAAGAAGCTCTACGATGCTCTTTGGGGCGATAGGATTACACCAAAGAGAGCTATTGGAATGTCTCCTTTCCAAGTGGTATATGGGGTAGAAGCTCAATTGCACAAGAAGTTTCTATGAATAAGGAACTCCCACCTTGCACCTAATGAAGGCCATTGAAGATACTAGTTTCAGAGATGCTTTGGATAAGAGAATTATGTACCTGCACAAACTGAATGAGGACAGATTGGTGGTTGCTGATAGGATATCTGTTCACCAGCAGAAGGTAAAGGTCCTGTTTGATAAGAAAGCCAGGTTCAGAGATTTCCAAGTTGGAGACACTGTGTTGTTATGGGATAAAAGGCATGAACCTCGTGGCAGCCATGGAAAATTTGATTCCCTTTGGCTCGGACCTTTCAAGATCAGACACTTTGCTGGTAAGAATTCTTTCTACCTTGATTACATGGATGGTTCTCCTCTCCCACTTCCTTATAGTGGGCAGTATCTCAAGTTGTTCAAGTCCTAGGTGATTAGGAAGTCCTTTGTATATTCTGTACAACGTTTTTGCTTTTCTTTCCTTTTTGTTTTGGTGTGTTGTCCTCTGTATTGGTCTACTTTTGACTCGTTGCCCAATGGATAAGGCACTGGTCTACTTCCCCGAGTTTGCCTAAGTTCTTGCCTTGTCTCATTCCTTGAATTTATGCCAAGTCATCCCTAGAAGGAGCCAGCTGTTGTCCACTCAAAATTCCCTGCTCTTAAAGAAGTGAATTTCCAAAATTTTGAGTTTAAGTATCTTCTCTAATATACCGAAGTCGTGAAATTGAAAAAATCTGCAGTTTTGGGTCATTTTGTATGTTTTTCGGGCCTGTCGGACATTTTTGTCCCGCATGTCCCAGGTTCAAAAGTGCATTCTGTTCCCCGATCGGCCGATTTTTCCGAAGTTGTTCCATTTTCGGGCCCGTCGGAACTTTTCGTCCCAAATGTCCCAAAGTTAATCGGGCAAGTTGTTCCATTTTCGGCCGAAACACCCGAACCGCGTACTTCGCACTTTCATGTCCCAAATGTCCCAAGTCAAATTGTGCAAGTTGTTCCATTTTCAGCCGATTCGCCCGAACCACGTACTTCACGCATTTTCGTCCCAAATGTCCCAAACTTTTCCGGACCCATTGTAACCTTTTCGCCCGATCCACCCAAATCACGTACTTCGCGCACTCATGTCCCGCGTGTCCCAAAAGGCATTTGTGCGTCTTTTCCCCGCTTCACCCGAATCGGCCGAGCCGCGTGTTTCACACATTCGCGTCTCACATGTCCCTAATGAACCAAGTGCCATTCATGCTAGTTTTTGCCGCTCTACCCGAATATCCGCTTATTTAAATTGGTGGGTATGTATTAAATGTGCATTCATGGCCTTTCTCTCTCCTAAAATGGCTATATAACGAGCAAACCCCCTTTGCATTTTTCACATTGTTTCCATGCTATCCTTGCTCGAACCCTTGCAATCTAATTCCCTGCGCGTGTATCCCTTTTCTCTGTAATTCCTTCCCGAGTTTAGGTTGCAGCTCTGTTACTATCAATATGAAGATCAAATTCTAGGGACAGGAACAAATTTCACCACTAGAATCTACCGTTCCCAATATTGGGGACAGTGAAGCTCGGCATCTTGACTTCGGGGATTTTTGGGCGAGGGTGGCAGATGCAAACCCTACACCAATGGCACAAATGATTCACGATAGCGGTTTGGCTTTTGCTGGAGGTTTCCCATCTCAGATGCAAGGTGGAGCTGATATCGCTTTCGTGCGGAGCTCACTTCGACCCTGATTCCAGTGAATTAACCAATATACACGGGGAACTCATCGCCAAGTTGGACGCTGCCACCATTAGTACCGCACTGAGAATCCCAGAGATGGATAATGCCATAGTCGTTTCTCAGGATCAAGCACAGCCCTCGTTTCAATCAAGACAACGAACAAATACAAGGCGCGGGTGGCGAAGTCCTGGCTGAAGAACCCTAAGAAGGGAGCCTCTCACCTGTCCAAAACTCTTTTCCGGGTAGATTTTAATGAAGAATTGTCTGACTTTATAATTCTACTGGCTCGGGTTATGGGTTTTCCCTCTACCAACGAATTTCACTTCTGGATGTGCCCGCTCATCAACATGGTATGCGAGGGAACGCAGAATATCAATCAGGGCGAGATCATCAAAGATGAATTTGGTAGAGCAGCTGTATCCAATGTACAACAAACGAAGAAGTTCTACATGACTTCTTACCTGATGTATACCCTGGCAGCGTCACGGCAATGGTTTGGTTTTTCCTACATTGACGCTCACAAGGATGACCCTATATATGCCTACTACCCGCAGTTCACCCTAGAGACCGGCAATCACAATTTCAGAAGGGTAAATGATGCTTTCACCATGTACGTGGTCAGGCTGCTCGAAGGTGATACTGCCAGGAGATTTTCTGATGAAGCCATGAATCTGATATCACGCTACGGTGCTTATTTCATACAATTCAGAAAATTCTCCTATATCAGGCTTGCCGGCTATGAGAGCACCCCTCTGAGGCTTCCCATGTTCTACAATGATAAGATGGCTTTGATTGAAGTATGCAGGCAATTAGACAAACTACATAGAACCTACAGAGACAAGAAGATTTCTGGTTTGCACTTTCCCATCTCTTTGGGAAATTACACTTGTAAAACAGCCCTGGACGCACAGAACATAGAGAGAGCCCTGGTCCCTATCACCGTTCATTTCTTCAAGCCAAGAACCTGCTTCGACTTGAAGAAGTTCATCAATGCAAACATCAAGATAATCTACCATCATAGGGCGATACGTAAGACTACTAGGGCCGACCGTGCATGCATGATTTTGAGGCCGTGAGAAGGCATTGTGGCAAGTTTTCTCCTGCAATTGATCCAAGAACTCGGCTTGTACTCAAGTTCCCAAGGACTCCAGGATGAAAATTCTGATCTATACTCATATGAGTATGACATAAGTGTGATTAAGCACACCCCTCGGAGGACTTGATTGGAACAGAAAGAAAAAGATGATCTGGCCGAGATCCTTGCTCCAGGCCTTAGTCGACTAAGGTCTAGTTTGACAGAAAGTTCGAGAGCTCAAGGCACTCAGAGAATCCTCTTCCAAGGATGTTTCAACACCAAGGAGAGAGGCATCGATTCCCGTGTCGTCAAACACAAAGCAAACCCCACCTCGCCTCATCAATACAAGGACTCTCAGCCTTCCACTCCTTCTTCATCCACTCAAGTGTACCAAAGAAACTCAAGGAGGTTAAGAAGGAGCCCGTGGAAAATGATCCTCAAAGAAAGCAGTAGAAGTGCCTATGGGACCGAGAAACATCATTGTTCTCAAAGTGAAAGTGAAGAGAGTGAAGTGCCAGCCCCCTCGCGAATGCTCCCGAAGGTCCAAAGAGATAAAGATAAGGAAGTCCAGAGCACCGAACTTCCAAGTGCTATTGATTCTTCAAAGAAGAATTGTATCCAAAGACCCTACTCACATCTCAACTTGAGACCACACCAGTGCAAACCTTGAGCGCCATGAGCTCTATGTCTCTTGGTCCTCTTGCCCCCCCTTTTCTTCCTCTTCTTCTTTTGCATGGGTTCAACCTCTTGTTGACAAGTAGAAAGAGGAAATCTTCCTCTGAGCTCGTGGCCAAATTTTGATGTTGTTGTCGCCGCACTCATGTTGGGCACCACTCCTTCTCGTGCCAAGAAAGCCAGAACCACCTCCAGAATAGTGTCTGATGCTCAAGGTCAGCAATTCCTGGAGATTGCTAAGCCTACAAAGTGGACAAGTCAGAGCAGGACTTGCAGGCATCTGACTTAGAGCTCTCGAGAATTCCAATGGGAGAGTCTACCCCTGAAGGTGAGATTCACAACCTCCAGGAAACAGTCACAAGAGTCATTGGGAGGGTAGAGAAAGGGCAGCAAAAACTATTGAACACTTGGAAGAACATGCCCAAATTCTCACAGGTTTCATCAAGTCTCTTTTGTCTAAGGACAAAGTTTTGGACCCTACTCCGTTGACCACTCTTCCACCACTTGTAATTTTGAGCCAAGATGAAGTACATGAGTATCAAAGACATGCACAAGTATTCATCTACGGCAGAGCTATGGAAGCCATGGTGGATGATATGCTTGTTGCAGGTTGAACTTCATCGATGAAGCTTTCAAACTCCATGGAAAAGTGAACAATTTGCAATGTAAGCTCTCCTCTACTATCGGGATCATGGATAAAGAGCTCAAACTCGAGCAACAGATAGTAGACCTCCGCCTTATGGGATAGATGAATGAGAACATCTTATCGGCGAATAAGGTTTTTGATGATGCAAAGGATAATCACAAAATCCTCGGGTTTACAGCTGTGGAGTGGAAGATCAAAGTCTTGGAGGAGGCTTTGGGAGAATCAAGAACAACTCGGCGTAAGGGTGAAGCTTTCAAGACACCGGTTGTCTCTCGCTTTCAAAGACATACATTGTCATCTTCAGGATGAAACTTCTGGTGTTCCCTTTCCTTGCAAAGAAATCAAAGCTCAATTCGAGCTTTTGTCAAAGATAATTTGTTCAAGGAAAGCTCCATCTCCAAAGAGAAAATGAAGGAGATGTGCTCTCTTCAATCTGCCATCGAAGAAGCAAATAAAGATTATCATACTCATGTCGAGTTTGATAAAGAGATGGAGAAGTGTCTTGGATTTTGGACTCAGTCTACGGCCAACACATCAGTCCCTCGTGGTAGAGACATAGCTGAGGGATTAAAGAAATTTAGGCAGCGGATTTTGAAGTCAGTGGGTCCCTCCCAAAGAATCGCCACCGCCTTCTTCTCCTTATTCTTTTCTCTTCTTCCCATTATTTTTCCGTTTTCTTTGTAATAAGTTGAGGTATTGCGATTGGCAGTCCTTAACTATTCTTTAGTTAAAAGAAACGGTTATGAAGAGTAACTGATTTGTAAGCTATATAATGGCGTCTCTACGCCATTCTGAAAGGGAGGAAGAACTCGGCATATTTTCTGAAAGTGTAAATAGATCACAAAGAAATCAATACAAAAGGGCTTTCCATTCTTTGTCTATCTAATCTCCGTTATCTCTGAGCTTTCGTTTAATTTTTGTGAAGATCATTTGTTTCTAGTTTGTTAGTCTCGCTGATTGCATACTCTTCAACTTTGCAATACATGGTGATCTTGTACAACCAAGAAGGAACTTTGTGTCCTTGATTAATGAACCATTGCGTTCTGACAGATGTTATTTGCAGAACTTTGTGTCTTTAAATTTCATCTTATTCATGTGATGCAAATGATCTTGTTTCAATTCACTGTAACTTCGCATACATAAAGAATTACTCTTATTATCTATAATTCTGCATGTTGCCTTTCTGCTCATTCTCGCACTCTCATTCCTCAGTCCTTTTGTAATTGATGATCTTTATAAAAGACACTTTTGTAATATCCAAGTTTAACCAGAAAATCATATTTTGTATATTTGTAAATAAGTTTGTTTCTGAATAAGGGAACCTCTCCCATTAAAGAGGAGGGACTTCTTGTCCCCCGATCATTGCTCTTCAGTAAAGTCCTATTTGACGACCAACAGATCTCTTACTTGAATTTTGACACTAATGATATAACATGTTAACTAGTACTTTGGGATAAGAGTAAGAAAACTGAAAAGTTTGACCACAAATGTCAAAAATGTGAACAAGAACAAAGAGGACATGGGTTCCTAGGATGGATAGTAGTGCCTAGGATCTAGTTTCTAGTCCGTGTCTAGTCCTAGGCACTGATGTCTAGAGATAACCGACGACAAAATGTGTGAATACTTACAGACATGGATCCTTGTGACCTAACTAGAAATGGGTGCATAAGTGAGATAGGTGAGAGATAAAAATAATAAAGACACTCAAGGTGAAAAGATAGATTATATAGTGTGTCATCGTGGTTACTTTTCTTACGTAAGATCCATATATAAAACAACATACTTGGTAGTATAGAAAATAGTAGTAAGTGTGTGATTTTGTGTCTAAATCCCCCCCTTTATGCTATTTGAATGAAATTAAAGTAGTGTAAAGGAAATAAGGAACATACCACCGAGAATTTTGGAGAAGCCTAGCCGTAGAAATATACACTCGAATAATAACATATAGCATGGTGAACCATGGATCAGCGTGTAATTCCTTGTGGCGTAAAAATATATGGTGAACCATCATTGTGAGGATAAATCGAGAAGATGATTTGATTTTGAGTGATTGGATATTTTGATTTTGTAGCTGATGGAGATTTGGTAGGGTAGGCAATGATCAATTCCCAAACTGATTTTGTGTGTGTGAAAAATTGAAGGATTTGGGCGTCCTACCACCAGAGGAAGAGTGTTAGGGAGAGAGGTCTAGTTTTACTCTCCAACTTTGAATACATCCTCAAAAGTTCTAGCCACTACATATAGAAAAAGACCATTTTTTTCATTTTGATCCAACGAGAATAACCCATATAGGAGTAGTATAGGAAAGGAAATTATGTCTCATTTCCCTAATCCAAGGGTTTCACCGTAATGTGTATGATGCTAGATGGCTTCCATGTTAGGTCATTTGGAAGCGATAGAAAATGTAAAGTGATTTCTCATGTTAGGTCATCTGGGAAAGATACGAAGTGATGTAGCTCCCAAGTTAGGTCATCTTGGAGGAATAGTAAAATATGTTGTGTTGATTGGTTGATTTGATTCAAGAAGTGGAAAATTATGTTGAGATTGAATATGTATGATAGATTACTCATGGATATATTTTTGCTTGTTACCCCCAAATTAGGTCATTAGGGGGATTCACTTAGAAAGTAGTGTGAAATGTTGCATAATGTGTGAGAATTTTTTTGATAATGACGAATTAGATATATGAAATGATTGTGATCATGTAGCAATGTGAGGGGGATCATAGATTGATCCTGATTATATTCCACCCTTTCTCGTGAGAGGGGAGTGATAGAAATAATGAATGTTGAGCCGAAATTAGATACAAAATGATGTAAGTGTGAGTAAATTTCACAATATTGAGTGTATATCAAATTTAAGATGTACACGATTACAAGATAATGTTTTGGAGTGTGTATCGATGATAGTATGTGAAATTTTGAAGAGAATGACACAAATGAGATAACAAATAGAGTAGTAGAGCTCAAGATATGCGTAAAAATATGTGGACAATGAACATTAATAATGACTATAGCAAATTAGGTATTGAGAAAAGTGTTATATATAGTAATGGTGAAAATTTAATAGGAATTTATTTGAACCTTGATCGAGTCCAATTTTGAGCTCTGAGTGTGTGAAGATGTCGCAGATTAGAGCAAAGTGAAATTGAGTTGATTTGAGATAGTGGTGGTAGTGTGGCATGGCATCGTGCATGACAATGAAGTTGGTGAGTATGATTATTTCAAAAATGTGTCGAAATGCGCTAGTTTTTGCAATTTTTTGTAAAATTTATATTTTTAAATTTCTAGTCATTTCTAACATGGGAAAGAGTTCCCAAGGTGCTAATGATATGCTCTTACGTGCCTCGCATCTAGCTCATAGGTTTTGGCGACCCGAAGGCTTGTTTTTAGCCCGTAATGTGAGAAATGCAATGGTTGATGTATTTTAGTATTGCGAATAATCGCATTTGCATGTTTATGAGATGATAATGTCATGTTTGTTGTTTTATAGAGGATATTCACTCGAGGGATTTTCATGGTGGTCTTCATTTGAGTACATTGTTGTGATTGGGTTTATTAGATGACGAGTGAGATATACTAGACCGTATCGACCTACGGTACATAGTGAGAATGGGGGATGTACCCCATAATATGTCGATGATTACTGCATTATGCAAGTGATGGTGTGCAGACACATGTACTTTTTGGTTACCTACTTGGTGAGATGAATATGAATGTAATGCCCACAAAATTGACGCAAAAAAATCAAGACAACACTCATTAATTACTTAGGGAACATTATGGTAATTTTTATTTTGTTTAAAACAAGGTCTTAAGGGTGATATGTATCACTTGTGATAAAAATATAATAATCATAATGTCAATGTATCTAATCAACAAAGAACAAAAATCATAGTGGATAAGTGTCAAAGAGGAGTGGGCAATACAAAGGTGCCCTCAAGGATGTATATTGTATATTGCATGACTACCAGGTTGTGGGTGAGAGAGTCTAGGTGATGGTTGTAGAGGATGCACAAAGATAGATGAGAGGAGTTAGGTTATATTTAACATAGACACGATATAGACCGAGACATATGATAGCTTGGATATCATATTGAGGTTAGGTGTTCTACGATTGCAATAGTTTATTGTAGTTATGATTACTTCATCAGTGGTAGTGGAGGGTGGTGGTGTAGGCATCTTGTATAAGATGCATGATATTTATTGTCGTATAGAGGATGGTACTAGATATGTGTGGGTATGATGTTTATTGGCACATTTTTATAGGTACCTATATGGGTTCACACAAGAGGATCATGGGGGTGGACTAGGAGCCACCACATTGCTACATGTATGGGATTATGAGCACGGTGCGATACTAATTCAGCTTGATGGGTGTACAGAGTGAGTGAGTCCAGATATATTTACTATGAGATGTGTAGGTGTCCATAGAAGGATGATGGAAACTGATACATATAGATTGATTCTCAATTGTATGGGGCTAGGGGTCATTATATGGAGGCCATACCGAGCCTATGGAGGATGGCTAGAGGATGGAGTGGAGCTACGATGTATTCGACAGACTATGTGGTTAGAGGACTGGTTTCCTAAAGTGACTGAGCTATTTTAGGTAGAGCTTGTATCACGTTAGTTTGGTATTGCTCAGGATGTTCACCCATAGCTGTATGTATGGGTGCGAGTGATTTGTAAACTTGTACTTAAGAAATTTATGAGACCACAAAAATGTTGTTCCTACTTCCAATTATTTGAAAATGATAGAAAACTGAAAGCTAGTGAATGAATCTTAGTGCTTAGAACTACTTGTAGTAAATAGAATGAACAATTCAATGCAAACACAAGATTTTTATCCTAAAACCCCAACTTGAGGGAAAACTAGTCAAGAAGGGAAAATTTCTCTTTCTTCCCACTTATATATATTGGCCAATCAAAATAATTACATATTACAAGAAGTTGAAGGAAGACAACAATGTTACTTCCACCCTCTGTACTTGCTTTCTCTACACTTTCACCTTGCTTCTATAATTCAATTCCAACACCAAAGTCTTCTTTCTCACTTGATCCATAGGGATCCAAAATGACTCTACTTCATCAGATCAGCCAGCACCAAAGAAGGAAAATGAAGAAACAGAGGTTCTATCTCTATGTTAACAAAACTTCTGCTTTGTGCAGAGTGGCGATTATAGAACCACCACCCAACCTGGGTGGCGGTCCTGTAACCACCACCTACCCATGGTGGCAGTCCTGTGACCGCCGGTCTATGTTGGGCGATGATCCCTGATCTTTCAGATAGAAAAATAAAATGTGAAACGAATAGTCCCAGAATTGGAAAGGTTGTCTATGTCTCTTCTCCTCCATGACCTTTCCCATCCTCTAGTGCATGGGAGGACATGAGAAGGGCTATAAATACATGTAGGAAGGAGAGTATTGTATTATCAAAGCATGAAAGCAAGTGAGAAAGAAATTCTTAGTGCTAGAATTGTGTTTGTAGAAGAAAAGAGTGTTGAGGCAGAGAAAACAAGTAATTGGGAGGAAGTGTGAGATATTATCTACTTCTCTTTCATACTTATTGTAAATTATGTACTTATTGATTGAATGGCCAATAAAAGTGGGAAGAAAGAGCATTTTCCCTTCCCGATCAAGTTATCCTCCTTTGGAGGTTTCCAAGATATTTTTTTGTTTTTAAGAGTTACATTCTTTCCTTTCCTGTAAAGTGTTGATTCTAAGCATAAGAAAAATTCATTCACTAGCTATCTCTGTCATTTTCTAATCGAGAGTAGAACATTAGCGTTTTAATTGTGATTTTGTGAATAATTCAAAAGTAGAGAGTTTATAGATCATTTTGGTATCGTAACTAACAAGTATCCGTGATTGTGGTATTTTTCTTGGATTTGTATGACAGTGACAAGATCTAAAGGCGAAGAGATTTTACCTTGCGATCCAAATATTTCTACAAGGAAGTGCAAATAGATAATTCGGGGACAAATGGAGGAAGATAACTTGTCCAGTAGAATCGATATGCTGGAGACCATGATGGATAGGATGTTTAGAAGGCAAGAAGAATTTGCATATTTGCAAAATATGACTTATGTTAAGAAAGACTCCATGGAATCAGTGGTTTGAGACTTAGCCAAAAAAATTTGGCATAGGAAGGAGCCACCATGAGGAAGATTATGGGGAAGAGCATGAAGAAGAGACTTAAAATGCAAGAGAAAAGGTAAAATCTGATCATGTTCCTTTTAAAGTTGAGACAAAAGTTGAAATTAAAAGCTTTGAAGGACAAGTAGATGTAGATTTGCTTGATAAATGGTTAAAATAACTAGAAGTCTACTTTAGCATCCATAATGTCACAATGCACAAAGGATCACCTTTGCACATCTCAAAATGGAAGGACATGCTTTGGTTTGGTGGGAAACCCATCTAGCCACTTGCGAAAAGAAGAAACATCCTATTGTGAAATTTTGGCAATAATTTAAAGAATTACTTAGATCTAACTTCTATCCTATTAGCCACAAGACTAACCAAATGATTAGATGGAAGTATTTTAGACAAGGAAGTGGTCAAAGTATGTAGGACTATACTACGGAGTTTTGGAGGTAGGCCATATTGCTGAACATGGACTTGGAGGACGAGGATATTATAACTAAGTACTTAAGAGGACTTCACACTCACTTTCAAGAAAATTCATCTCCAAAAATCCCTAAGATCTCAATGAGGTGTGTGTATAGGAATACTACATAAATGATGAAAAGAAGCAACTAGAAGCAAGCATCCAAGGGCAAAGTAGTAGAAAAATCAGCGTAAGAAATAACATGGGAAAAAAGTAACAAGGGTAAGTGGAAAGGGAAAGGTAAAAAGATGCCACTACTTTAAGTACTTGTAAAGATCCCAAATTTTTTTGCAAGAACTATGATCTATAAATGGTCATACTGACACTACATGTTGGAATTTGCATTCGGAGTTACATCTGAAGAACTGAACCAAGGACTCCAAGAAGTCATTAACAGCTGTAAAGATAGAAGAGGAGGTGGAAATAAAATATGACTCTGATGTAGATGAAATGCTTGGATGCATGGCCACCAACATGGATAACCATGAAGAGGAGATGCGTAGACTATTCTAGATCAAAATTCAGATCAACAGAACTAAGTTAAATGCTTTGGTTGATATTGGTTCTCAGTCTAACTTGATTTCTAAAGAAGTTGTAAAAAAGCCTTTTGAGACTTACGAGCACCCATACCCTTATCCTTTGGGTTGGGTGAAAAAGGGTGTTGAAATTCGGTAACAAAAAGATATAAGGTCAAGTTTGGGATAAACTCCCAAAGATATTGATGTATTGAAGATGATGTTATTCCCCTTAATGCTTTTGATGTTATTTTCTGGAGTCCTTACTTGTATATCGGGGATGTCATGTTTATGAGAAGGGAAAACCGATACATATGGGTTAAGGATGGGATCAACTACAACATATGGGAACACCAATGTAAGACACAAATTACTATGGTGAGTGCTAACCAAGCAAAATGACTTATTCAGGAAAATCATAATCAGTTTTGTTTACTTTTGTTAAAGGATAAACAAGATGGGGTAGAATTTTTAGAGATTTCTAACTAGGGAATACATGATTTGGATAGTATTATTCAGTCTTTTTAGGAGGGGTTTTTAGGCTCCCAGTGGGTTACCACCAAAATGGGAAGTAGAGCATGAGATTCAACTATTGTCAGAGTCCCCTCTACCGAACATCGGGTTGTATAGGTAATCCTTGCTAGAGAGTACTGAAGTAAAGAGACAACTCCATGGACTACTAGACAAGAGTGTGATATGTCTGATCACCTCACCATGTGGTTCACCTATTGGGATGGTGCCAAAAATGATGGTTCTTAGAGAGTGTGCATCGCCACCGCACTTTGAACAAGATCACCATAAAGAACAAATATCCACTTCCCCGCAAAGATGATCTCTTGGAACAACTTAAACATTCCAAATTCTTCACAAATCTAGATCTCAAGTCAAGATATCACCAAGTCGAATGAAGGAGGAGGACATATGGAAGACTCGCCTTCAAGACAAAACAAGGTTTGTTTGAATGGTTAGTGCTTCCATTTGGTTTATGCAATGCCCCGCTACATTTATGAGATTGATGAATGATGTATTGTGGGATTTCATAGATTCATATGTCATTATTTATCTAGATGATATCTTGATTTTTAGTGCCACATGGGAGGAACATCTAACTCATTTGTAGCAAGTCTTGCAAGTTCTCAGGAGAAACAACTACATTGTAATATGAATAAATGTGAATTTTCCAAACAATCACTTGTCTATCTTGGGCACATGGTTAGAAGAGGATAACTATAAGTGGATCCAAAGAAGGTGGAATCCATCACTATTTTCCCAACACCAATAGGAGCCACAGAGGCTTTGAGTTTTGTAGGAGTAGTACAAAGACATGTGAAAGTTCATTATAGGCTTCTTCGTGATTGCAACACCTCTACACATAGTGGCCACAAAGAGTAAGGGTTTTTAATGGGGTAAGGAACAAGAAAAATCCTTTGATTTATTGAAATACAAGATTAGTCATGCTCCAATACTTGCTCTTCCTAATTTTCATCAGCCCTTTCGAGGTAGATACATATGTAATGATTACGCTATGGGCATAGTGTTTCTTTAGAATAAAGCAAGCCTAAGACTAGGAATGAGGGTTTTATTATATCGTAATCTATACGTGGATGCAAAATTTATTGTACTATAAAGCCTAAGACTAGGAAGGAGGGTTTTTATATGCCTTTGTCAGTACCTCCTCGTCCATGGGAGGACATTTCTATGGATTTTGTAGGAGGATTACCTATGTCTAAACATGGTCATGATTATCTCTATGTTGTTGTTGATAGATTTAGTAAGATGTGTATTCTTATGGCATGTAAAAAGATAGTAAAAGCACATGAGCGGCAGATATTTTCTTTACTAATGTATGTTTGAATTTTGGTTTGCCAAAGTCTATTGTTTTTTACAGGATTCTAGGTTTATGGGGAACGATTGGACTACTTTGTGGGACAAGATGCATACCAAGTTACAAAGGAGCACATATTTCCATCTATAGATAGATGGATAGGCATAGGTGGTGAACATGACTGCGTACAATGCTTGATCGAGGGTATAATATCAAATACTCTAGGAATTAGGATGATTCCTTATCCTACATTAAAAATTCCTATAGCTGGGAAGTACACACATCCACAAAGAAGTCACCATTTGACAAATGCTTAGGATATCTACCTAAAAATATGTTGGACGTAAAAATTGGGTAGTAGGATGAAGAGGAGATACGAGACATAGAGGTGACTAGAGAAAAAAATCATTGAGAGGATCTAGAAAATCCATCTCAAAGTCAAAGAATGCGATTAGGGAAATATCAAGCCAAGTACAAGGCTAGACATGATCAAGAGAGGAGAGAAAATAAGCTTCATATTGGAGATAGATTTTAGATTTAATTGAGCAAGGAGATACTACGAGGTCAAGCACGTAAGCTCAATCCACTATGATGTGGACTCTTCACCATATTAGAGTAGGTTGGAGAAAATGCCTTTCGACTTAATTTGCCATCATTTATGAGGGGGTACTCTATAAGTAAATCGTGAGAATTTACACCTATATGAGACATCCATGATAGATGAAGATGAAGGAATTAAGTTGATACCTTCCATTGAGGATTGCATCTTGGACTCACAAGGTAAATTGGAGGATGTAGTGTTGCTTCAAGGTCGAGAGACTAGGAGAGGTCTACAAGAGTCTTGGAAGGTTGGAATGAAAAGGAAGACACCAAGGAAGGCCTCGGTGGTACTCAAAGGAGCAAGTGAGGGAATTATTTCCTCATCTACTCCCCCAATAAGATTTTGTGGGACCAAAATCCTCCTAAGTAGGGGAGGTGTGATCCATAGGGATCAAAAATGACTCTACTTCATCAGATCAACCAACACCGAGAAGGAAAATGAAGAAATAGAGGTTTTGTCTTTATGTTAACGTAACTTTTGCTTTGTACAAAGTGGTAGTTATAGAATCACTACCCAACCCGTGTGGTGGTCCTGTAATCATTTCCCAACCAGGGTGGTGGTCCCGTGACTTTCGATCCGCATTAGACACAAGTCCTAGCTCTTTCGATTTAAAATAAAATGTGAAACAAACAAATCCCATAAATGGAAATTTTGTTTGTGTCTCTTCTCCTCCATGACCTTTCCCATCCTCTAGTGCACAAGAGGACATGAGAAGGGCTATAAATACATGTAGGAAGGAGAGTATTAGATTATCTAAGCATGAAAACAAGTGAGAAAGAAATTCTTAGTGTTGGAACTATGTTTGTAGAAGAAATGAGTGTTGAGGTAGAGAAAACTAGTAATTAGGAGGAAGTGTGAGATATTATCTACTTCTCTTTCATACTTATTGTAAATTCTATACTTATTGATTGAATTGGACAATAAAAGTGGGAAGAAAGAGCATTTTCCCTTCCCGACTGGTTTTCCTCCTCTGGAGGTTTCTAGGATAAAAATTGTTGGTGTTTATGAGTTATATTCTTTCATTTCCTACAAATTGTTGATTCTAAGCATAAACAAAATTCATTCACTCACTATCTCTGTCATTTTCTAATCGAGAGTAGAACAACATTTTAATTGTGATTCTATGAATAATTCCAAAGTAGAGAGTTTACAAATCATCACTTTTCCCATGAATCGATGATCCCAATCCACTTGCTATTATTGTATTTATAGTTGCTTCTCATGTCCTCCCATGCACTAGATAATGAGAAGGGTCGTACATTGAAGAGACACATTCCAGATGCTTCAAATCCATGACTATTTGTGGATATATATTTTTTCAATTAGTGACAAGACTGAAAACGAACATAGAATGGCAGTTACACAACCGTCGCTATAGTTACGTAACCTCCTTTTATGTGAAAATGGGTGATTACACAAATTCCGCTCTACAAAGAGTGGTAGTTCTATAACTTTAGAGTTTGTTCTTCAATCGCTAAATTTCTCTTATGGTATTGGTTTTTCTAATGAAGTGGTGTTTCTCTAGATACCTATGGATCACACCTCCCCTGTTCATTAGGATTTTGTCCCATAAAATAATAATGGGGTGGTAGATGAGGAAATAACTCCCTCACTTTCTCCTTTGAGTACCAATGGGATTGCCTTGGTGTCTTCCCCTTGAATCCAACCTAGCCAAGACTCTTGTGGACCTCTCATTGTCTCTCTAACCTTTTTCTGCAGCACTACGTCCTCCTCTAACTTTCCTCATGAATACAAGACATAATATTCTATGGAAGGTAGCAACTGACATTATTATTCCTCATCAAACATGGATGGCTCATATAGGTGTAAGTTCTCACAATTTACTACTAAGTACATCCACATGAAGTGCAGAAAATGAAGTTTGAACTTATTCTCTCCAACCTACTCTAGTATGGTGAAGGGTCCATACCGTAGTGGCTTGAGTTTCCTTGCTTGACCTTGTAGTCTCTCCATACTCAAGTAAAGCAAAACCTTGTCTCCAACATGAATTTTTTTCTCTATACAATGTTGATCGTGTGTAGCCTTATACTTGGCTCGATATTTCTCCTATTATTCTTTACCTTGAGATGGATTTGTCAGATCCTCTCAACAAACTTTTTGCTCTAGTCACTTCTGAATCATGTATCTCTCCTTCTTCATGTTATCCAAATACAATGTGCAATGGACCTTAGGTAGAAACCACAAAATTTTCAAAAGGTGATTGCATATTAGATGTGTGTATTGACCTATTATAGGAATTTTGAATGTAGGCTAAGGACTCATCCCAAATCCATGGATATTTGTTATTATATCCTCTAATTAGTTGTACCAAGTCCTGTTCACCACCTCCATTTTCCCATTTGTCTATGGATGGAAGGTTGTGCTTCTTTGTAACTTGGTTTCCATCTTGTCCCATAAATTAGTCCAAAATTTCCCAAGAACCTAGAATCTCTATAAAAAATAATAGACTTTGGAAAACCAAAATGCACCCATACATTAGCAAAGAAACGTTCAACTACCTCACTTGCTTTTATTATCTTTTTACATGTCATAAGAACACACATTTTACTGAATCTATCTACAAAACATATAGATAATCATGGCCATGTTTAGACATAAGTAGTCATCCTATGAAATCCACAGAGATGTCCTCCCAAGGTCTAGTAGGGCCCGTAAGGGCATATATAAACCTTCCTTCCTATTTTTAGGATTTCTTTTACAACATAGTTTACATCCTCTTATGAATTTATACACTTCTTCTTGCATATCGAGCCAATACATGTACTTTTGCAAGTGGTTCATGGTCTTACCAACACTGTATGTCTAGCTACTTTTGAGGTATGTGCTTCCCTCATAAATAGAATCCTTTCTTCTTTTTCAAAGACACAAATCTCCCCCATTGGTAGAGCAACCCATCTTTAAGATAAAATATTCAATACCCATCCTTTCACCCCCTTGGGACTGCAACTCAAGATGATATGTCACCCCGAATATTTTCCTAAGCATATTCCTCTCCGTAAGCTTCCTTCATGAAGGGATCAATATGAGAGATGGTGGCCGAAATAGATATTTTCTCATGTGTAGATGACCTAGACAACATATCTACCATCAAATTAGTGTTATCCTTCTTATATTTGATCACCAAATGGAACTATTGTATGAATCCCATCCACTTATAGTTCCTTGCCTATTGCAATTTAGAATGTGCTTGCAAATATTGGAGAGGTTTGTGGTCAGTGTGTAAAATAGTTTCTTTACCCAATAAATAATGTTTCCATTTATTAATTTCCTAAACTACTACATACATATCTTTATAATATAATAAATATCCTATAACTACTTTTGAGTGAAAGTTTCATAATGATAACATACTGGCTTACCTCCCTGTAGCAAAACTACTCCCATAACATAATCACTGGTGTTTATCTCTACTTCAAAGGGATACTACAAATTAGGAAGAGAAAGTACTAGAGCATGAATAATTTTTTATTTTAATAATTCAAAATATTTGTCTTGTTCCTTACCCCAATTAAAGCCCTTACTCTTTGCGGCACTGTGTGTGTAGAGGTACTACAATAGAGAGAAGCCCAATAAACTTCCTCATGTACTTGTACTACTCCCAAAAACTTCTAGTCTTAGTGTTTCCCATTGGTTTTGGCTAGTTGGTGATGGCTTCCACCTTCTTCAAATCCACTCATAACTCTCCTCCTCCAACCACATTCCCAAGATAGAAAAGTGATTGTTTGGAAAATTCACACATCTTCATGTTGCATAGTAGTTATTTCTCCTTGATAACTTGCAAGAATTGTTACAAATGTTTTAGATGTTCCTCCCATGTGGCACTAAAAATTATAATATCGTCTAGATAAATAATGACACATGAATCTATGAGTTCTTGCAATACATCATTCATCAATCTGATAAATGTAGTGGGTGCATTGCATATACCAAAGGGAAGTACTAAACACTCATGCAAACCCTGTTTTTTTCTAAGGAATTCTTCCATATATCCTCCTTCATCCTAACTTGGTGATAACCAAACTTGAGATCCAACTTTGTGAAGAATTTTACATGTTGAAGCTGGTCCAAGAGATCATCTATGTGTGGGAGTGGATATTTGTTCTTTATGGTAATCTTGTTCAAAGCATGGTAGTCAATGCACATCCTCCAAGAACCATCCTTCTTTGGCACCATCACAATAGGTGAACCGCATGACAAGGTGCTCGGATGTATTACCCCTTGGTCTAATAGCTCCTAGAGTTGTTTCTTACCTCTATACTCTCTAACAAGGATTGCCTATACAACCCGATATTTGGTAGAGGGGACTTTGGAAACAACTGAATCTCATGCTCTACCTCTCGTTTTGGTGGTAACCCACTGGGATTCTGGAATACTTCCTAAAAATATTGAATTATGTTATTCAAATCCTTCATCCCTTTGTTATAAATATCTAAAATTTCTACCCCATCTTGCTTATCTTTCAATAGAAGTAAACAAAATTGATTATGATTTTCCTGAATTAGTCTCTTTGTTGTTTAACAATAACCATAGCAGAGCTTTGACTTATCTTGGTGTTCCTAAATGTTGTAACCGGCTCCATACTTGACCCATACATCACTGATATACAATTAAGGACTCTAAAAAACAACATCAAATGCATCAAGTGGAATTACATCAGCCTCCAATACATCTATATACTGAGAATTTATCCCAAAATTGAACTTACATCTTCTTGTTACCTGAATTTCTACACCCTTCTTCACCCATCCCAAAGGATAAGGATGTGGATGCTCATAAGTTTCAAGACCAAGATTCTTTACAACCACATTAGAAATCAAATTAGATTGAGAACCAATATCAACCAAAGCATTTACCTTAGTCCTCTTGATTTGGATTTTGATCTGAAATAGCTTACTCATATCTTCCTCTTGTTCTTGGTTATCCATGTTGGTGGCCATGCATCCTAGCCTCTCATCTACATCAGAATCATCTTCTATTTCTACCTCCCCATTTGTCTTTATAGTTGTCATGGATTTCTTGGAATCCTTGGTTCAGTTATTTGGATGCAATTATGGATGTAACTTCCAACATGTAGCATCAATATGACCATTGATATCACAATTCTTACAAAATTTCTTAGGATCTTTACAAGTATTCAAAGTGGTAGTGGTCTTTTTACCTTTCTCTTTCCATTTACCTTTGTTAATTGTTTATCCCTACTCTTTCTTTGGCTGATTTGTTGACTACTTTGTCCTTGAATCCACTTCTCCTTTCTTCTTCTCATCATCTATGTAATATGCTTGTACACATGCTTCATTAAGATCATTGGGCTTTGTGGAGATGACCTTCCTTCAAAGGTGAGTGTGAAGTCCTCCTAAATACTTGGTCAGAATATCCTCATCCTCCAACTCCATATTGAGTAACATGGCTTGCCTTCAAAACTCCATAGTGTAACCCTGCACACTTTGACAATTGCTTTGTCAAAAATACCGCCATTTAATCATCTAGTCAATTTTATGGAAATTAGGATAAAGAATTTCTCCAAGAATTATTTAAATCCATCCCAAGAACTTACAATAGGCCACTTTTTCTTTTCACAAGTGGCTAGATGGGATTCACACCAAACTAGAGCATGTGGTTCCATTTTGAGACGTGTGAAGGTGATCCTTTGTGCCTCAGTGATATTATGTACACTAAAATAAACCTCCAATTGTTTTAACCATTTATCTAGAAATTCTGCATCTACTTGTCCTTCAAAGATTTTTATCTCAACTTTAGTTTCAACTTTAAAAGGAGCATGATCAAATTTTACCTTCTCTCTTTCAATTGGAGTTTCTTCTTCATGCTCTTCCACATCTTCTTCCTCAACGTGGCTCTTTCCTATGCCAAAATTTTTAGCCAAAGCTCAAACCACTGAGTCTATGGAATATTTCTTAACTACAACCATATTTTACAAATCTCGAGAGTTCTCTTTGGTGTTGAAACACCCTATCCATAGTGTGTTCTAGTACTTCAATTCTACGAGACCAAGTTATCTTCTTCCATTTGATCTCTAACTCTTTGTTTCCACTTCTTTGTAGATATATCTGGATCACAAGGTAATACTTTTTCACCTTTAGACCTTGTCACTGATCATACAAATCACACAAGAATGAATACCACAGTCCTTGGATAATAATATCATCTCTGATACCAAAATGATCTGTAAACCTCTACTTCAAAATTTACGAGACCACAAACAAAATGTTGTTCCTACTTCCAATTATTTAAAAATAATAGAAAGCTGAAAGCTAGTGAATGAATCTTATTGGTTATAACTACTTACCAAAAATATAATGAACAATTCAATGCAAACATAATATTTTTATCTTGGAAACCCCTAGCTTGATGGAAAACCAATCGGGAAGGGAAAATTGCTCTTTCTTTCCACTTATATATATTTTCCAATAAAAATAATTACATATTACAAGAAGTTGAAGGAAGACAACAATGTTACTTCCACCCTTTGCACTTTCTTTCTCTGCACTTTCACCTTGCTTCTATAAATCAATTCCAGCAACAAAGTATTCTCACTCACTTCTCCCATAAATTTATGATCTCAATCCTCTTACTCTTCTTATATTCATAGACGGTTCTCATGTCTTCGCATGTACTTGGTATAGACAAATAATCACACACTTTGGGTAATTATCTAGTTCTGATTACATACTACTATTCATATGATTCCTAAGTAAGAAAAGTACTAATTAGCCCATGTCTTTGGCAACCTTTCTTTTCTTTCTATTGCCACTTTTGGTCTTACACCCTTACTTTCTTAGTATGCCTTTTTACACCTCGACATTTATCATCTTAGACACCAACGCCTAGTTAGGATGCTAGCACTAAGCACCCCGACCTCGGTATACTTTTTCACATCTTTTGGGTTCTTTCTAGCCGTTTTAGCATCTTATATTTTTGGTAGTCAACATTTTCGGGGTTAATTACGAAACTCAAACAAAATAATCATATAAATATAAAGTTATGTGATCATAATAAGGGACCAAGCGCTAAGAATTAGCTATCACCACCTAAGGTTGTATCCATCAAGAATCTGAGAGCTCTATTGCATCTATCTAGTTCCATACAAGGGACAAAATGACTGGTTATTCTACATACACTTCATGGAAGGGAAGTTCATTCTATTCCATGCACACACTTATTACATTTTTTTACATATAACTTACTTGCTCGCTATCAAGTGTGACACATAAAAGAGACACCTAGGGCACAATTCCACACACACACACACATAGAACTACATTGGGTATGAGATGTAGTGCAACACTCAGTTTCAATATCACCATTGTGATAGTTGAGGAAAGTATGACCCCTCACTCTGCATCTTTCATTTTTAGGATTTGATGTTTCTTTGATGGTTTTGCAGGTCTCTATTTCATTGCACATTTCCAGCGACTTCGAAGATCATTGTGCGACCTCATAGTGACAAAAGGAGAACAACATTGAACACCTCACAACCACTCAGAGGAGGTTTTATAAGAATTTTCATAGACCTAGACATCCAAAAACATGTCTAAGGCACCCACAGGAGCCCATGTCCCTCTCTAGGTTCCCCAGTCTAGATAGATCAACAACTCACATACTTTTATGAGTCTCTATTTGACGTTTCTTCCTCCCTATTTATTTGGTCAGCACTTTGGCATAGTTCATATTTCATTGCGAATAAGCTAAGGATTTTTTTCCTCTCTTTGCACTTATGGTTTTATTCTTTCTATCTTAGTTTTCTTGGGTTAATTTCTATACTTAATTGTTCATTTATTTACTGATGCAATAGAAATCAAATTAGGCATATATTTTCATATTTATCTTAATCATTTTGGTGAACCCAAACTCAATCTGACGCTCTTAGGATCCCCATCCTTCCATTTCTCATATTTTTCTAGGGCGTCTTCATCATGAGTATCTCTATTAATGATTTCTTGCTCATCAATCCTGAATTAAGAGATAAAATCAAAAATATCCTAGCTATCACTTGTATTCCTACTAATATTCATCCAGATACAATATATCAAACATTTTTTGATGCATTTTCTTAGCATATTGTTTTTCCATATAATCCTAATGTTGATATTACTATTTTTGACAATGACCACCTTTGCACATCATGATTCACATTTATAATGTGGGTGTTAAACACACTTTGGTTGATAATGGATCTGAACTCAACCTTTTTCCTATGTCTTTCCTTAAAAATATTGGTCTTTATGTTGCTCATGTTATTCCATCATGTCTCTCTCTTCATGCATATGATGACTCTATTCATCCATGCCTCGGTCAATTTACTCTACTTATCACCATAGGACCAAAAATATCAATACGCTTTTATTTGTTATTGACTTCCCAGTTTCATACAACTGTTTACTTGGTAGGCCATAGATTCACACAATGTAATTGGTTCCTTTTACAATACATCACTATGTTAAATTAATGCATGAGGGCATAAAGTATATGGTTCCTTGTGGTTGTTATCCATTCAAATATTATGACCATGATCCTATTACTACACTTCTTACTCCACGGAATGATACTACTGATGAACCACAACCTAAGGATACTTCACCTCATTCTCCACTGCTTGAAGGTTCCATTTGCATGTTAGATGTTGTCTTATCTGTAACACCACCTCCCCCTACATCTGCTACTACTATGATTCTTTATCAAGGGCCTGTCCCACCATCAGAAGTCATATTATCTTTAGTGTCTTCTCATGCACTATCAGTGTCTACACTACCTCCCTTCATATGTACCCTTTTCATGAATGAATCTTATTGGGAACACATTCCACTCAATCACACTTTGGTTGAAATTTTTTGTACACATTATGGTCTAGCTTGGCTTAGGTATACGCTTGATGATCTTATGCCACCACCTCACTCTTCTCATATTTATCATGAGTTCATTCACATCACTACAAATTATGGTCTTTGTGTCTTCTATCTCACATTATTTCTTGCACGTGTTCCCCACGCTTCTCCACTTACACTTGGGTAGTCTTGGTTTGATTACATTGGGGGCACGTTAGATCCTAATCATACTGATATATCATTTCCCATGTTTTTGGTCATGTTTTTATTGTAATGAATCCTTTCTTATTTATTCACCAAACCTCACTCACTGGTATGCAAATGGGTGTCTATTACCTCCTTTTACTGATGAGGAATATGTTATGGGAATGTATAATTTACGTCTCAATGGCTCCTTGATCAACCTGACACTATCGCCTATCAAGTTTCAAATGCTTCACCATTCGATTTTGACCATGACAATGATGACCTCTTAGATGACATTACTTGATCACACTCATCACCAAATAATTTGGGGGTATCACACTTATTCCCCCATTTTTCTAGCATTAAAAAACAACTTATTTTTCCATCACTTCACATCTATTTGATCACATACACTATATGCATTTTGGTACACACTCGTATCTTCATTTCTTGATGAAACACTTGTGTTATTACATGACTACGAGGGATATGTTACAATAATAACCAATTTCATCTTGCCCATTATATGTATCTATTACATACTCATACATACATACATTTATCACAATCTATTGTTATTCATGCATACAATACAATCTCTCATAATTTATCGCTAAACACCATTCATCAAATAACACACTCATCACCATACACTTGGGGGCATCATACTTACTCCACCCTCTTCTAGCATCATCAGCTATCTTCCATCTTAAAAATCACATATATTATTTTACCTTCATCATACACATCCTGATACATTCCCATCGTCATTTCCCAATGACACACTCTCGTTATTTTTTTCACACTTGATTTTTAAGGGCATACTATATACATGAACCTCACACACTATATATCCTATTCTGCATTTCACATCATCCTATCTCTCCTAATTATTCATCACCATACAATTAACACACTTGCAACACATTCTTCCTACTACACACATTCAACATAACATCCTACATACTCAATTCACTTACAATTTATACTTCGCATTCATCAATACAAACACCACACAATATCAACACAATAAAAAAACATATCCTTTGTGCAGATTCAACACCACATACGACACATTCGACATCTCTAAAAAATATCACATACTTTGCTCTCTCATGATATTCCTCTCTTAAATCATATGTCACATATTTCTTGCGTATAATAAACACCTCCTACACAATCTACATACCCATAGAAAATATTTCTTAACATGCAACATTTCACACTCAATATGCCCACAATCAATTTCTATCAACAATATTCAACATATCTTCACCAAAATAAATATATTCATGACATCCTTATATAATGTGCAAGCAACATATTACACACTTCACACAACATGTGTTATACACACTCAACATCCTCTTATCATAACATCTACTACACATTACGTGCATAATGCATCTTACTCATCTTCTTCTACACGTTGCACTCACTACCATATGACGCACTCTAGTTCCACGGTCCATAATCGAATGCTGAGATTATAGATATAAAATGGACCTCACCACACTCACGCATTCAATCACTCACTCACTCACACACACATTCTACGCTTTACACTTTGACAATCACACCTTTTTATACACACATTCGAACCATTTCCCAATGATGTAATCTCGTTTACGGTTCATTCTTGACTATTGAGGGGGAATATACAAATGAACCTCATTGCATGAATTCACATCCACTCGGGAGGAGGATGCGCTCCTACCATTCACATTACATTTCATTGCGTCTCATCCATAGCATAACATACATCGTATATTTATGTTGCATTTAATCTTTCTTACTTCTTCTTACATGTTCAATTTTTACACATGTTAGATAGATATCTTGTATGGCATTATCTTTAACATACACAAATGCGTGCTCACTTGCTTTCTAGTTATGATTGAAGATTATATAGATATTTTACACGTGGCATGGATGCTTAGCAGAGTACTTATTTCCAGTCCCATAGCGGCTCATGGGGGAATCCAATTTCATATCACATTTTCATTTTTATTTATCACATTAAACATGTTTTGAAATAATTTTTATCTTTATAACATGCTAATGGGTGCTTCATGTGTAATTTTTTTATGTAGGACTATCTACTTCCATCGTTGTCATTACATTTCTTGTCATTATTTGTTCTTTGTATGCTCTTGTTTACGGGATTTTCCCTTTGTCTTGTGTGCACAATGTCTACTTTTTTCTTCATCGGCCTTTACTTTCTTGTGACATTGTGAGTGGTGTCCCATGTTTGCAACCCGCTTTTCATAGTCTACATTGTCTTCTTGCGTGTTTACATTATCTTCTTGCATTTTAGCTTACACATTGTCTTTTAGCTTACATTATATTTTCTACATACGTGTTTGTCTTTTCTTGTACTAACACTTGTCTCCTAGCCACTTTGTTTGTGTGTGCCTTGGTTTCTACCAAGCACATTCCCTTCCCCTTGCAAGGCACAATTTCAGCACAACGATCGGTCCTCCTTTGGGCCGTATACTCCTTCAGTGACATCACATGCACCCCAAATGAGGGGGCATCATTTGGGTGAATTAGTCACCCCATACAATGTTATACAATAATCACACAAAATAGCACAATACCAGTACAAAACAATTGTCATTATCAAACAAGGCTTAGAATTAGACTTGGGTCCTTAACACATCACAGACACTAGTGCCCAGACTAGGACAATAGCGCCTGAGAACCCCTAACGCTTCCTAAAATCTTGTGACCAGGGGCTAGTTACACAATATTTGGATTCAACATGGTCTACAAACTCCACACAATGGATTTTATAGGGCACATAGTCCTTAGCACTCGACATGCATGCACTACACAACACTTTTTACTTTCACGTTGGATCGAATTGTTTGAATTGTATGAATTTTACACACCATATGCAGTGGTGTTCTACATTGCAGGAAGTAGTTAAATTTTTAGGATAACACCGTAAATTTTCCCTACACTTATTCCATTATTTGGTGTGAGATCACCCTAAAAAATTGTGGTGATGCAAAAATGGCGCGAGATCGCATGAAAAAATAATTCTTCTACAACATCATCAAGATCCTTTCTACACCCTTTTTCTCATCACATATTAGGTACACATGTTCCTTTTTCAAAACTTTCACATTTTAGATTCCTTCCTTACATATTTTTGTACACATTTCGATCATATACATGCGTATTTGACTACTTTTTGTTATTATCTTTCATAGGTCCGTACTTATGGGAAGTGGTAGTCATACCATCAGATCAACATCATCACAATCACAACAATCAACATAAAAAATAGGCACATTATGAAATCTACACATTTGTTTCCTCCCTAGGGTCACTTTCATCATCACTTTTTGCACTTTTTCCCTTCTTAGCATCTACATTTCAAACTTTTATCACTCCATGCTTTCTCTTGTTCCTCGGCACATTTTCATCATCGATATACATAGTTATCAGTACGCATATCTTATCTACTTTATGTTATCAAGAATTTTCTCAACAACATAAAGTGGGGAAAATGTAGACATGTAATCACACACTTTGGGTAATTATTTAGTCCTTATTACATACTACTATTCATATGATTCCTAAGTAATAAAATTACTAATTAGCCCATGTATTTGGCCACCTTTTTTTGCTTTCTATTTCCACTTTTGGTCTTACACACTTATTTTCTCACTTTTCCTTTTTACACCTCAATATTTATCATCTTGGACACTAGCGCCCAACAAGACACTAACATCAAGCACCCTCATCCACTCTAGGTGCCCTTGACCTCAGTATACTTTTTCACATATTTTGGGTCCTTTCTATCTTTTGAGCATCTTATCTTTTTGGTAGTCAGAATTTTTGAGGTTAGTTATGAAATTCAAGCAAAGGAATCATATAAATATAAAGTTATGTGATCATAATAAAGGACCAAGTGCTAAGAATTAGCTATCGCCACCTAAGGTTGCATCCATCAAGCATCTAAGAGATCCATTGCATCCATATAGCACCATCTAAGGGACACAAGGGTTTGTTATTTTGCATACACTTAATAGGAGGGAAGTTCATTCTATTCCATGCACACATATATTACATTTCTTTACATCTAGCTTACTTGCTCGCTATCAAGTGTGACACACACAAGAGCCATCGGGAAAAATTTCACGCACACACACATAAAACCACATTTGGTCTGAGATGTAGTGCAACACTCAATTGTAAGATCACCATTATGAAAGATGAGGACAGTCAGACCCCTCATTATGCATCTTTCTTTTTGAGGATTTGATGCCTCTTTGAGGATTTTACGGGTCTTTGTTTCATTACGGGTTTCTAATAAATTTGATGATCATTGTGTGACCTCATATCAACCAAAGGAGAACAACAATGAACACCTTACGACCACTCGGAGGAGGTTTTACGAGAATTTCCATAGACCTATGAGCCCATAAATAATTCAAGGCATGCAAAAATGACCTTGTCCCTCTCCAGTACACCCCATTCTAGATAGATCATCAACTTGCATAATTTTCTAAGTATTTGTGCAATGCTTCTCCCTCCTGTTCATTCGGTCAACACTTCAATATAATGCATATTTCAACATGAATCAACTAAGTCTTTTTCCCTCTCTTTGCACTTAGGGTTTTATACTTTCTAGCTTAGTTATTTATTTATTTACTTCTACAATAATTGTTTATTTACTTTATAACTAAGTTAATTTCCTTAATTGTTTATTTATTTACTTCTACAATAGAAATAAAAGTAGGAATATATTTCCTTATTTATCTTAATAAATTGGAGAATGGGAAGGGTCGTATGCAGGGAAGAGACACGGTCAAAAAACTTCAAATTTGAGACTTTTCGTGGATATATTTTGTTTTCATTAGTGATAAGACCATTGGTGAACACAAAATAGTGGTTATGTAACCATCGTGGTGGTTACGTAGTATCCATTCTATCCGGAGGGTCATTATGAAACCACTTCTTTCGATGCATAGTGGCGCTTTGTAACTTTACATTAGTTCTTCAATATGCTAAATTTATCTTATCGTACTATTTTTTTGATGAAGTGGTGTTTCTCAAGATCCCTATAGATCAAAAACCACTAGAGTTCCAAGGAAACTAGGGACATACCAAGCCCAACAAGGGCACAACTAGTTCCTCCCAGTGCGGATGAGGCAAATGCATAAATATAGGCGATAAGGGTTGATAATGTGGGATGTGCCAAGGAATATGGTGCATGGTGGGAAGTGCACCGATGGGTGCTCTTATTTCTAGTTGTTATGGATACAACAGAGCCCTAATAGTTAAGGAGTAGAGGGGTAGGAACCTACCCCTGATGTTGATGGCATAGCAATTGATAGCGATAGCAAAACATAAGTACTTGTTTGTTACTAGTTGTGGTTTGTCACTTAGTTTTTTTTTATTATGGATATCATGCATAATAACTATTAATTACTTGTGAATGGTTGCAAGGGATGATTGTTGGTCATTGATTGTGGATACGTCAATCCACACATTGACATGAAATGTTCCTACTAATGTCATCATTGATGGTGGGATGTTGGAGTGAGTAGATGTCATTGCGGGTGAGCATGCACACTTATTCGAGTCGATTGCGATATCAACAATAACATGCACCATATTACTGAGTTAGCATGATGAGGCGTGTGTGGAGACTTAGTGATATATGGAGGTTTTAGGTAGAGGAGCCCTAGTGTAAGATGTGTTCATGAAGTATATAGAGGTATAGGGCCGAGTTTTGGAGCGAGTCATTCAAGTTGGAATTATTACGCAGACATATGGAGAGATATAGGGGCCACAAGCACTTAGGTGTATATTGAGCGGTGAATTCTCTATTTCTAGAGATCCCGGACTTTTACATAGTAATAATGATGATGATGTATGACATATATTGATGTATCGATGTATGGGGATTACCTCTCAGCGATTGTATTTTGTAACTATGATTTTTGATGATATATAGATGGATGATCAATAGATTGCATTGTGTTGATGGTTTGTAATATGTGATGTGATGATCATAGTTCATATGTGATTATTTGATGTGCATTGTGTAAATGATGATATTGAAAAATGGATGATGATGTTGATTAGGACATAGATAAATAAGTGATGAAAAATTGTATGTATGAATAGTGATGGATGTAAAAATGAATGATGTGAAAGAGTAATGTGAATAAAATTATAGTACAAATGTATGTAATCATGTGTTAGTATGATAAAGAGTGGGAAAAATAGTGATGCCCACCAGCGTCTATGTACGAGAATGAGGTTCATTTATATAAGACCCTCAACAATCAAGAATGAACCATAAAGCAAGAATGTGTCATTAAGAAGTCATTGATAGTGTACGGTAGATAAATATGTCAATGAAACATGTAGTGCAAAGATGGAAAAAGGTTCTTATTGTAACATATATCTCAATACTCATGTAATAAGCTGTAAGAACACGAGTGTGAATATAATCACCTACGAGAAATTAAGCGGGTGCAAAGTGGGGGAAACATGTAAAGTGGAAGCAACATGTGTGTATGAGCTAAACTAAATGTTTGATGAGATGCTTGCCAATGATAGGAGATGCAAAGTGATAGGAAGTGTTGGTATGCAAATTTGTTCTCCTTTTCAGTCTGAGCAGCACCATAGATATGTCATGGAGCTTAAGGACATATCAAACCATGTTGTATGTCATTGGTAGCTAGGGATATGGTCTAGCTGGCACTCACGTTTGTGGAGAAATGGATAGCACTCAATAGGACTTGATCTTTCCTAGCTGTTTTAGGTTGTGCCTTGCAACCAAGGTAAGAGGAACTATTTTGTAACCTTGTAATGGTGAAGGAGGTGAAGATGTCCTTCTCTTTGCTTGAAATTTTATGATGGAGACCTTGATGAAAAAATGATCAACACCCCGAGATCGAACTCTCATGAGTTTTCACTTCTCAAAACATGGGTATGTTCTCAAAACAAGGCAAAGGTTACAAGAGACATTGGAAATCTTGATCATCATGCATACTTTTGAAAATAGATTTTGATCTTTTGTAGGCATACAAATGTAAATCGGGGGTAGTATATGACAGGATCTTTGTTGTTAGATGAATTTTTGGTGGGGGATCGATAAGACAAACCGGGATAGATCAAATCTTTGGTAGCCACTAGAATACTTGAACAACTATCGGATGAAATGCCTAAAATAATTAGGATGTTCTTTCAACTAGGAAGAGGCACAAATGGAATCCCGTGTTGCACCCTTAACACAATATTTGAGAATTCACCACAAAATCTTAAAGTAAAGAACTCAATTAAACACAAAAATCCATGATCAAACCATGCCTAAGGTACCCCCAAAGGCTTACAAGAAAACTCTGTATCGAGGAAGGTAAAGTGATTTTAAATTTGTTTATCTCTTTATCGGATGAAGGCTCTTCGAACATGAGATTGCAAATGCCACTAAAATATCAAGAAGAAATGGAGATTTTATGTGATTTCTAAAGAATTTTAGTGCAAGATTGCAACAAGAACAACAATAAAAACTATTTGCAAGCATTTAAAAATGATAACAAACATCATATTGCCCAAAGAAAACATAGATTTACTTCAAAACTTGTTAGATTCAACAACAGGAGAGTTACATGAACAATCTCGGAGTGTGTGATGGCTATACACTTGTAACCAAATCACATACATGAATTTCCAACACATGAGACATTAACTTTGGTTCTTTGGTGGATTTTACAAAAAAATGAGCTTGCTCTCGGAATTCACTCATGATTTTCAACTCCCTCTCTTACAAAATTCTCTAAAATGCCCTATATACCTCATGCCACATTGGAGCCTTCTCTCCCAAGCAAAGAATATTCCATGGGATCAATTTGTTACTGACTCCTCGTGATTCAATGAAAATGACAACAAACCGAAAAACACTCGCATGTTGCTAAGTGTGCCAAAAGATTAAATCATTACAAATATTTGGATCATTATCCATCCCTGAGGCATGTTTTTCATCATTGAGGCATACTGAACACCTCTTACTCATCATTTTCATCTTTTACCCCTTTAAACTACTTCTGCAACTTTTTATTTTGTCATTTCACGTGCTTGCTTGGGCTAGGGAAAAATATTCTTCAAAAAAATCACAAGTCAAAGAATTAAGCCATGAAAATGATGCCAATGATCCTGGAAGGCCAAGAGGACACAAAATCACTATAAATTTGATGCAAAAACGTGATTTCCAAATTTCTTGGAGCTCCCATGGTGGCCAAAAATGAAATTGCACAACAACCGTTGATCTTAAATCAACCTTTAATATCAGCCCTCCACGTGTCCAAAAACAATTGGGACCGAAATTGGGATCATTTTTGACTTTTCCACATTTTTTTGGAAAAAGGAAAATTTTGACTTTTTCTCCACCCTCCACCTTTGAAATTTGGAGCTGACACGTGGCATATGGTGGGCCCCATCGGGATCGTGCTTCAATTCTGTGCATTTTGACCCTTTTTGGAAATTGGGAAAATTTTCACTTTTTGCCCCATGGCCCGCACCTCCGAATTTTCCCTTACCATGTGTCTCCTTGTGATTCGCTAGTGGACCAGCACTTCGAATTTTGATTTTGAACATTTTTGCAAAAGGGAAAAAATTCCTTCCTGCCTCCACCGGCTCGCCGACCCACCTTGCCCTATTGGACACGTGTCCACCTGTGATTCGTTGAGGACCATGGGCTTAATCTTTATTTTTCTCCCTTTAAGCCAAGGGAAATTTTTTCACTTTGTCTCCGTCAGCCTACGCCTCGAAATTATCCCGCCACGTGTCCTCTCCTGATTTTTTGTCAGGAGTTTCGGGCCAAAATTTAATTTAACCCCTTTTGTGAAAAAGGTAAAATCCCTTCCTTCCTCCGTCGGCCCACCACCCGCCTTGTGCCACCGTGCTTTCGCCACATGTCCTCCTTTGATTGGAGTGGGGGTAAAACAACTTTTGAAACCTTAAAACTAGAGCAAAAAAACTCTAAGTCCCCTGCACCGTACTTCCATTTTGAAACTTCTCGGACATGTGTCCTCTCCTGATTGGTTGTGGGGCTTCAACCAAAAATTGACTTTAAAAACTTTCGCAAGACTAAGGTTGAAAAACCTTAAGTGAATCCAATCACCCGCCATCCCACCTACCAATTAGATCATGCCACGTAGGCAAATTTGAAAAAATGGGGCCTCGTGGCTCGAAAATGCCTTATTTGCTTTGAAAAGGCAAAAATGAAAAAATAGAGTGCCTCCCCACCTTTCTGCAGCCAATGCAAACCCGCCACATTGCCAATACTTGCTGAGGGTAAATTTGATGGGAAAATGACACCTGTCTGATCGTCAAAATGTAAAAAATTCCAGGATGCCCTAGAATTCAATTTTTCACCAAGGATGGCATATTTTTCAATTTTAAAACAACTAAAGCATGATTTTACAACATTTTCGACCATGGGATCAGATTTTCTATTACAAACAAGTATGAATCGATCAAATTTTATTTTTTCATGATCTAGCAAAGGGGAAAAACGACATAACCCGTGGAATTGGAAAAACAAGGGCACAAAAGGGGAAAACTTGGAATATTCCTTTCAGATTAGGGCAAAACAACAAGTTTGTGAACATTTTTGAAGCATTTCAACAACGGGGAGAAATTACAGGTCACCAATTCAAAGGATAAAATATTTTTGAGCAAATATGGACATGAAAAGTTAGGGCACACTATGCCACTCGAAATGGTACTAACATCGGCTCTTGCTTAGGGATGGGCACTCCCGGTGAGTGCCATAAGGAAAAAACGTGAACCAAGTGCCAAAATATCCATTGGGTAGAGGATTCAAGAGCCAAAAACACCAAAACCAACCAAGAACTTGACAAAAAAGGGTGCACACACAAAGAGGCAAACCACAAAACTGACAAAACACCAAAAACAGAGCAAAAACCAAACACTATACACTATACAAGTTGGTGCATACCTCAAATTTGGGGTTTAATCTAAGAAATGTTTCAAATGTTTTCCATTAATAGACAGCTCCAGCAATTCCCCATCTATATCCTTGAGAAAGAAGGTATGTTCACCAATTATGATATTAATGGCATAAGGGCCCATCCATAATCCATCAAATTTGCCATGCTTTCCCTTGTCTTCATGCCTACTATCCCATAACAAGACCAGATCTCCAACATTGAAGGCTCTAGGAGTGACCTTCTTATCAAACAACCTCTTCGATTTTTCTCTAAATCTGACATGCCTTTGATAGGATGCTCTTCTCTCCTCATCAAGCTCAATAATTTGATTGATCCTTGATTCATATGGGCCAAGCTCTGATCTTCCAACTGTTGGGAAAACTGAAATGAAGATAATTGTAGGTGTAAGGGTAGTAAAGCTTGAGTTCCATACACCAATTCAAATGGGCTTTTACTAGTAGCTCTTTTAGGAGTTATCCTATCAGCCCAAACTGTAAATTTCAATTGTTCACCCAATTTCTTCTTGTTTTGCTCCAAAGTTCTTATAATGATCTTCAAAAATTCTTATTGTTGGACTCAGCTTGTCCATTCCCTTGGGGTTATAGTTTGAAGAATAATTTAGATTAATTCCATATTCATTGCACATTTCCATTAAAGGTTTGGCTCTAAAGCACATGGCATTATCAGCTACAATCTTGACTGGGACTCCAAATTTGCATATGATCTGATTTAACAAGAAGTCCATAATTATTTGGTGTGTTACTTTCTTGGTGGGGATTTCTTCTACCCACTTTGTAAAATAATCAGTGGCTACAAGGATCCACTTATGGCCAGCACTAGAAGGACTCGAAATCTCACCAATGAAGTCCATCCCCCATTGCTTGAAAGGAGCTTCAATTGATATAGGCTTTAAAGGAAGGGAGCCTGAGGATTTCAGTCTTCTAGAGAAACGTTGGCAACTATCACATTTTCTAACCAACATTGGTTGTATCTTGAAGAGAGAAGGCCACCAATAATCAGTTCTCAAAATATTATGTGTTGTTACTCTTCTAGCAAAGTGTCCTCCACAAAATCCCCCATGGAAATCAGCAACTATCTTGGGAGCTTCATCTTCAGTTATGCATTTCAAGAGGACACCTTCAAGGTTCTTCCAAGCTAGCCCAAGGTCAGTGATGATGTACTTTTGAGAAGCCAGCTTGAGGGCTCTTTTCTGATTTTTATTTAAATGATCAGGACAACAAAGGTGTCTAAGGTAAAAGATTACATCCTTGTACCACTCAGAATTTACCAACTTTGCAAGCACATCTATCCTTTCTTCCTCTAGCTGATTCACTTCCACATTCTGCAAGTTACTCTCAGCCATGAGCTTAGCAAGACCCAAACCTCTTACCAACTTTGTGGTTTGGATGTCCATATCATACTCCTGTAGTTTGTTCACCCATCTACATCTTTTACTTGAGATCTCCATCTCTGATAAGATGTCTTTCACCATGGTGTGGGGAACATAAGCAACAACTTTTGAACTCAATATATAAGGCCTAAAACTTTTGTTGCTTTCACCAAGGCAAATGCTTATTTTTCCATGATTGTATACTTTAACTCAGCTACTTGTAAAGCCTTGCTAAAGAATGAAATAGGTCTCTTAGCCCATTCTCATTGTTTTGTAGAAAAATAGAAGCAATGGTATACTCAAAAGCAAAGGAAAAGATTTGGAAAGGCCTCTTATAGTTTGGGGCTACTAAAATAGGTGCATATTTAAGTGCATCCTTAATTCCTTCAAAAGCTTGAATGGCAATCTCCTCCCATTTGATAGCTTGGTCCTTCTTTAGCATGCTTGTGATTGGAAGAGTCAACTCAACAAATTTGGAAACAAACCTTCTAGTAAAATTAATTTGACCAAAGAAAGACTGGATGCCTTTCTTGGTTCTTGGGATAGGTACTTTGCTGATTGCTTCCACTCTCTTGGGGTCTATCATAACACCATCTTTTAACACAATGTGGCCAAGTAGCTTGGCCTTTTGTATGCCAAAATGACACTTCTTTGGATTAAGAGAAATTCCATACTCCCTACATCTGATCAACATCCTCTCTAAGTGCTAAAAATGATCACCTCTCTCGCTTGAAAACACAAATCACATCATCTTGGTAAACTACAATGAACTCATTGATGTAACCAGCAAAAGTAACATCTATTGCTCTTTGAAAAGTGGCACCAGCATTCATCAAACCAAAGGGCATCCTAACAAAAACATAAGTTCCCCAAGGAGTAGTGAATGTTGTCTTAAGTATTTCTGATTCTTTAACTACCACTTGATTATATCCAGAGAAACCATCCAATGTAGAAAGTAATTTAGACCCTATCACAAGCTGCAACATATTCTCCATATTTGTGAAGGGATAGTTGTCCTTCATGGATGCCTTATTCAGATTTTGAAGTCTACACAAAGTCTGATATCTCCATTCTTCTTTCTGATTGGCACAAGGTTTGTAACCCAAGATGAATATCTAGTGGGCTGCATAATACCTCCATCTCTCAACTTATTTAACTCCTCTTGCATCTTCATGGAGAGAAGTCGATTAATTGGCCTTTTCCTCTATCTAAATGGTTTGGCACTTTTTTCAAGAGGGATCTCATGTTGAAACAAGTCTTCTCTATATGCTTTTAGCTCTGAATAGGACCAAGCAAGGCAGTCTTGATATTGTTTCAACAATTAGAGGTAGGACTATTTTTCTTCCTTATTTAAATTGCTGTCCAACCAAACTTTTCTTAGTTTTTCCTTTGTACCCAAGTTATGCTCTTCCACATCCCTTGAGGTAGACATGTTTCTATTTATGATGCAATCAACATTGTTAAAATTTGACTCAAGTGCAACAAGACCTCTAGGAATGGTGTTTGTTTTCAATTGGATGATATCTTTTCCAAACAAAGTATCTCTTCCTTCAGTCATACACACCATTGGCTCCCAATCAATATTCTAATTTTCAAACTCACCCTAGTTTTGCAAGAACCTTAGCACTTGAGAATCATCATCAAACACTTGCCAATGCTTGATGTTGTCAGGGACAATAGGCGTAGTTAGCACTTCAATGTTGTATTCACAATAAGGTGAAATGGTGCAATCTTCAAATCTTGACCCCAACACTACTAACTTATCAACAACAACATTCAAAATTCTGTCATGGTGCATAATATTCAAAGAATCAAACATCTCAATTAAATCCCAAACTGCATGCTTGTACTATTTCATACGCTGATTTTTTATGGCATACGCTTTTCTTATTTCTTTGACAACCAACTCTGAATATCCTTTTTAATGATGTCCTTACACCATACTTCCATGTAATCCTCAAACCCAACAACAAGGCTTCATACTCAGCAATTTTGTTAGTACATTCAAATTTAAGTTTGAAGGAAAAACAAATTCTTCCAAGCTAGAGAAATCAGAATTACACCAACACCATTTCCAAATTTGGAGCAAGCTCCATCAAATAGCAAGGTCCAAGGAGAACATACCTTATCAAGGCACCTTGACTAATCTATTTTATTTTCTTTTCCATTAGCAAACCAATGAAATTCTCAACATCTACATCAACAAACAACACTTCATAAAAAGCATTGTTGGGATCTTCAATTAGGTGCAACATATTATTTTCACCATAAAGTTTGACAAGATCTGCCCTCAATGGGAATGGTGGCAAAATACATATCCATTTGAATGCTGCCACCAACACTTGCAACCCATTTTATTGACAAAAGCATACCCCATTTAGCGAAATCAACAATTACAACATCAATTTTCAAATTCTTTCCTCGATAGGCTACAAGTTGCACTACCAAACCTTTCACACAACCAGCCACTGACACTTCCCTTGAATCCATGGCAGTAAATTTCCCATAGGCAGCATTCACTTTGATATCTAGCTCATTCATGACTTCTAGAGGCACGACATTACATGATGCACCGGAATCAAACATACAATTGTGAAGTAACCTATCTTTATGAGAAAAGTTATAAAGAATGGATCAACATTCAATTGGGATTCAACCAAGGATGTTCCCAACTATACCTCAGTGTCTCTCCAATATATTCCACTTCTGGTGGTGTTTTAAGGCCAACAATGATTTGGAGAGGAGTCTTAACAACATTTACATTTCTACTTGGGGTGATCTTTTCTTCTTTCAATCCCAAGTACTCAAATTCCCTCTTCTTATGCTCAGGAATTCTAAGCAACTCAATGATTAGAACACTCACTTTAATTTGGCTCAATACTTGGGCTATGTCATAGGGGACACTCTTTGGAAAAACATCATTGAAAGGGATACAAGAAGATTCATCAGATGGCAAAGGATTCTTGGCAACTTGGGCATGATGAGGACTGTAATTTTTCTTGGGACAGTAGAGTTTTTAACAAGTGTTTCTTTCCTAGGAGCTTCTTTTGGAATGCTTGTGAGAAAGGGTGTTTTAAGTTTGGCTTGAGGCCCAACTCCCTTAACAACTTTAATTCTAGTGTTATAGTCCTTCTCTTGAGCTACAACAACATTCATTAACAATTTCCTATCTTCTTCCAAAGGGATACCACCACATACCATCAAATCAAGTATTCAAAGTCATTGTTAGGAATTTCAAAAGCTTGCACTACATCAACTTCAAGAGCATGAGGGGGAGAAAGACTTGTACCCATTTGATGCAATCCCAAAAGGTAGCAGCAGTCCTAGCACTTATTACTTTAGTAGATGTTGCTCCTCCTTGTGAGCTTGAAGAATAACCCACCATGTAAATATCATCATCAGTTCCATCCTCATTATCAGCTTCATCAACTTGTTGGTCCACTTCACATGGAGGATGAGGAAGAAAACATCTATCACACCAATCCATATCAACAACTTCATCAACAACAACAACCCTAATAGTTAGAGGGTCAAGAACCAATCTACTTTCATGTGTTTGGGGTTGTCTATTCTGACCCAATGGGTCCCTTTACCCTTGTCATCAAACCTCTTTGCTCATTCCTATGGTGATTTCCAAATCTATCTTGTGTTTTGTGCTCTAGGTTGACCTCATGAAGTCTGCCCAATTCCCTTCTTAGCTCTTGCCAACTTGTATGAGATTTCTTTGACAACCCCTACCAAAGTTTTCACAACCTCTTCTAAATCAGCACCTTTGCTAGCTTGAGGTTTTTCGTGGTTTATAAATTTTACACCATCTCTCTTAAGAGGTTTCCCAATAGCCTTGATATTTTTCTCAATTTGAAGTGCCATGGTGAAAGTTTCTCTTAGATTGGTTGGGTTCTTGTCTCTTAGGTAATAGGCTACCTTCTTATCAAATGCATCTACATATTTGATTAAACAAGATTCATCACAAGGCCTCAAACCAACAGAAATCTTCTCAAAGTTTTGTTAAACCTTGTGTTGAAGTCATGGAATAATTCATTACGGTTCTTCTTGATATTCTCAAACTCGGATAAAAGAAATCTAGTATCATTCTTGTCACCATATTATAACCTAAATGCATTTTTCATTTTAGTCCATGAATCAATAGAGTTATCAAGTAGAGCCTTGTACCAATCCCTAGAATCTTCTTCTAGTGTATGAATAAATAACTTAATATACACATCTTCAAACTCTATCTCAAAATCTTCCATCATATTATCAAAAATTTTGAGATGCTGATCACTAGTAATAGCATTGTTACCTTGAATTTTGGTAACCTATTTATGATATCTTGTGGGACAACATTTCGTAACCATCCATTCCTCTAAAATTTATAGGACCAAAGGTGTTAACAACAAATGGAAGTCTAGGCGAGCCATATTGTTTAGTGGGGTGATCTTGGAGGTGAGACAAGCTGATAAGGAGTGCTATATCTTTGGGGCTCAAGAATGTGATTCACAAGACTGGTATTCTCTAAGTGCTGATTTTCTTGGAAAGTTTTACTCGAATTAAAACACAGAGTGAAAATTGGAGAAGGAACTTACCAGGTACAACAGAAGGACCTTCACTAGCTAGGCAAAAAAATTTATGAGAGGATTTCCTGAATCAGAATCACTTGAAGAAGAGTGATAGTCCTCTACCAAAGGCTGGATCTCTCTCACAAATGGATATATCTTTGCCTAATGTCTGACCTTTAACCACTTTCCAAACTCTTCTCCCTTCCAACTCTAAATTTCTTGAATCTGAGAACAATTTCTTAGTAGAGTCTTTAAGGAAGAGAGATCTTCTTCCTTCCAGTTTTGCAGAGGTTAGCAACACAAAAATAAATGACAGAAAGCTTAAGACACTGGTATTTTTAAGATCAAATCAGCATGGAGTCGCCACTAAGAAATTTCACCTTAGTTGTGCAAGAATGCACTAAAATAATCTGTCAAATAGTTTCTAAAGCACTCGAAAACCTTGCAAAGCCTTATAAATCGACCTTCTTATTTTTAAATCAATCAATCACAATGCACCCAAAGTGTATGAAGAACTTATACCTAGTAGATGGAAAAAATATGAATTTAAAACTTAAAACCCTCTTAAAAACTTGTAGATCACAAGCATAGGATGATATTTTAACAATTTAGCAGCTCAAAACTTTAATAAAAAAAACTCAAACTCCTCAAATACCTCAAAATGCACTTAGAAATTCCAAGAAGTCCCCGACAAATAATGAATAATGCCACTCACTAGTGTTGGTATCAAATTTGTTCTCCTTTTCGATCTGAAAGCAAGCACCATAGATATGTCATGGAGCTTAAGGACATATCGACCATGTTGTGTATGTCATTGGTAGTTAGGATATGGTCTAGCCGGCACTCGTTTTGGAGAAATGGATAGCACTCAATAGGACTTGATCTTGTCCTAGCTATTTTAGGTTGTGCCTTAACTAAGGTAAGAGAGACCTATTTTGTAACCTTGTAATGGTGAAGGAGGTGAAGATGTCCTCTTAGCTTTAAATTCTATGATGGAGACCTTGATGAATCATGATCAACACTCCATATCTAAACTCTCACGAGTTATCACTTCTCAAAACATTTGTATGTTCTCAAAACAAAGCAAAGGTTATTAGAGACATTGGAAATCCTAATTTTCTTTGCATACTTTTGCAAATAGATTTTGATCTTTTGTAGGTATACAAATGCAAATCGGGGTAGTATATGACAAGATATTTGTTTTTAGATGAATTTTGGTGGGGATTGACAAGACAAATTGGGATAGATCAAATATTTGGCAACCACTAGAATACTTGAACAACTATCAGATGAAATGCCTAAAATAATCAGGATGTTCTTTCAACCAGAAGAGGCACAAATGGAATCCAAGGTTGCACCCTTAACACAATCTTTGAGAATTCACCACAAAATCTTGAAGTAAAGAACTCAATTAAACACAAAAATCCATTATCAAACCATGCCTAAGGTACCCCAAAGGCTTACAAGAAATCTTTGCTAATTAAGGAAGGTAAAGTGATTTTAAATTTGTTTATCTCTTTATCGAGATGAAGAATCTTCTTACATGAGATTGCAAATGCCACTAAACTATCAAGAAGAAATGGAGATTTTGTGTGATTTCTAAAGAATTTTAATGGAAGATTGCAACAAGAACAATGAAAACTATTTGTAAGCATTTAAAAATGATAACAACATCATATTGCCCAAAGAAAACACAAATTTACTTCAAAACTTGTTAGATTCAACAACAAGGGAGAGTTACATGAACAATCTCGTGAGCTTGTGATGGCTATACACTAAACTAACTCACATACATGAATTTCCAACACATGAGACATTAACTTGGTTCTTTGGTGGATTTTACAAAAAAATGAGCTTTCTCTCGAATTCACTCGTGATTTTCAACTCCCTCTCTTACAAATTTCTCCAAAATGCCCTATATACCTCATGCCACATTGGATCCTTCTCTCCCAAGGAAAGAATATTCCATGGGATCAATTTTGTTACAAAACTCCTCATGATTTAATGAAAATGAAAACAAATTTGAAAAAAACTCGCATGTTGTCAATGTGTGCCAAAAAGATTAAATCATTACAAATATTTGGATCATTATCCATCTTGAGGCATGTTTTTCATCATTGAGGCATGCAGACACCTCTTACTCATCATTTTCACCTTTTCCCTTTAAAATACCTCTGCAACTTTTGATTTTGTCATTTCACGTGTTTTCTCGAGCCGAGTAAAATCTTCTTCAAAAACATCACAAGTCAAAGAATTAAGCCATGAAAATGATGTCAATGATCCTGAAGGCCAAGAGGACACAAAATCACTATAAATTTGATGAAATTTGATGCAAAAACGTGATTTCCAAATTTCTTAGAGCTCCCATGGTGGCCAAAAATGAAATTACACAACAACCATTGATCTTAAATCAACCTTTAATATTGACCCTCCACTTGTCCAAAAATAATTGGGACCAAAATTGGCATCATTTTTGACTTTTCCACATTTTTTGGAAAAAAAGAAAATTTTGACTTTTTCTCCGCCCCTCCACCCTTGAAATTTGGAGCTGACATGTGGCATATGGTGGGCCCCATCGGGATCATGCTTCATTACGTGCATTTTCACCCTTTTTTGAAATTGGGAAAATTTTCACTTTTTGCCCATGCAGCCCACACCTCCACAATTTCCCTTGCCACGTGTCTCCTTGTGATTCGCTAGTGGGCATGGGTTTCATTTTGATTTTAAACATTTTTGGCAAAGGGAAAAAATTCCTTCTTCTTCTCACGGGTAGGACCCGCTAATTTCTTCTGTTGACACGTGTCCACTCCTTTGATTCGGCCGAGGACCCACGGGCTTAATCTTCATTTTTCTCCCTTTAAGCCAAGGGAAAATTTTTCACTTTGTCTCCATAGGCCCGTGCCTCCAAAATTATCCCCACCATGTGTCCTCTCCCCGATTTGTTCATGGAGTTTCGAGCCACAAAATTTACTTTAACCCCTTTTGTGAAAAAGGCAAAAATCCCTTTCTTCCTCCGCGGCCTGGCCGCCTACCTACTCTCGCCACCGTGCTAGCACGTGTCCTCCTCTGATTGGAGCAGGGGTAAAACAACTTTTGAAACCTTAAAAGTAGAGCCAAAAAAATCTAAGTCCCCCCGTGGCCCGCACTTCCATTTTGAAACTTCTAGGACACATGTCCTCTCCTAATTGGTTGTGGGGCTTCGACCAAAATTTGACTTTAAAACTTTCAAGACTAAGGTCAAAAAACCTTAAGTGAATCTGACCACCCACCATCCTGCCTGCCAATCAGATCATGCCATGTAAGCAAATTTGGAAAAAATGAGGCCTCGGGCCGAAAATGCCTTATTTGCTTCGAAAAGGCAAAAAATGAAAAAATAGAGCACCTCCCCACCTTTCTGCAGCCAATGCAAACCCGCCACATTGCTTGTTGAGGGTAAATTTGATGGGAAAATGACACTTTTTCGACCATCAAAATGTAAAAAAAGGATGCCCTAGAATTCAATTTCTTCACCAAGGATGGTAGATTTTTCGATTTTGAAACAATTGAAGCATGATTTTACAACATTTTCGACCTTGGGATGGGATTTTCTATTACAAATAAGTTAGATAGGAAAGGAAACACATGCTAGAAACACTTTGGCTCAAGACTTAGCCATTTTTGTGGATAAGGACTATTTTTGGAGATAACGAGCACACATAGAGATGAAGACTTGTGCTCCATGCAATGGTATTTTGGGAACAAGCGGCAGATAAGCGCCATGCATAGTTTAAGCTAATAATAGGATTTCTACTTGGAGTTAACTATAGGACATCTATTATTAGAGCACTTGCATGTTGTGCATACTATTGTAAAGGCACATGGCTATTATCAACATGTGACCTATTTTGAGAAGTGCATGGGTGGTGAAGGGAAAGTCCCCACCCCTATAAATATGTATTGATTTGTAGTTTTAGTGTGGTGAATTATTGTAGAGTTGTGTTGTTGGTTTTGACATGCACATGACTCATGGAGATATTGATATAGTGTAAGAAGCTTATGTGTTTTATAGTATTTAATGCAATGGAGTATATTGGTTGGATAATGGTATTAGACATAACTGAATTTGGTTCTTGTATGGTTAATCTTATCATAGTTATTGTTTAGTTCATTTATTATGATTCTCTAAGATATAAATCTGGATTATGCATTGTGGAATGTTTATGTACTAGTTATGAATCTGAATATGTTTAAACATCATCATGCTAACATTTTATACAAAAACTCTAAAGAGGGACCTGTGCCTTTGCACACTTTGGGTGAGCACTCAGCTTAGGTTGAGTGATGTGCCAACGTGCTTGGGTTATTCACAATAAATTCTAGGCTTGCATCATTGGTTCCATTGTTGGGACCTCTTTTTCAGCTATTTTCAGGATGTTTCATGATGAAGACGTATATTTGACCTTATCAAGTGTTGAGGAGTGGATAGTAGATCTAGGAAGAAGAATACACTCAGAGATTCAACACTGGATCTGAGTTTGATGTGCACACGTGGGTGGAGTGGAGTAAGAACTTGTATGATATTTTTATATGATGAGTTTCTTTGTTATCTTTCTGATAGAGTTGTATGAGTGGCTGGTTTTTATGCATCTAAAAGGAATTGAGGTTTCACACACTTTTTGGATGCATAGAAGAATTTTAGGCCCTCTATGATGTTGATCTGATTTGGACACGCATGTTGTGGACACTTGGTTTTGGTGTTCTAAATAGCTATATTTTGGAGTACTCAATTTCCACTTATTCTTTCCCGGAGGTAGCTTGAGTTCCAGTTTTACGTTATCCCAGGGGAACCTATCTACAAGGCATTCCACTGGTGATCAAAATCTTGATGGTAACCCTAAATTTGGAAGAGAAGTCGATGGCTAGCTAAACCCCACCACGCGTGGGGGAAGGAGTAGGTTTGGTGAAGGATGGTGGACCTAGTGGAGAGAGAGAAAAGAGAAAAAAGGTGGCTTAAGTACAATGAGGCACATGAGAGGGGATTTAGGAAAACACGAGATTGTAGAATGGATGGCATTGAGGAGAGAGATGGCTCATGAAGGATTTGGAGCTCACGTAGAGGGCATGGAGCTAGAGCATTTGGAACTCCCCCATTTGGGAAAGCATGATAGGGAACCCTCATCGGCCTCTTATGAGAGTGCACCAAGTAGAGAGACATGGGGGCATGGGCATGCATCTGCATCTAATCTACCTAGAACCTAGCCCTTGCACTTGGTTTTCTAGTTTCTAGTATAACCAGTAGTCAGCAAGCTAGTTTGGGTAGTAGAATAACAAGAGTGAATCAAATAAAAAGTACATCTATGGCCGGAAGACATCTTCCTTGTTATTTGGAGGTACCTTTTTAGGCACATCGTTGTGCACAAACTCAGGCACACAAAATTTTGGACTCACCTCTGGGAATAGTACCACCTCACAGACTATAGGAGTTCAGTTTAGTACCACTATGTTGGGACACATGGGTAGTACATCCTCTGGTTCACTTCTTACTACAGGTGGAGGATCAGGGGATAGGTGGCTCTAGTTTTCTGGTGGATCTGTGGGTCTGGAGGTAGAGGTAACACAGAGGTTCTGGATCCGGTGGGCATGGTCCTCACCAACCCCAAAATATTTACATGGAGATGTCACTTCATCTTCCAGAGTATAGGGAAATAGAAGATGTTGTTGAGCATGTGCATATGTGTGAGATATATGTGGCACACAAAAAGGGATCATGGCTTTTTAAGCACAAGGCAAGTCAAGTTTTTAAACTACTATTTAGGGGATGCACACACACATTGTTAGTATAGAAGTTTGACCTGATCAGACTTGCATAGATTATACAACATTATGGGATGCTTTCCTTAAGGAATTTTATATCCTGAGTTTGAGTAGAAAAAAGTATAAGTGCACTCAAGGATATTAAGCAGGGCACTACTTGAGAGTGTTTGGGAATATGATGCCCATTTCAAAATGCTTTTGTCTAAACTTTCCTATGATATCCATGCAAGCCAACATGCACAAGTGGTTCATCGGAGGCTTGATCACACCTTTTAGGAGGGCATTGTCACATAAGACATATACGGATCCATGTGAAGCACTTGAAGCAAGCATTGCATGCTGAGGTAGTCAGAAGTATAGACACTGGAGTGAGCCCATTCCTGAAGCTCAGATTGTAGCTATGGAAAAGTAGTTGGAGAAACTATCGGCCAATTCAGCACATGAGACACACACAGATTTGGTGTACATGATTGTGAAGTTGAGGGGGCACACTAAGGATAGTTGTCCCCATAGATCAATGCGTTCATTATTGCTAGACTATGAGATATGTCATTTAGACCATGATGCAAGCCATTTCCCATTGTTACAACACATGATAAGGAAGAATGTATCTTTACTGTAAAGATTTTTCTAGTCCACGACTCACAATACCAAATATTGCAGGTTGATTGATCAGATCCATGATGCCATTGATATTGGTGTATGAAAGATAAGAGTATCGATAACTCTAAAGGTAAAAGTGAGCACCATGATCATGATCACACTCAAGGGCACTATGATCAAAATGAAAGGGCACTTTGAAGGAGGTCATGGTAGAGGTCGAGGATATCATGGTGGATTCGGGGTGAGGCCATGGTGGTGGATGAGGTGAGTTTCCTCATGGAACATGTTATACGTGTGGATCTCTTGACCACTACAGACATGAAATGTCCTCAAAATATTACTTGTTCTTTTTGTGAAAAAGAATCATAACTATGAGGAGTGCCCAGACTTATATGAGCATCTTAGCAAGCAACATAAATAGAGAAAAGGGCACATGGATGGTTAGAATACAACACACCATGGAAAACCAATGGATGCCAAAGTTGGCACCGAATCCTGGTAGTACCTATGAAAATTACTACACTACGCTGAAGTTGCACATGCATGCAGAGAAGCATTGCAACAAAAATCCTACCATTACTAGGGAGGAGGTCTTACATGCAAGATACCCAGATCCTACACATCAGAAGGAGGTTTATCAGAAACCATGGAGGTGCTCAAAAATCTTCAGGGTGAAATACAATGTTTAAAGGAATAATCATGGAAGTTGGAGCAAAAGAAGGCAAGCAGAGATGGTCCAGTCAGATGTTGATGATCTGAAAGAGGTATGTAAGATTTGCGCCAGAGAATATTATTCCATTACTAGGGAATTGGTTAAAGGGAAACACTCCACATAGGTATTGAGAATGGATGGAAGATCCTACATGCTAATCTCCCCCTCATAGCTTGGATTATGATAAGGAGATCACCCTGAATGTTGTTGTGGATGGGTGGCTTTTGAGCAATATATTGATTGACACATGGTGCATGAAGTTAATGTGCTTACTTTAGATGCATGGGTGCAGATGGGAAGACCTCCATTACAACCATCCTCTAATGTATTGTTTATGGAAAATCAAACTAAGGCCACTCCAATAGGAGTTTTAAAGGATGCATCCATTACTATACAAGGGGCCAAGTTCACTGGGGACTTTGAGGTTTTAGCACTTGCAGAAGAAGAAAACTTCCCAGCTCTACTTGGGTGCCCTTGGTGTTATGCAAATAATGTTGATCTATGGTTCAACAAGGGGTATATAAGTTTTGAGAACAAGGAAGAATGAGTTATTATCCCTTTGACAGATGGGAAATCTGCACCTTATGTTGAACCTTTGAGTGAGGAAGACTGAACAAAATTTATGTGTGTGTCATTCAGATCCAGAAGTACTTGAGCCATCTAAGGAAGGAATCCTCTAGTGGGATGATGCATAGTCCATTAGTGATACTACAAGTATTTCTTGTGATAATTGGGCACATGGAACTTATGAGATGGTGGTTGGGTGGTGAAGTAAGAAAGCATCATCTGCGTGTGAGGAGGAGACCTCATTGTATTAGGAGGATAAGTAACAACTTTGTACCTCGGTACACTTGGAGAAGGAGACCCTGAGGTATTCCTACACACCATGGAAGAATAGTGGAAGGATCAAGTGGAAAAAGAAATATGTTAGTGTATACCCTACATGTGGGACAACAAACAACAATGCGCTGGTGGATGGTTCACAGGGATAATCTCATAGAATGGAATGAAGTGAGAATTTCTCTAACAACCCAGTTTCTCAGGAGAAATGCACCTACTAAAATTTGCACATATCATGGTAATCATCTTGTTCAACACCACATGTTCAATAAGTGTGAGAGACTCTAGATAGGGGGGAAGCTTTACCACCTTCATTCTGTGGGTGCACAAACTTTATTTCACCTTGTGAGGTTGTGCATGCACTTGGTATGTTTATGCGGAGCTGCATAGGGAGACTAGAAATTGGCAAGACTTGACTATAGAATGATCCATACTTTTGACTACTTCTCCACTAAACCTCCGTGAAAGAGGCATTACGAGTTATGGAGTGATTGACTATGGGAGATAGTGCAAAGGTTGAAGAACTCATTCAGAGTTATTTGGTGAGGCAGACCTAGGAGCACATTTTGATGAAGTAGATGAGACAAATGCTGAAACTACTTGAGCAGCACTTTTTCCTTGAGAAGGAGAAAGGAAAGATGGTCTACATAGTGGATGATGAAGAAGTAGAAAATTTGGACATAGATCATTCAGAGGGTATGTACAGAGGTTTTAGAGATAGTGTGATATAAGAAGGCACACCTATCATGAACCTATGAAGACCAAGAAAGTGAACATTGGCATGGATGTTGAACCTAAGGAGGCCATAATTGAGATTATTGGTCTGATTCTGAAGTGGCTAAGATAATTGAGTTACTACGTGATTTCCAGGACTTATTTCCTAGGGGCTACCATGAGTTAAAGGGAGTGCATGAGTCTTTGGGTGAGATGAAGATTAAGTTAAAGGAAGGTGTGTGCCCGGTTAGGAAGAGACCTTACAGGATGAACCCTAACCTATGCATAAAAGTTAAAGAAGAAATTGACAAGATGTTGAAATCTGGCATCATTAAGCCCCTAGAAGAATCAGTGGGTTAGCCCCATGGTAATCAATATAAAGAAATATGGTTGGATTAGGATTTGTGTGGACTACAGGAGTTGAATGTTGCATGTGTGATTGATCCTTTTCCTACACCTTTCACCAAGGAAATATTAGAAGGCATTGTAGGGTGTGAAATTTACTCTTTTACAGATGGATTCTCTGGGTATCATCAGTAAGAATTACAAAGGAGGATCAAGAGAAAACAAATTTCACCACTTGAATGGGGAAGTTTTTCATACATGGTGATGCCCTTTGGACTAAAGAATGCACCTGCAGTATTTTTTGCATTGTGGTTCAAGCATTCCAGATTTTATTCACAAATTCTTACAGGTTTACTTGGATGATTGGATAATATATGGGCTTGTCAAGGATCATTGTGACAACTTGTGATTAATGTTTGAGAGGTGCAGATAGTTAAGCATCTCTTTAAACATCAAGAAGTGTGTATTTTCTACACCTTTTGGAACTCTGCTAGGGCATATCATCTGCAAGGAGGGTTTGTTAGTAGATCCAGCCAAGGTTGCAGTTATCTTAGGCCTAGAGGAGCCTACCAGTCAGAGTGAGGTGCATGGATTCTTGGGCCACACAGGGTATTACAAAAAAATTTATCAAAGGATATGCTAAGATTTTCATGCCCTTGGAGGAGTTATTAAAAGGAAAAGGGACATTCTATTGGGGAACCACAACAACACATTTTGAAGCGTTGAAGGAGAGGCTTACTACGGCCTATTTTGCTTTCCCTCATGGAACCAACCTTTTCACGTACATGTGGATGCCTCTGGCATGGCCATTGGCATATATATTAGCTCATCCTAGAGAAGGTATTATAGATCATCCTATCTATTTTTCTAGTAGAAAGTTGACTCTGCAGAAAAAAATTATACAACTACGAGAGCACGAGGCCTTGTCAATGATCTACGTGTTGCATAAGTTTAGATAATACTTGCTAGAAACACCTTTTTGTTCTATACAGATCACATGGCATTGAAATACTTGGTAAATAAGCCCATTTTACAGGGGCACATATGTCGATGGGTTCTTTATTCCAAGAGTTTGATTTTATAGTCATGGTAAAGCCAGGAAAAAGAAATTCTTGGTCCCAGACCACTTATCAAGAATTCAATCAGGAGAGAGAGGATGCAAAAAATTGAAGATACAATGCCAGATGCATAATTGTATAGGTTAAACCACACCCTCGAATTGGAGGATATTGTTGTCTTTTTACACACATGTATGGCACCAAAAGGAATGAAAGCCTTGGAAAAGAAACAACTTGCAATTCACACCACACCTTTCATGTTGATCAGTGGTGACCTATACAAACTAGGATGAGATGAAGTATTGCATTGGTGTGTACTGGAGCATGAGCACATGAAAATCATGGAAGAGGCTCATGGTGGTATTGTAGGTGGACACTATGTAGGTGATGCCACCACCACAAGATTCTACTCACTTGGTTTATGGTGGGAAACCTTGTACAAGGATTGCAAGGAGTATTGTAAGGCATGTGATCACTTTCAATGCCTTGGAAAACTTGGGCAAAGAGATGAAATGCCTTTAAGGCCTATTACTAGTGTAGAGCCATTTTGAAAAATGGGCAATAGACTTTGTGGGTCCTATTTCCCTACATGTAGAACTGGATCACGCTACATCATCACTTGTATATATTATCTTACAAGGTGGGAAGAAGCAACACCTACAAAGGATTGTACAATACTACAACAAGGGTTCTTATGGGAAAATATTCTTACTAGGTATGGATGTCCATTGAGTTTGACAAGTGATAGGGGCACACATTTCTTGAATGAGACAATCAGGATATTATTGGATGAATTTATGGTCACACACCACAAGACCACACCCTATCACCCTCAAGAAAATGGGACTATTGAGGCCTTTAACAAGATATTGAGCCAGACCTTGACAAAAAAAATTGTGATGTTGGAAGGAAAGATTGGGATGATAAAGTTTTTGTTGTACTTTGGGCATATAGAACAACCTACAAAAAAGGTGAATAAGGCCACACCCTTTTAGTTGGTGTTTGGCATAAAAAGTTCTTCCCATAGAATTTATGTTACCTTCTTTACATGTATTGCATGCATGGGAGGTCTAGCTGATGAGAAGCATTGGAAGAAAGAATTGACAAATTAATACAGTTGGATGAGAGAGTGCCATAGCACGTTGGAGTCAGAAGTAGGAAAAGGCTAGACAAAAGGCATGGCATGATAGACACATCAAGGACAAGAAGCTTGAGGTTGGGAAGATGGTGCTTCTTTATGATTCAAAGTTTCTGTGCCACCCAGGAAAGCTTAAGGTGCATTGGTTGGGACCGTATGTTATCACTCACATACTTGAATCAAGTGCTTTCCAAGTTAGAGGCACTTGATGGAACATGGTTACCCAGTTACTTCAATGGGAGTAGGTGAAGCCCTACTATAAATAAGCCTTCTTGGTGTTTGTAATAAGGTAATATTTCCATTTAGTATAGATTTCCCTTACTGTATATTTCATTTAATGTGTTTCCTTCTTCATCACTATGCTTTGTCAATTTAGTTTAGTGTTTTGTGTAATAAGCATGTTTGTGTGCAAAAGAAGATTGATCACAATCTGAAGTGTGTTTTTATGCACAGAGGACTACATACCCTTGGTGTGGGGTGGTTGTCATTCAAACATGGGTACACATAAGAAAATATTGTTATATGTGATTTCTCTTGTTAAAAAGTGTAGATATGGAAAGGTGTTGCTAGAAAGAAAATTGCTCCTAAAGAAGACCATAGCTAGAAATGAATGAATGAATAATATAACATGAGGTAAGTTGTAAGCCATAAAAACTACTAGAGGAAGGCACAATGGTGAGGTACTTTGGTGCATGGAAGCACGTAGAAGGAGGTCATAGCCAAAAGGTAGGAAGGCACTAGAAGGTTATAGTTGTGGTGTAGGTGTATCACGTGGAAATTGGGAAAATGGTCAATTAATGAGAGGATCGGTGGTAGGTAAAGGAGCAATAAATGTGATAAATTTTCCCAACTCTATATAAAGATGTGATGTGGGTTCATTTCTACCTTTGCGATCACAAGTATTCAGTGAGCTAGTTGTGACCAAAGAAAAAATGCATGTTGAGGTGTAGAGAGCTATGAAACTAGGTGAGGAGAGTAGATTTGTGCACAAAATTGGCTTGTGTCCCCATTTGAGAAGGGTTTGAGTGAAAGAAGAATGTGTAGAGAGAAGAAATAAAGTACCATGGTTGAGAAGGAGCTAGGGCACATGGTTTTGAGCTAGGGCACATGGTTTTTGAGCTAGGGCATGAGAGCTTGCTCGATAGAGGAAAAAGGTGCAACTTTATCTTATCATGGCACCAAGAAAGCACCTGAGAGAGGAAAAAGGGGAAGAAGAAGGTAGAAACCGAGGTCGAGGATGCTCCCAAAAGTAATTTTTTGAAATGTAGTATCCAAAAGAAGAAGTAATTATCGGATGGGATTGGGATTCCCATATCCATAGGTGTAAGGTGTGTGACTACAAACATCACACCACCAGAAAAAGGAGGAATTGGACACATTTTGAATAGAAAGACCAACAAGTGAATGGTTGATGACATGCCGTGTATGATGATGTTGGAGAGAAGTTTTTGAAAGAAGGTAGGGGTGTACCAGCTATATGAACTCCCATACTTTGGAAAACTAGAGAATCTATACTGGTGGCTGATGAGCAGAGTCCATGAGGACTTCTTCTACTTTGTTGGATGGTGGGTGAGGATCACAACACCCTTAATTGCTACATTGACAGATTAAAGGGCACATGGACAGAGGTTAGTAGTGATCTAACTATAAGGTAGTTATCATGGCCACCAACAAGGAGTTGGGATATATGAAGGGTCCACACGTGGGATGGATATTTACAAGTTGAGGAAGTACCTGTGATACAGGTGGTGCCACACATTTACTCACCAAGTTGAATGATCAGGAAAGGTGGTCACAAGTGAACACCATGTGGCTACATATTGCTAAGAATATTTCACAAGGAGAAGTTTACAACTTAGTAGGGTACATAGCAGATACAATCATTGAGGAAGTGCACACAGGTGAGAAGATAAGTTTTGGCATTGTCTTATTATCACTTGTGTTTGTAGAAATTGGAGTGCCCGATGGGCCAAACAACAAAATCTGGGAATACCCCATGGAAAATAAGTCCCTCATAGAGAGAGGTTTGAAAAGTATTTATGTGAAGGATCAATGAGTGGTCCATTCAAGAAAAGGGTGGAGTTATGGTATGACCAACTTCATGTGGCCTTCGAGGAGGAATGGCATATTCCAAAGGAGCTACCCTCAGTGGTGGGAAAGGCTGTGCAATTTTCATGGTATATCAACATTTTTGCATCACGGTTCACAATGAAGGATGGGACATGGAGTCCTTGGTGTAAACTACCATACACCTTCACAACATGATTCTTCTTCAGGAAATAATACACAGGTTTACCAACGTGCACGCAGTTAAGCTACAATGCGGACAAGGTAGACTATGACTACCATACCTTAAGAAAAACTTATGTTTATCTAGGTCGATCTACCTACATTGAGAGGCTTATTTATGATGTTATAAGTATGAAGCCAGTAAGTTTGGCCATTGGGGATAGTGGGGCCACACTTATCTATCTCCATACTTAAGCCTAGGATGGAAAAGGGAAAATACATGGAGAATGAGTTCATGCTCCCAGGCCCACCTAAAGGCAAGCATACAGTTGAAAATGTGGCAGCTCCAAATCCTACCTCGACCTTAGAGGAAGATGAGGAAGGAGAAATCAATGAGGATAGTGGAGGCTTGGACCACAGAGGCCGGAGGCAGCCCATTGACAAAGTAAAAAGTGAGCACAGTGAAAATACTCCTCAACAACAAGGAGAAGAGGAAGACTTGGACATGTAAACACAGTCCATGAGGAACACCAGTTCAAGAGGGTGTTCAGAAGAACCAAACCCAAGGCACAGGACATCCCAACCTTTACAAAGGTCACCTCGACTCTCCCCTAAAAAAGAAACCCCGAGAAAAAGAAGAGAAGAAAGTTGAAGCTTAAAGATGATGAGGAGGAGGAGTCGGGGAGAGCACGCCAGAACCCCTAGGTTCAACCTGAAGATGCAGAAGAGCCCTAGGATGAGAGATGAGAGATGATGAGGAAGGGGTGAAAGAAGTAGAGGAAGTTGTGGGTGAGCCACCCAACGCACCCATTACTACTCAGGAAGGAGAAGGGCCAACTCCAGACCTTGGCGCCCAGGTTTCTAAGGGGCCAGGACAAAAAGAGAGAGAGAAAGTGAAGAATATGTTGTCCCTAATATGGGCTATGTTGAAGACATGAGAAAAATCATCCACCCATTTTTAGAGCATATGGGCCTTAAAGAGTTATATGGGTGGGAGATGATGGATCCAGATATGGCTACTACATGCACACAAGGAAAGCAATTATCCTGGTCCATGCAGACTCATATGGATGAACCATATTTTGATGTGTGTGAAGAGTCATGTGTCTCACATAGAGTGAAGAAGGCACCACAGAGAGGCACATGATGAATAAAACCTACTATAATGTCTAATGAGTAGGTCAATAATGCCTTGGTCAAGGTATCTGCTGAGGTGGCGTGGAGGAACATTGATAAGGCCACCACCATTCGAGCGCTACTTGAAGATAACAAGGATAAGACTACAAGAGATAAAGTGCTTAAAAGAAGAGAAGGAATGAGAAGAGGAAAAGAATGAGGCCTTCATTAGCATGGCTGAGGAGCTTGGTGATCACATTCTTAAAACAAGGCCTCATCTAGAATCTCAGGTTCTTGAAAAATTTCCTTCTACTATGCATTATTTGCACACTTTGGTCAATTTGGTATTAGATGATGGACCAATTCAATGCCCACACCAAAATATTCTAACAAGAAGCAAGAGCAAGGGCCACTATTGTTAGAAAAAAATTCAACTTATGAGGCTTTGCTCCAAACCTTGAAAGATGAGTGAAAAAAAGCCACCAAGCTCTCAATTTATGTGTGGCACCAAAAGCCATAATAAGGATCAGAACTATAGTAGAGGAGAAATGAAGTTCTAAAGGAAATGAAAGATGAAACACTTGGGCACACGCAAAAGGTTAGCACTAGTAAAAAAAAAGTGTGAGGCCCTCACAGCAGCCTAGGATCCACACAAGGATAGAATTGATGAGATTGGGAAACTCATAGTGCAAAAGATGGATCTCATGGAAGGAATGTTGTCAGGTATGGCCAATGTTGTTCAGGTGCTACAAAATGAGAAAGAGAAGATCACTCAAGATGAATTGGATGCCATAGCCACCGATATTCTAGAGAAAACAAGGAATGCACTAAGTGACTGGCAGACCTTGGAGGCTGAAATCAAAATTAAATATCCAGAGTTAATCCTTCCAGTCAAGAAGAGGTGTTGTAGAGTAAATTTCATTCTTTTTTATAGTGTTTTTCATTCATTCTTTCATTACTTATTCTTTATTATTGGAGACATCAAAAATAATTCCCATTTTCTAGGATGATAATGTACTTTAGTGTGGGGTAATGTTGAGTAGAAAATGTTTCTAAGGAGAAGACACACAAAGGATGCACGCGCAGGAACAAGGCACATTTGAAGGCGTGGGAAGATAGGAAAGGAAACACACACCAGAACACTTTGGATCAGGACTTAGCCATTTTTGTGGATAAGGACTATTTTTGGAGATAACATGTGGAGCACACATAGAGATGAAGACTTGTGCTCCATGCAATGGTATTTTGGGAACAAGCGGAAGATAAGCGCCATGCATAGTTTAAGCTAATAATAGGATTTCTACTTGGAGTTAACTATAGGACATCTATTGTTAGAGCACTTGCATGTTGTGCATACTATTGTAAAGGCACATGGCTATTATCAACATGTGACCTATTTTGAGAAGTGCATGGGTGGTGAAGGGAAAGTCCCCACCCCTATAAATATGTATTGATTTGTGTAGTTTAGTGTGGTGGTGAATTATTGTAGAGTTGTGTTGTTGGTTTTGACACACACATGACTCATGGAGATACTTGATATAGTGTAAGAAGCTTATGTGTTTTACAATATTTAATATAGGTATATTGGTTGGAGTATATTGGTTGGATAATGGCATTAGACATAACTGAATTTGGCTCTTTGGTTCTTGTTAATCTTATCATAATAATCAATGATAGGTTATGTATTTCCTTGATGTAATCCAGGTAAGTGATCATGTGTGACTCTAGGACCATTGTTAAGTATGAAGCATCAAAGAAAGGCCTCTTCCATCTCACAATAGGTACTAATAGATCCAAAAATTAGATGTGTATACTATTGGAGAGCATCATTAGTAAGACTATGACAAAATTATTTAAGCATTAATTGATCATTTGAGTAAAAGGTCACAAATAAATGATAATGCTTGAGATGTAGATATGGATTGCTAGTACCATCGAAACATGAAAATATAGGCATGATAAAATATTTATGGACTATTGAATTGTGATTTTTTTGGAATGGAATTGCCATGTAAAGAATTAATATCAATAGAAGAATAATAGGATTTTCTTTCAAGAGTGGGAGATTATACCTGAGATTTTATTTTCCTAACTTCATGCATGAGTGATAGAATATCATGTGTAGGAATGGTAGAAGATATGAAAGGTACATTGAGTGGTTGAATCTTTCCATTATGAGTGATCATGGGAATGTTAGAAGAAGAATTGGAGGATGTCAATGTTATAGGCACACTAGATGTAGGTGCAGAGGAAGTAATATATATTGAAGAACATGTAATATCAATAGACACATTGGGAATAACATCAGAAGAATTGATGGGAGATGAAATGATAGAAGGAGAAGAATCATCATGCATGTTATTAGATACAACCTCAGAAGAAGATGAAAGTGGAGTAGAGAATTCACATTCAACAGTATGCAGAGAAGTAGATTTGTTACTAACATGTGCATCATCATTATCAGACAAATTTTCACATACAATAATTTCATCAAGCGTATCATCAACATATAAGGAAGTAGGAGAGGAACTATTATGAGATGTATCTTTACAATCATTAGAAACACTTTCAAAAATGCAAGGAGTATGAGATACAACTTTACAATCATCTTGACTAGTATGAGAAATAACATCATGCACATGTACATTTTCATCATGATTTTTATCTATAGTATCACAATCAAGACCAAACATATAATCGATAATAGCATCATCAAGAGTTTCAATAGAAATATAAGAAGGTGGAGTGGTCCTAGTGCCTATGGAATAACATGGAGTACAACTAGAAAAAAATTCTCTTTAGAAACAATGTTAAGAGTAGAGTGTTCAAAACTAGTAGGAATCATGTGTTCATTAGCATCTAGCAATATTTGAACATTATCATCAAATTTAGCATAACGATAAAGATCAAGCAATTCAGCCTCAACAACATCATCAAGGATATGATTAACACTCTCATGATGCATAGCTTTCCTAGAGAAGAAGATCTACTTTTAGCCATTTAGGGTTTTAGTGGATCCTAGGGAAAGGAGTTCTAAGCTACGGGTTCACCAAAATGATTCAATAAAATCTAAAATATTTTACTGAAATCTGAATTTAGAAAATTTCTATAATGATGTACAATAAGATACAAATGCTAAACAATTTTAAAAGGTATGATTATGAAGGTAAATGAGAAGGATAGTGCACTTACCTTGATTTCTATTATCCGGAAGTGTGTCTAGACTAGAAGAATTGATGAAATAACTAATCCGGATGTCGTAACCGCACCCAAAAAAATGTAGAGGAATTGGGAATATCAGGACACCCTAGACCTTTGTGGGGTGCTAAAGACTTCCAAAAAAGGTTGGAACTTGATTTTTTCACTGTCGCTAGGGTTTCACACTTGTTTTTGATGATATCATATATGTCATACTTGGATCGCCAAAGTACCTGTAACTCTGCAACACAAATAATCTCTTGCAAAACCCTCAAAATACATCAAATCCTAAAAATAAATATGAAAAATGAGGGTGCGTACTGTCCTCGGTTGTCAAACAAGTGAACTTACAACTGAGCACTACACTACATCTTATAACCAATGTCGTTTTATGTTCTTATGTGTGCAATAGTGATCCTAGGTTGCCCTCGCGCCATTGACACTAAGATAGTGGGTGGTAGCTAGATAAAATACAAATGTGTGGATGGAAAAATGAACTTCTCCTTTCTATCAAGTGTGTATGCAGACTAATAAGCCTAAGATGCAGTCCCTTCGATATGTAGATAGATATCCCCATGATAGAAACTACCCACCTTTGTAATGGAGTGTATGTTGTGTTTATATAGGGATATCTTGCCTGAATTTCGACACTAGTGATATGGCATGTTGACTGGTACCTCAAGATAGGAGTAAGAAAATAAAAAAATCTGACCACAAATGTCAAAAATATGAACAATAACAAAGAGGACACAGGAACCTAGGATGGACAGGAGCTCCCAGGCACTAGTGTCCAGATCACAGGTCTTTGGTGTCCAGAGAAAACTAACAACAAATGTGCAAAGACTAATGCAGACATGGATCCCTGTGACCTGACCAAAAATGGGTGTAAGAGTGAGATAGGTGAGAGATAAAAAATAATAAAGACACTCAAGGCAAGAATTTGGATTAGACAATGTGTCATCAGTGAGTATTTTTATTACGCAAGATCCATATATAAAACAACATACTTGGCGGTATAGTAAATACTATTAAGTGTTTGATTTTATGTCTACATATACAACGGAAGTTGACCCTTTTTTACAAGCCTCGAATCATGAAATGTTATGGGTGGAGGTTAGGGCTTGTTATGCAATCCTCAACTTTCGATTTGCAGGTGTAGAGGAACTCACTATGTGTTTTGTAACTACGAACTCTTGATTTGGAATCCTACAAAAGTTGTTGCTTGTTTTACAACTCAAAACTCTCAATATGATGATTGATGATGAAAAATCCTATGTTTGTCAAGTAATTGAGATTTTGAAGCCTAAGCTTCACCAAAAACACAAGTGAAGGAAAAAGAGAAATGGGGACATTAAACCAAAGATATAAGGAAGAAAACCCTAAAAATAAACAAAAAACGAAACCAACAAGAACACCCATAATGCTAGGAAAAATATGGACAAAGAACGCCCCAAAATAACAACACAAATCCTTGCAAAATAATCATATAATCGAAACTTACCAAAATATCAAATGGGTTGAAGAGAAAATTGTGAAAATTGTTTGAAAATCCATGCAAGGGATATGGTTGGAAGTTGAGGGAGTGTCATCAAATCAAGTGTAAGAAATGTCGTGAAAATGAAGTGTAAAATTTTTCCCTTAAATAAAAAAGTTTGAATTAATTACCACGTAGGTGACACATGTGGGTAGGTGGCATTTAATACGTTGACTTAGCGTTGGAACTCGACTCCCCTTTTACATCTTCGTCATTCAGAATTCAGTATACAAATTACATGTAATCTACAATATCAAACCCAAAACACAAAATGGTTTGCATTCCTTTATATTTCGTGTTTCTCGAAGTGGACTTAAAATTTGCATACAATTTGTAAATCAGGTTTTGAAACCCAAATGGTCTTGTATGGTTGGAAGTCGGGTTTCGAAAGTTGACTATAACTTTACATTTAAAGTTACAATCGGGCTATGAAACCCGAAATACACTTAGGGGTTTGGGTTTGAGCTCAACTTGTAATTTTCATGCAAATTACAAGTTAACTCTTGATCCCGGAAATACACTAACTCCTTTGTATTTCAGGTTTTGGGAAGAATTTTGCATGCAAATTTCAAATTGATTCCCAAAATCCAAAATATGAAAAAAAAAAATTGTACTTAGGCAATTTTTGTGAAATCTCAAAAATAATCTTTCGGTGAAAAAAGGAATTTTTTTGCAAGGAAGTATTAAAAAAGAAGGAAAATTAGTAAGGGGACTTGAAAAGTCAACGGATAACTTAAAGGATTTGTCTCGTATTTTTCTTCATATTTTTTTTCATCGGTAAGGTGGACGAATCACTGATTAGTGATCCTTAAGCGGTCCCGATAATGATCCCAAGACCTGATTTTATAGCATTGCCTTGATAAGCTCCATTGAAATTGATTTTGAATATGCAAGCTAGTTTTTGAGGTATTAACCTAAAGTTAGCTTTTGAATTCACTTCCTAAACAAAAGAGATACCATTGGCCCATTAATGAGGGAGATAGAAAGGTGATGCCATGCGTTTGTGATTTTAATGTACCAAATCGAGAATTTATGAGGACATCTTACAACATTTATAATGACATTTTAGAGATTAAAGGTTCCAAATATGGTAGATAATAGGAAGGAATACTTGATTCTCCTAGAGAGATTATTTTTTTCATTCCCACCGAAGGTGCCAAATCAACAATGAAGGGCTACTTTTCTAAATGGATAAACAATGATCAAGTGTTGGAATACAAATTCAACTAAGGTTATAGGACATATAGAAGAGAATCAAGTGGGGCCCATGATAAATTGATCATCTTATAGATCTCATCCCAAAATGTTATGGAGAATAAAATATGAAGGGGAAGATGATCTATATATTCTTTATGACCATGAAACAAAACACATGTTAGGGTTGTGGATACCCATACATTTTCTACAATCGTAGGTGATAATTTTCCCATATGATGCTAACCAAGAAAATGCTCCAACTTTGGGAATGAATTTGTGGGCCCAACATCCATGCCGACATTGGTCACTCGAAAATTATGAGTGAAGGATAACATTGTATCTTGTTTTAACAATATGGGATCCATATTTTTTCCATACAATGCATAACATTAGGCTTCAGGATATAGAAGGCCTTTCATGAGCCAAGGAATCAAATAATCTGGATATGATATATTGGGGAGGGAACATCACTAATATCCTTCCATTTGACTTGTATAAAACTGGTTTTTACATTATATCCTAATAGTCTTCTACTTTTTCTCCCAATCCTAACTAAAATAGATGTGAGCATCTCTAATATTTAAATCCTCCATTGGAGGAGGATTCCCATTCCATGATTCAATCCAAAATTTAGCCAATTCTAAGAGCATAACAATATATTTAACCAAGAATAATTATGTTGTGTTATATTAATCAATAAACCTAATTACATTATATAGGAAATGGACATCCTATTTTCAAGGAGTCTTGCCATATAAAACAAACAACCGAGATCACTATTATCTCTCACATAAATTGTTAAAGCCCATATACATACGAACTCACTAAATATATGTTATAATAATGAATTCCTTATAACTATGTACTTATAAACATTTACTCATGTAAATATCAACTAACAAACTCCATGTGAGTGCTAATATCCTAACATTCCCCCTTAGTGTGAACATGAGTAGAAATCACATCTCAAGGATTGGAAACAAAACCACATGCCACTACATACTTTTAGTTATGCATATTGTTCTTTGATCTTGTTACACATGATCACTCATTTCACCACAGTGAATAAATCACCAAATGATCACACTTTATCCAATGCACCTACATACGAGAACTCGACAGCTTCCAATTTCACTTATAGTGAATGCACTTTCACCAATCGATCAATGAAGAACTACGACATTCATAGAATCTCAAAATCATAGGATCATTGCATTCAGATTCCCTCCTATACAATTGTTCTCATCATTCACAATGCACAATCTCTTCATTTAAAAAGCAGGAATGAATACCTTGTTTTATTTCTTTGCACACCACTCAAAGAAAACAACTAAAATAATATAAAAAGGTTCCACCAAATCATAATGTGGCCCCATCGTTGATGATTAACAATAGGCATCTATTTCCCTCCATCCTTTGTTACCTTTGACATCTAGTGGATGTGTTGTTAACTCATTGAATAAAGTTGTGAAGCGGAATAGTTTCCACATTATTTATTATGGCTTCCCTCATCAATGTGAAACACAAAATTTATTAGGACGTTAAGTTACACCAAAAATACATCCATAAGGAATTTTTTATTTATTTTCTAACATGAATTATAAGATGATGACAATGCAATATGGGATACATTGTGATTAACACTTAAACGGTGGCAACAAGACTATTTGAATTAATGATACAATAAATACATAACCTAGATAAAAAAATTAACATGAAAATAACAACATAAATACAACTAACAATATAAAAAAATCGTTATTTTTAATAGTGATAGTAATCTAAAAATAAAGAGGGGAACTCTTATCGACACCTAAGAAAACTAGTTAAATGATACCTAAAAATCTAAATAATAAATAATCACCTAAAAATGACATTTTGTTTGATTTTGAACCATAAAACAATAATGCAAAATAAACATTTACCACATACATCCTTTGTGCTTCTCAAGAATTCCAAATTATCATCCTCCATTGTAAATGTCAAAGTCTCAACAAGTATGAAAGTCACCTCCTAAACTAGTTTTGGTGGAAACATGTCTCGATTCGAGGACCATATTTTCTATATGCTATAAGACACTTGTAGACCCAAAAATAGGTTGCCTAACATTGTGGACTATAAAACAATTATTATTATTATATTATTATATGTCACGTACCATCCATCTAGTGAGTGTGTGGTTAAAATCTTCCCGAATAACCTTATGTAAAATACTAACATGTTGCGCATCGTGTGTCATGGTGTATGCGGGGATGAACTTCCCAAATATTCTTAGATATTCATATATCTAATATTCACCATGTTGGTTTTGGTCCTTCAATGTAGGCACTAAGGAAATCAAGTTGAGTGCAGGTTTTTTCAAGTGGATGGAAACCACAAAGAAACCAAGGTAAATGGTGGATGATGATGGTAGATGGTGCTCATAACTTCATTTTTATAACCCGTGATCATTTGCATACGAAATCATGTGTAAATTTGCTGAGTTAAAAACATGCAAAATGGTCTTGTAATACCATAAGGTGTTAAAAGGTGGGTATGAGTGCCAAAAGCTGAGACGAGAATCAAATAATTATGTCTATTTTTCACCAATGTTGTAGAGACACTTCTAGCGTATAAGAAATTTTGATTTTTCATCGAGATCATTAAAGTTTTCTTCATATTGGTGATAAGAATGTAGGATAGGTAGTGGAGAATAGCTCCAAGATCTTGTTAGCTATCGTTAGTGGAGACATTCATATATTTAAGTAAATATGTTTTGGGGGTGCTTGTTGATCACCAAAATCGGCACCTAGCGAAGAAAATATAGAAGGTTCACATGGGAAAGAAGAGTGCATTCAAAGGTGCAAGAGTATCAGAAAGGATTGTGCGCAAAGAATGTAAAACAAATTCGGGACTTAGCCATTTTCATGATGAGGATCTATTTTTGGAAATAGCGTGTGGAGCACTCAAACCAATTGGAGACTTGCACGTCACGCATTGGCTATTTTTGGATGATCGGCTACGAAGTGCTTTACATGGACACAAGCCGGGAATAGATCTACTACTATCAGTTAACCAAAATTAGTCTATTGGTAGCACTCTTGCATGTAAGCCTATTTTTGTAACGGTGCATGACAAGTAATAAATGTGACCTATTTTGGGATTAGATAAGTAGTGAAGGGAAAGTCCCCACCCTTATAAATATGTATTGAACTGTGTAGCAAAGAGAGCATAGATATAGGTGTGAGAACTATGTTATAGTGAGATTATGCTGACAAATCTATTACGTGCATGAGCGTATACTACTGTGATTGTAAGGATGCTTCTATGTATTTACGGCAATTAATATAATTGGCATTATGGAATGAAACAAGGTGTTATCATGGTTATAATTTAGTATTGCATGCTTGAATCCATTATGGTTATCTCTGTTAAGTTTGTTATCTTCTAGATCTAGATCTCGAATATGCACTTTGTAGAAGGATATATTATCCCTAGATCGAATATGCACTATAGAAGGATATATTAGCCATATATCTAAATGATTAAAGTCTTCATCATGCTAACTTCATGCAACAAAAACCCGAAAGAGGGCCCGGTACCTTTGCGCACTTTGGGTGAGCGCTAGTCAAGGTTGGGTGATGTACCAACGCACTCGGCTTGTATTGGTGAATTCTAGGCTCAGCAGATTGGCTATGTTACCGGGGCCTATTTTTCAGTTGTTTTCAAGATGGTACATGATGAAGACATATCGGTTGACCTTAGAAAGTGTTGAAGAGTGGATACATGATCTGGAAGAAGAATATGCACGACTTTTCAGCACTAGATCTAAGTTTAACAAGCGCATGTGGGTGGAACAGAATTTGTATGACAATTTATATGAGAGATTCTTTGTTATCTTTCCTAGAATTATATGAGTGGCTGATTGCTTATGCATCTAAGCGGAATTGGAGGTATCCTGCACTTTTCTAGACACATGAATAATTTTAGGCCCTTTATGATGCTGAACCGATTTGAACTTGAGCTATGGATACATGGTTCCATGGTGTTTTGGACAATGATTATATCTTGGAGTACTAAATTTCCACTTATTTGTACCCAAGGGGAACTTACCTGCAATGCATTCCATTGATGATTAAGATCCCGATGATAACTTTGAATTTGGAGAGTAAATTGATGGCTAACTAAAACCCACCATGCATGGGAGCAAGAGCATGTTTGGTGAAGGATGGTAGACCTAGCGGTAGAAAGGTAGAGAGAGGAAAGGCAGCTTAAGTATAATGAGGCACGCAAGAGGGAGGTAGAGAAGCAACATGACATTGCTAAGTAGATGGCATTGAGGAGAGAGATGGCTTGTGAAGGATTTGGAGCTCACGTAGGAGACATGGAGCTAGAGCATCAGGAACTCCCCCATCTGGGAAAGCATGACAGGGATCCCTCCTCGGCCTCACGCAAAGCACGCCAAGAGAGAGACGACTTGGGCCGCAGCGTGCATCTAAATCCACCCCGCAACCTTGCCCTTGTGCTTGGTTTTCTAGCATCTAGTACAATACACATTCAATAAGCTTATTCAATAAGTGGTAGAGTAGGAGTGAGTCTTATGAAAGGTAAAATGATGGTAGCACAAATGGATTTGTTGTTATATGGGAGTAATTTTTCAGGTGTATCATCGCCGCAATATAGGTGTGCTGATTTTGACTAACTTCCTGGGAGTTGTAACACTTTGTAGACTGTCAGTGGCAGTGAATTCAGTTCTACTATTGAGACACAGTAAGTACCTCTTCTAGTCCGACCCACTACAAGTTCAAGATAAGGAGGCATAGGTAGATCTAGCTCCAAAGGATCTCGGTGGATCTAGAGGTAGGGGAAACATAGGAGGTTTTGTATTAGGTGGGTAATGTCCACACCAACCCCATAATATTTACATGGAGATGTCTCTTCATCTTCTAGACTATATGGGCATAGAATATTCTTCTGAACATGTGCATATGTGTGAAATACTATGTCACACAAAAGGAATCACGGATTCTGAGTGTAGATCAAGCCAATTTTCTACTACGTTACAAGGGCATGCACATAGCTAGTACAAAAAGTTTGACCCTGATCAGACTTGTGTAGACTATACAACTTTAAAAGATTCATTCCTTAAATAATTTCACATCCCTAAGTTTGAGCAAAAGAGTATAAGTGCACTCAAGGATATTAAGCAAGGCACTGAATTCAATGTTTTTGTGTATGGGTGCCTATTGAGTAATATACTTGATTGATACAGAATCACTTGAATTCAATGTTCTTACCTTATATGCATGGGTACAAATGGGGAGAGCACCATTGTAGCCATTCTCTAATGTATTGTTCATGGCTAATTAGACTAAGGCCACTCCCATCGATTTTTGAAAGATGCATCCATTACCATATAAGGAGCCAAGTTCACCGGATAATTTGAGGTTTTAGCACTAGAAGAGTGAGATAACTTCCCATCTCTATTGGGCATCCTTGGTGCTATGCAAATAATGTTGATCTTCGGTTTAACAAGGGCTATATCAATTTTGAAAACAACGAGAAAAGATCTACTATCCCTTTAACGATGGAAAATATGTGCCCTATGTTGATCCTTTAAGTGAAAAAGATCTAAATAGGATTTATGTACGTGTCATCTAGGATCCGAAGTACTTGAGCTATTTAAAGAAGGAATAATTCAGTTGGAGAATGCATACCATTAGCAATACTACAAGTGTTACTTGGTGATAATTGGACTCATAACACTTATGAGTTGGTAGGGCACGAAGTAAAGAGCATATTTCCTAGAGGCAGCAAACCATGGTATGTTAGGAGGATAGGTAAAAATCGGTACCTCATTACACCGTGGAAGGAGATCTTATGGTATTCTTGTGCGCCATGGAAGAACAATGGATAGACCTATTGGAAAGAAGAAATATGCTAGTGTATACACTATGGGGGACAACAACATGCTAATGGGTGGCCCACAAAGATAATCTTGTAGGATAGAATAAAATTAGGATCACCCTTACTACTAGGTTCTTCAGAGCAATGCACCTACTCAAATTTGTACTTATCATGGTAATCAACCTATTTAGTACCACGTTCGAAGTGTGAGAGACTCCGGATAGAATGGTAGGAAGCTTTACCACCTTCACTATGGGTGAAAAAATTTTATTCCACTTTACAAGGGTGCACGCGTGCTTGGTATATATATGCGTAACTCCATAGAGAGACTAGAAATTGGTAGGATTTAATTTGTGGATGGCCCGATGTTTGACTTCTTCTCTACAAAGCCTCCGTGGAAGAAGCATTGAAAGTCATAAAGCGTTTAACTATGGGAGATAGTTCCAAGGCTAAAGAACTCCTTCAGAGTTATTGGATGAAGGAGAATCAGGAGCACATCTTGTTGAAGAAACAGAGGCCGATGTAACACTACTTCAACGCACTTTCCTTGAGAAAGAAAAAGGAAAAATGCTCTACTTAGTGGATGATGAAGTAGTAGAAAATTTGGATGTAAACCATTCAACAGGTAGGCATGAGGTGTTGAATAGTGCGGTTGAGACCATTCGTGCCTATCATGAACCTATGAAGACAAAGAGGGTGAATATTGGGTCAGATTTTGAGCCTAAGGAAGCCATAATTGGGGACTATTGGTCAAAATCTGAAGTGGCAAAAATCATAGAGTTACTAAGGGATTATCAAGAATTATTCCCTAGGGGTACCATGAACTTAAAGGCGTGCATGAATCGTTAGGGGAGATGAAGATAAAGCTTAAAGAGGGTGCACGCCCAGTTATAAAGAGAGCTTACAGGATGAACCCCAACTTGCGCGAAAAGGTCAAAGAAGAGATTGACAAAATGTTGAAGTCTAGAATTATCAATCCCCTTGATAAATTGGAATGGGTTAGTCTAATGGTGATCAATATCAAGAAGTATGGATGGATCATAATTAGCTCAATGTTGCATGTGTGATTGCTCCCTTTCCTACGCCATTCACTAAGGAAATAATAGAAGGCATTGTAGGGCACAAAATATATTCTTTCATAGATGGGTTCCTGGTACCATCAAGTTTGGATTTCCTAGGAGGATCATGAAAAGACTATGTTTACTACTAAATGGGGTAGTTTCACCTATATTGTAATGCATTTTGTTTTGAAAAATGTGCATGCGGTATTTTTGTGCATAGTTGTTCAAGCATTCAAGGAATTTATTCACAACTTTTTATAGGTCTATTTAGATGATTTGACGGTGTATGGATTAGCTAAGGATCATATCGACAATCTACGCTTAATGTTTGAAATATGTAGATAGTTGAGTATCTCATTGAACATCAAGAAGTGCATGTTTGGTACGTTTGGGATACTATTAGGACACATAATCTGTAAGGAAGGTTTGTTGGTTGATCCACCAAGGTTGCAGTCATTATAGGACTAAGAAAGCCTACCAAATGGTCGAGTGAGGTGTGCATATTTTTGGGTCATATAGGATACTATAGGAATTTTATCAAAGGATATGCCAAAATTGCCGCATCGTTGGAAGAGTTACTGAAAGGGAAAGGTACGTTCTACTGGGAGAACCACAATAGTGCGCATTCGAGATGTTAAAGGAAAAACTTACTACCATGCCTATTTTGTGTTTTCCTTTATGGGACCAACCATTTCATGTACATGTTGATGCCTCTAGCATGGCCATTGGTGTGGTGTTGGCTCAACCTGGAGAAGGTATTGTAGATCATCCTATCTATTTTGATAGTAAAAATCTAACTCTTGTAGAATAAAATTACATAACTACAGAGCATGAAGTTTTGTCAATGATCTATGCGCTACATAAATTTTGCCAGTACTTACTAGCTACACCATTCATATTTTATATAGATCACATGGCATTGAAGTATTTGGTAAACAAGCCTCATTACTGTAAGGGTGCATATGTCGATGGGTGCTTTGTTATTTCAAGAATTTGATTTCAAAATTGTGATCAAACTAGGAAAAGTAATTATGGACCAGACCATCTATCAAGAACACAATCGGGGAGAAGAAGCATAGGTAATTAAAGATACCATGTCATATGTACAAATTATATAGGTTACAACAAGTGCCATTAGAACCAAAGGACATTATTGTCTTTCTACGCAAATAGGGATGGCACCAGAAGGAATGAAATCCTTGGAGAAGAAACAACTTGCTATATGCGCAGCCCCCTATATGTTAATCAATGGTGACCTATACAAATTAGGCCAAGATGAATTATTATGCCATTGTGTATTAGAACATGAGCATATGGGTATTATGGAATAATCTCATGGTGGTATTGCAGGTGGCCACTATGTCGGTGATGCCACTGTGCGTAAGATTCTACTCGTTGGATTATGGTGGGAGACCTTGTATAAAGATTGTAAGGAATTTTGTAAGGCTTTTGATCATTGTCAATGTCTTGGAAAACCAGGTCAACGAGATGAAATGCCTCTAAGACCCATTACTAGTGCAAAATTGTTTGAGAAATGGGCTATAGATTTTGTGGGTCCTATTTGAAAAAATCTATAGCCCATTACAAGCCCAAAATAGATTGCGCTACATCATAACTTGCACAAATTATTTAACAAGGTGGGTAGAAGCAGCACCTACAAAGGATTTTACAGTGGCTACAACAGCCAAGTTTCTTTGGGAAAATATTATTACAAGGTATGGATGTCCTTTAAGTTTGACCAGTGATAGGGGCACCCATTTTCTTAATGAGACAATCAGAATTTTATTGGATGAATTCATGATTGCACACCATAAGACTAAATCCTATCATCCACAAGAAAATGGAATTGCTGAGGCTTTCAACAAAATTCTTAGCCGCACATTGACAAAAATTTGTGATGTTGGATGAAAGGATTGGGATGATAAGGTATTTGCAGTACTTTGGGCATATCAGACAACAAAGAAAAGGTTGAACAAAGCCACACCATTTCAGTTAGTGTTTGGTGCATAAGTAGTTCTTCCTATGGAATTTATGTTACCTTCTTTATGTATTGCACACGCTGGAGGTATTGTTGATGGGAAAGAATTAGAAGAATGAATTGAAAATTTAATCAAGTTAGATGAATAATGAGCCATAACACACTTTGGATTCAAAAACAAGAGAAGTCCAGGAAGAATGCGTGGCATGACAAAATTAATCAGGGATAAAAAGTTGGAGATAGGACAAATGGTGCTCCTTTGTGATTCTAATATTTTGCGCCATCCAAGTAAGCTCAAGGTACATTGGTTAGGGCCATATGTCAAGTATTGATAAATGATTTCTTCTGTATAAGGACATGTTCCTTTGGTTTTGGGAAGTCATGCTTGATATGGATTGTATCCTCTTTTCTCTTGAAGATCTTTGACTGAGCCGAATATGCTTGGACTCTTTTGTTTCTTTCATTCTTGCATTTGAGTTCTCAACCTGATTTCTGGATGAATTGGGGATTTATCCACCTTTGTGACTCAGCCTTGGATCAGTTGCATTGATCCAAGGAATGTTTTAAGTTTATTAAGGATGAACAAAATTTATTGACCTTACGAAAGTTACAAGGTCTGAATGAGTTTTGAATGATCAATCCCGGAGTTTAACTCAGGCTGATCATGATAAATGGAATTTGGTTCCAGATATCGTAACATCAGGAAGGCCTGGACCTTAAGCCAGGTAAGATGTTTATGTTTATACCGAAAGCTTAATTTATTGATGCCAAATAGACTCCTTACAGGAATGTTTATCCGGTATGGACTCTAACACTGATTGGTCCTATTTTGGGGACCTAGACTAGATTCGTTAAGGTTAATAGTCTCAACCTAAACTATAACCTATTGGTTAAAATAATTGCTAATCTAACCTAGCCCTAAACTATGAGCTTAATGCTCCTAAGGGTTAACTACACCTAGCGCTATGGAAGTGAGACTAATGTCATACCCTATGAGCTAGCCTAAGTTTCTAACCTATCTTAACTAATGCTAAGAAGGGAGGGGGAACTAAGAAGGGTCACGAGTCATGGGCGGTGGTTTCCATGGCATTTAAGAGGGGATAAGGTTGAAGGACTTGGAGTGCTGTCAGGTTTGGCGGAGGTTACAAATGGCTAATATAACCTGACGTGGCAGTATCACCAAGGATGGGAATGTTTGTTTGTTTTCTTGTGGCGATCACCAATTTTGGCGGTCGGTGGCAATGGAAAATAGGTGGGAGGATGGAAGTTAATGCAATTAATGAACTTTGGTTCCCGAGCATGGATTGCTTGGGAAGGCATGCAAGAGGAATATTGTTTGGTTGTTTGGTTTTCCATGCATTCCATTTTTCACTCTGCTTGAGCACTGGTTCTGCGAACCAGCCATCTACTCTGTGTTGCATGGCAACTTTGAGAGTTTCTAGCTTCCTTCTCTGTCGGGGGAAGTATATAAGGCATGGAGGTAACAATTTATTGTTGTTTAATCTTTCATGGAAGAAGAAGAGAAGGTGCGAGCACATTCAGAGGTCTCCTTCAATTTTTAAGCGACACTATCAGGCATGATAGGCCCTAACTTTTAAAAATATTGCTTTCCTTTAAATGCTTTCATTAGAACAACTCTGTTCAGATGATTTTTGTACAGTTGGCTTGGCTGATAGCAAGTATTGGTTTTCTTCTTTTCTTGTTGAATTGGGAATCCTTGGTTATACGTAGACATGTTGAATCTGTTTTTTTTGTTTTTCTCACCTTGTTGTGAATACTATATGTGTATCGTCTTTTGTAGAGACGTTTTTATGTCTCTTTGTTCGACTGAGGTAATGAGTTTCCAAATGTACCATGTTAGACGTTGTGTTGGATGATTTCATGTTTGAAGAATGACATGGAAAGAATTGTTGTGTCTAATTTGGTTGGTTTATTGATTATTGCTTAGCCGTATGAGCTCTTTTATTGCTTGACAGCTTCAGGTGAATATATAGTTGGATTGTGATGAAACTATAGTTCCTTCTATAGAGCTCGACTGGTTTAGTCGCATGCGTAAGAAATATGTTTGAATACAAGCCTGTACCTCTGTTGAAAAGGGTCTGGATGGTCATTGATTATGGGTTCTGTAAGTGATGAAATATTTGGTGTAGCTGTTGTTTTCTTTATGATTTTTACTTGGATATTAGAACACAGTTGTGACCCAGTGAAAATTTACTTGATGAACCCTGTTCCCTAACAATTTGTGGGTGATCTTAGGTCTCACAGAATGGAAATTAGTTTTTATATTAGAATATGAATGACTGTGTTGATGTTTCCTGTAGTGACCTTGAAATCTGTCAATAGAATTCATCTATTAACACTGGAAGTGCTATTTGTTTGGTATCCTTGAATGCAATAACAAATTATCCAGTGTAAATAGTTAGTGTAACCTATTGGTAAGTAATGATAGTAGTTACCCTAACTCGTAGTCTAAAATGATTCGAGTCCTGGTGAAGGGTAGACTGTTTTAATTGGATCAGATTGTGGACTGATATTTGAACGTATATGTATTTCATTTATAACAATATGTGGCTTTTGTTAATGTGCAATTGCAAGACCCTAGGGATCTAAGGGTGACCTTTTAAATAGTTCTACCAGATTGGAGCTAATGGTAAACTTGGGTGTTGATTTTCTTGCTTTCTCTTCTTCCCTAATTGAATTCAAGATTGATTGTATATGCATTACTCCTGGGAAGTTGGTACAGTCCTGAACTTGTTTGGAATGGAGATCTGAATGCCTCTGTTTCTTTCTCTTAAGTTGTAAAGTATATGTTGATATAGGATTTTGGAATACGAAAGTATTCTCTCCCTTTTTGAAATTATGAGTGCTCCCTTCTTTTGTATCTCCATGAGAACTCTACGGTAGGGGTATAAGATGAATAGACTATCAAATTTATGAGGAGAGGGTGGTAAGTGTTGAGTCTGGACCGAAGTCTCCTTTCCTTATCTACGGTTATATTATTACCCTGTTTGAGTTATACAGTTACCTGCTTTATAAAAGTAGTATTGTAGTAGAAGTTGGTATACTTATCAATGTCATTGAAATAATGCAATGAGTATAAAGGAATTTCATCAGTTGAACTTGCTAGAGGCTATAATCTATCCTTGTTTGAATTGTTAAATGCACATCTGTTGGATACACGTACTGGTAAGAATTCATTCTTGAATGGAGTAATTTTATTGGATTGTTACTGTCCTTGGTTTTCAGATGGATGGATATTTTAGATTCATTTTGTTTCTTCTTAGTCTCTAATATAAGATGAATCATCCGAAAAGATTAAAGTTGATATGGTAGTTATAATATGAAGTTATGTTATAAAGTCATGTATGGTAGAAGGTTAATTAGTGTGATTCATGTTTTAGGTTTGATGAAATGATTTCATTTAAACAGGTTGTTTAATGGAAACAATTGGTGGAATGCAATTGTTTTAAGAATTAGTGCTTATCATGCTCAGTTCACTGAACTGACCTGTGCTAGCAATTTTTGCAGATGGTCATCGTAAGTGGTAAAGGCACGCAGATCTGATATGATGCTCAGAATGTTTAATCTGATTTTTATGATGAATTACGACAGGATCTTTCTAATTGTACTATAGGAAGAAAGTTGTTCTTTTATTGATGTTTATTGTATTAAAATATGCCTTAGTGCATAAATTGTAATGGTATAGGTTGAGATTAAAAGAAATGGAGAAATGTTTCTTACATGGCTATGTTCTTAATTGTTGAGTTGATCTTCTCGCATCTGGATGAATAAGAGTGCATTTTTATTATTTTACGCCATGGGATCTAAATGGAATCCCTAAGTAAGCCTTGTAAAAATTATGTGACTGATTACTCCATGTTTGCTAGTAATTCTTTTATAATATGAATATGGCTAAATGAAAATTAGTTCACTGCATTTCTATGGAAGTTGGGGTTGATTTATGCCCTAACAAGTAGCTATAACTCGATGAGCATTATACTAATCCTTAATAATGTTATAAGTCAAAGCAATGTAATGGATGGATTAAATTCACCATGTCTTATTGGCAATAAGTCTGATATATTCAGTCTTCAGGGTTGATATGAACCCTTACGGTTTAGTTAGCTTCCTTATGAGAGAACTTAGGGCTATTGCCCTATTATGAGGAAATAAGATTATTAGGAACCGATGGACACCTTGACGAGGTCACAAATCTTATTAAACTTCTCTCTGTGAAAATTGAACTTAATTACATAAGGCAACTCAAAGGTGTGAAATTCTGGGTTGGGAAAAGACTACCCAGTTAGGAGGGCCTTTAATTCAAATTCAACTCAACTTAAGTAACTTCTTGAAGTTATGTAAATCTTTCCGAGGTAGTATTGTAGGATGTTGACACATGACAACTGCAAGGTTGTACCTTCGAGAAGATTAGGATCTTCTCGAGGATACAACAATGCAGGTGACTTATGGCAACACCCTTTTGCATTGATCGTTAAGATTTACACCTGAAACTCGAACAAGATTTTCCTTTGGGACCGGTTAGGACCATAGACATGCTATGAGGCAGCCCTTTGAGACTCGGGGTACCTTGACACACGGGGTAATAGTGGGTGACCCAGTATGTCAGCTTACCCCTAGTCTTCAAGAGCATCCTTATAACGTGAGTATGATATTAACCCATTCCTAAGTGAAAACTTGGGACAGGGAGACTCGATGAGTCAAGTCGTATAAGACGTTCTATATAACATCGAGTGGGGTGAAGGACATATTCCAGATTGACGAGTATGCCATCAAGGAATAAGAGACATGAACAATATGTTTCAAATCTTTGGCCAAAGTATCGCAAGCTGCTGATTGCGTTGTCCTATGTCACCTAGTCTAAGGGACGTGATGCCGATGAATGATGGTAACAATTATTCAGATAGGTTCCTTGGATAGAGCATTCTAAAATCCCAGATTAGGGAAGAGAACCACAAGAGTGAAGTGTTCAGATGAAAACGCCAACTCTATTATACACATGAATAGATCGGTAGTTCACCGAGTCATGGAATGAATAGATCGGTGGTACACCGAGTCATTACAGCTGCATATGGTTATCTATTATAAGAATGATTGTTATGATCTGTGAGTTCTAAATTATGTATTTAGAACTAGAAAGCACTTTTCAAAAAAAAATTCTTGTTCTAATGTTCTAAAATGAGGATGTTACATCTTGGTATCAGAGCTGAAGGTTGCAGCTCTTGGACCTATTGTGTCCATAATCTGATAAAAACCTAAATTTTCTTGTAACAGAAAATGGTTAGAACAAGGGGGAATGTTGCAAATAATGCTCCACTAGAGGGAGGGGTGGAAACAACCCAAAAGCTTGATGAGATCCTTGCTGCCCTATTGGACACAAGAGATCGTTTGGCTGTACTTGAACAACAAGTAATGGGAAATGAGGAGGATGATGAAGCTGGTAACAACAATCAGCTACCTCCTGAGGACAACCCCGATATGGGTGTTGGTAATAACACTGAAATGTACCTGTCCAACTAGAAAACAAAAAGGCCAGGTTGGCAGCGGAACTCACTAATGATATAAAAAGGATAAGTCCACCTAAATATGATGGCACCACATTAGGAGATGGAGCTGAGAACTGGCTCAACGAAATGGAGAAGTACTTTGCAATAAGAAACTTCTCGGAGGAAACCAAAGCTATTTGGGGAGCCTATCAGCTTTCCCATGAAGCATCTTCATGGTGGGACAGCCGTAAAGCTGAGCTAAATATTGATGAGACCAACATCACTTGGGATCAATTTAAAGGCTATTTTAGGCAACGTTGGCTGCCACAACTTTTCTATGATCAGAAAATGACAGAATTCCAGAACTTAGTTCAAGGAAAGCTAACTGTAACTGAATACTGGGAGTGGTTTACGAAACTTCTCAAGTACGTACCACAGTATCAAACTGACGAGAAGTTCAGAATATGGAAATTCATCATGGGACTAAATCCTGTGATAGGAGGAGAGGTCGATGTTCACAGCCCAACCACTATGGAAGGGGTTGTTGAAAAATCCATAAGGCAAGAACAGAAATTAAAGGCTATTTCTACTCATAAAGAGGAAGTGCGGAAGAAGATTGCAAACCCTTCTTCAACTTCACTTGCACCCAAGAAGGGGCCATGGAAAAAGTTTGGAAACAGAAGTAAGTTTCCAGTGGATAATAATAAGAAAACGACAGCGAATAAGCCTGCTGGAAATGTAAGGGATAGTTTTGCCAAGAATTATAACAATGGGCAGAAGCCCTATGGAGGACAACGTGATAATTTTAAGGCTGGAAGTAATTTTGAGCCTAAAAAGGGACCTGTAGGAGGCTGCTATAATTGTGGCAAAGATCACTACGCAAATCAGTGCCCTTTGAAGAAGGATGATCATAATCAGCAGCATAAGATACATGCTTTGCAGTAGCAGACAAGCAAGCTGAAAAGCAAGTGACACCTATAGAGGTTCCGGGTAAGTTATTTGGCATACCTGTCACTATTCTTTTTGATACAGGAGCTACTGAATGTTTTATTTCTAGTAAACTCACTTCTAAACTTAAAAGAAAAGCTGGAAAAATGGATAAATCTTGGACTGTACAGTATGGTAATAACTCTGTTCATACAGTGAGTATGTGTCTTTTTGGGGCAGTCCTTGACTTACCTAACTTTTCCACGGAAGTTGACCTCTATGTTGCACCTTTGGGATCCTATGACGTTGTCATCGGCGTCAATTGGTTAGCTGATCATAAAGCAAAAGTAGACTACTTTGAAAAGAATATAAGATGTTTAGATGATCGGCTGAAAATAGCAGAAATTCAAGGTGTGAAATGGGAAATTTTAGTTAGAAAACTGTCAGCTATGCAACTTAAAAAGGCTAAAAACAAAGGATGTACCTTATATGCAGTAAAGATATCTAAATTTGCAGAAGAAGACGGTGATTCCATGAAACGATACCCACTATTGCAAAGTTTCAAGGATGTATTTCTGGAGGAATTACCAGGTTTACCACCCAAAAGGGAATTTGACTTCACCATTGAAATCAAACCAGGGACGGAACCCATTTCTAAAGCACCTTATCGGATGACTACTACAGAGTTAGTCGAGCTTAAGGCACAATTGCAAGAACTTTTGTCTAAAGGTTTGATTAGGCCAAGTGTTTCACCTTGGGGAGCACCAGTAATATTTGTGAAGAAGAAAGATGGAACACTTAGACTGTGTATTGATTATCGGATGTTAAACAAAGCAACAATCAAGAATAGATACCCACTTCCAAGAATTGATGATCTATTTGATCAGATGCGTGGAGCATCGGTTTATTCCAAGATAGATCTTCGATCTGGGTACCATCAATTAAGAATTAAGGAAGAAGATATTCATAAAACAACTTTCCGAACCAGGTACGGACATTATGAATTCACGTTTTACCCTTTGGATTAACTAATGCACCCGCAACTTTTATGAACTTAATGAATAATATCTTTCAAGAATATTTGGACAAGTTTGTGCTTGTATTCTTAGATGATATTCTCATATATTCTAAAAGTGTTGAAGAGCACAATGAGCATTTGAAGATAGTTTTGGAAATTTTGAGAAAAAGAAAGTTATACGGTAAGTTATCCAAATGTTCTTTCTTTGATACTGAAGTTCACTATTTGGGTCATGTCATTAGTAAAGAAGGAATTGCAGTAGATCCTTCAAAAATAGTGGCAATAACCGAGTGGCCTGCACCAAAGAATGTACACGAAGTAAGAAGCTTCATGGGCCTTGCTGGTTATTATAGAAAATTTGTTAAGGATTTTTCTAAAGTGGCTGCACCGATAACTTCATTACAGAAGAAGGATAGGAAATTTATTTGGAATGATAAGTGTGAAACTACTTTTAAAAGTTTGAAAAGTCAGTTGACTTCAACACCTATATTAGCTGTACCGGACCCTAATGGAGACTTTAATGTTGTAACGGATGCTTCTGGGGAAGGCCTTGGAGGTGTTTTGTTACAAAATAATCAAGTCATAGCATATGAAAGTAGAAAACTTAAGTTACATGAGCTGAATTATGCCCCTCATGATTTAGAGCTTGCTGCAATTGTTCATGCACTTCAAGTTTGGAGACACTATTTACTTGGGAAACCTTTTGAGTTGAAAACTGATCATTTAGGGCTGAAATATATTTTCACTCAGCCTAATCTAAATGCAAGACAACGAAGGTGGTTAGAGTTTTTGTCTCAATATGATTTTGATATTAGCTACATCAAAGGAAAAGAGAATAGAGTAGCAGATGCTCTAAGTCGTAGGAAGCACATTTCTGCTCTTATAACATTAAGAACTCAGTTTAAAGATGAGGTAAAAAGTGCCTCAGAATCTGATATATACTTTCAGCAAGTAAAAGCAGCACTTGCTGCAGAACCAAAAGATGAAAGGTATAAAGGTTTTCATTTTGATAATGAAGGAATCTTACGTTATGAAAATAGAGTATACGTACCTTTGCTAAATGATTTGAGAAAGAAATTGTTAGTTGAATTTCATAATTCACCCTTTTCTGGACACCCGGTATTACTAAAATGCTTGCTGATCTAAAACAACAATACTTCTGGAAAGGAATGAAAAAGGATGTTATTGATTTTGTGACTCATTGTCTGGAATGTCAGCGGGTTAAGGCAGAACACATGCACCCTGCTGGTCTATTATATCCCCATAGCATACCGTAGTATAAATGGCAAGTAATAAGCATGGATTTTGTACAAGGGCTGCCTATGTCGAGAAATAAACATGATGTTATCTTGGTAGTTGTAGACAAACTAACAAAGGTAGCTCATTTCATCACTGGAAATCTAAAGGATGATTCTCCAGTGTTAGCCAAAAGATTTGTGCATGAAATTTTCAGGTTACATGGAGTACTAGAATTGATTATATCTGACAGGGATCCTAGAATGACATCAAGATTTTGGCAAACGCTTAATACAGCTCTTGGAACTAAACTAAACTTCAGTTCTGCATATCATCCAGAAACGGATGGACAAACTGAGAGAGTAAATCAGGTGTTGGAAGATATGTTATGAATGTATTGCATGGATCAACAGTATAAATGGGAAGAATATCTCCCATTAGTTGAGTTTGCATACAACAATACATATCACTCTTCTCTTAAAATGGCACCTTTTGAGGCACTTTATGGAAGAAAGTGCAGAACCCCTATTAGTTGGGATAGTATTGAGGATAGAGTGGTAATTGGACCAGAAATCCTCACTGAAATGGAACAACAAGTTAAAATGATTCGTGAATGATTGAAAGAAGCAAAGCAGATAGGCAGAAGAGCTATGCTGACCTAAAGCGGGTTGATCGAAAGTTTGAACTTGGTGAAAAGGTTTTTCTTCATGTTAAACCCAGAAAGAGTTCTATAACTTTTGGCAAGGCTGCCAAGTTGTCACCTCGTTATGTGGGACCTTTCAAATTGTCAAGTAATCAATCCTGTAGCTTACCGATTAGCATTACCACCTACTTTGTCTCGCATGCATGATGTTTTCCATATTTCTTTGCTTAAGAAATACGTTTCAGACTTGTCACATGTTTTAAATTGGAATTCCTTGTAGGTCCAAGACCCAGGAATAATCATGGTTAAACCCACACGAGTGCTGGAAACTCACCAATTACATTTGAGAAATCGTGAAATACGGCAATGTAAGGTCCAGTGGGACCAGTTTAACGAAGAAAGTGCAACTTGGGAAAATATGGAAGAGATGAAAATTGCTTTTCCCTTTCTTTTTGAATAGAATAGAATGGAATCAGTTGATAAATATATATATATATATATATATATATTATTATGGATTTATCTTTTCATGTCTTTATGTAAGCCATCTTTGGGGCAAACATTATCAGGTTGAATAAATTGTATCATGTTATTGATTTCTGGAATTATTCGAGTTGAAAATAGTAATTTGTTTTGTGAACCAATGAATTGATTGACCTGAAGGTAAATCAAGGGATGTAATCATCGGGATGATGAATCTTTTAGGAGGGAAGCATGTAACACCCCGAACTGTTGTTACTTTCTCCAAAGCATTCAAGTATTGATAAATGATTTCTTCTATATAAGGACATGTTCCTTTGGTTTTGGGAAGTCATGCTTGATATGGATTGTATCCTCTTTGCTCTTGAAGATCTTTGACTGAGCCGGAATATGCTTGGACTCTTTTGTTTCTTTCATTCTTGCATTTGAGTTCTCAACCTGATTTCTGGATGAATTGGGGATTTATCCACCTTTGTGACTCAGCCTTGGATCAGTTGCATTGATCCAAGGAATGTTTTAAGTTTATTAAGGATGAACAAAATTTATTGACCTTACGAAAGTTACAAGGTCTGAATGAGTTTTGAATGATCAATCCCGAGAGTTTAACTCAGGCTGATCATGATAAATGGAATTTGGTTCCAGATATCATAACATCAGGAAAGGCCTGGACCTTAAGCCAGGTAAGATGTTTATGTTTATACCGAAAGCTTAATTTATTGATGCCAAATAGACTCCTTACAGGAATGTTTATCCGGTATGGACTCTAACACTGATTGGTCCTATTTTGGGGACCTAGACTAGATTCGTTAAGGTTAATAGTCTTAACCTAAACTATAACCTATTGGTTAAAATAATTGCTAATCTAACCTAGCCCTAAACTATGAGCTTAATGCTCCTAAGGGTTAACTACACCTAGCGCTATGGAAGTGAGACTAATGTCATACCCTATGAGCTAGCTAGCCTAGTTTCTAACCTATCTTAACTAATGCTAAGAAGGGAGGGGGAACTAAGAAGGGTCACGAGTCATGGGCGGTGGTTTCCATGGCATTTAAGAGGGGATAAGGTTGAAGGACTTGGAGTCTTTGTCACAGTTTGGCGGAGGTTACAAACGGCTAATATAACCTGACGTGGCAGTATCACCAAGGATGGGAATGTTTGTTTGTTTTCTTGTGGCGATCACCAATTTTGCCTATGGGCAATGGAAAATAGGCGGGAGGATGGAAGTTAATGCAATTAATGAACTTTGGTTCCCGAGCGTGGATTGCTTGGGAAGGCATGCAAGAGGAATATTGTTTGGTTGTTTGGTTTTCCATGCATTCCATTTTTCACTCTGCTTGAGCACTAGGTTCTCGAACCAGCCGTCTACTCTATGTTGCATGGCAACTTTGAGAGTTTCTAGCTTCCTTCTCTATCGGGGAAAGTATATAAGGCATGGAGGTAACAATTTATTGTTGTTTAATCTTTCGTGGAAGAAGAAGAGAAGGTGCGAGCACATTCAGAGGTCTCCTTCAAATTTTTAAGTGACACTATCAGGCATGATAGGCCCTAACTTTTAAAAATCTTGCTTTCCTTTAAATGCTTTCATTAGAACAACTCTGTTCAGATGATTTTTGTACAGTCGGCTTGGCTGATAGCAAGTATTGGTTTTCTTCTTTTCTTGTTGAATTGGGAATCCTTGGTTATACGTAGACCATGTTGAATCTGTTTCTTTTGTTTTTCTCACCTTGCTGTGAATACTATATGTGTATCATCTTCTGTAGACGTGTTTTATGTCTCTTTGTTCGACTGAGGTAATGAGTTTCCAAACTGTACCATGTTAGACGTTGTGTTGGATGATTTCATGTTTGGAGAATGACACGGAAAGAATTGTTGTGTCTAATTTGGTTGGTTTATTGATTATTGCTTAGTCGTATGAGCTCTTTTATTGCTTGACAGCTTCAGGTGAATATATAGTTGGATTGTGATGAAACTGTAGTTCCTTCTATAGAGCTCGACTGGTTTAGTCGCATGCGTAAGAAATATGTTTGAATACAAGCCTGTATCTCAGTTGAAAAGGGTATGGATGTTCATTGATTATGGGTTATGTAAGTGATGAAATATTTGGTGTAGCTTGTTGTTTTTCTTTATGATTTTTACTTGGATATTAGAACACAGTTGTGACCCAGTGAAAATTTACTTGATGAACCCTGTTCCCTAACAATTTGTGGGTGATCTTAGGTCTGCACGAATGGAAATTAGTTTTTATATTAGAATATGAATGACTGTGTTGATGTTGCCTGTAGTGACCTTGAAATCTATCAATAGAATTCATCTATTAACACTGGAAGTGCTATTTGTTTGGTATCCTTGAACGCAATAACAAATTATCCAATGTGTAAATAGTTAGTGTAACCTATTGGTGAGTAACGATAGCAGTTACCCTAACTCGTAGTCTAAAATGATTCGAGTCCTGGGTGAAGGGTAGACTGTTTTAATTGGATCAGGATTGTGGACTGATATTTGAACGTATATGTATTTCATTTATAACAATCATGGCTTTTGTTAATATGCAATTGCAAGACCCTAGGGATCTAAGGGCGACCTTTTAAATAGTTCTACTAGATTGGAGCTAATGGTAAACTTGGGTGTTGATTTTCTTGCTTTCTCTTCTTCCCTAATTGAATTCAAGATTGATTGTATATGCATTACTCCTGGGAAGTTGGTACAGTCCTGAACTTGTTTGGAATGGAGATCTGAATGCCTCTGTTTCTTTCTCTTAAGTTGTAAAGTATATGTTGATATAGGATTTTTGGAATACGAAAGTATTCTCTCCCTTTCTGGAAATTATGAGTGCTCCCTTCTTTTGTATCTCTATGAGAACTCTACGGTACGGGTATAAGATGAATAGACTGTTAAATTTATGAGGAGAGAGTGGTAAGTGCTGAGTCTTGACCGAAGTCTCCTTTCCTTATCTATAGTTATATTATTACCCTGTTTGAGTTATTCAGTTATCTACTTTATAAAAGTAGTATTGTAGTAGAAGTTGGTATACTTATCAATGTCATTGAAATAATGCAATGAGTATAAAGGAATTCCATCAGTTGAACTTGCTAGAGGCTATAATCTGTCTTTTGTTTGAATTGTTAAATGCACATCTGTTGGATACACGTACTGGTAAGAATTCATTCTTGAATGGAGTAATTTTATTGGATTGTTACTGTCCTTGGTTTTCAGATGGATGGATATTTTAGATTCATTTTGTTTCTTCTTAGTCTCTAACATAAGATGAATCATCCGAAAAGAGTTGATATGGTAGTTATATTATGAAATTATGTTATAAAGTCATGTATGGTAGAAAGATAATTAGTGTGATTCATGTTTATAGGTTTGATGAAATGATTTCATTTAAACAGGTTGTTTAATGGAAACAATTGGTGGAATGCAATTGTTTTAAGAATTAGTGCTTATCATGCTCAGTTCACTGAACTAACCTATGCTAGCAATTTTTGCAGATGGTCATCGTAAGTGGTAAAGGCACGCAGATCTGATATGATGCTCAGAATGTTTAATCTGATTTTTATGATGAATTACGACAGGATCTTTCTAATTGTACTATAGGAAGAAAGTTGTTCTTTTATTGATGTTTATTGTATTAAAATATGCCTTAGTGCATAAATTGTAATGGTATAGGTTGAGATTAAAAGAAATGGAGAAATGTTTCTTACATGGCTATGTTCTTAATTGTTGAGTTGATCTTCTCACGTCTGGATGAATAAGAGTGCATTTTTATTATTTTACGCCATGGGATCTAAATGGAATCCCTAAGTAAGCCTTGTAAAAATTATGTGATTTGATTACTCCATGTTTTCTAGTAATTCTTTTATAATATGAATATGGCTAAATGAAAATTAGTTCACTGCATTTCTATGGAAGTTGGGGTTGATTTATGCCCTAACAAGTAGCTATAACTCGATGAGCATTATACTAATCCTTAATAATGTTATAAGTCAAAGCAATGTAATGGATGGATTAAAATTCACCATGTCTTATTTGCAATAAGTCTGATACATTCAGTCTTCAGGTTGATATGAACCCTTACGGGTTAGTTAGCTTCCTTATGAGAGAACTTAGGGCTATTTCCCTATTATGAGGAAATAAGATTATTAGGAACCGATGGACACCTTGACGAGGTCACAAATCTTATTAAACTTCTCTCTGATGAAAATTGAACTTAATTACATAAGGCAACTCAAAGGTGTGAAATTCTAGGTTGGGAAAAGACTACCCAGTTAGGAGGGCCTTTAATTCAAATTCAACTCAACTTAAGTAACTTCTTGAAGTTATGTAAATCTTTCCGAGGCAGTATTGTAGGATGTTGACACATGACAACTGCAAGGTTGTACCTTCGAGAAGATTAGGATCTTCTCGAGGATACAACAATGCAGGTGACTTATGGCAACACCCTTTTGCATTGATCGTTAAGATTTACACCTAAAACTCGAACAAGATTTTCCTTTGGGACCGGTTAGGACCATAGACATGCTATGAGGCAGCCCTTTGAGACTCGGGGTACCTTGACACACGGGGTAACAGTGGGTGACCCAGTATGTCAGCTTACCCCTAGTCTTCAAGAGCATCCTTATAACGTGAGTATGATATTAACCCGTTCCTAAGTGAAAACTTGGGACAGGGGAGACTGACAGAAGTCAGTATAAGACGTTCTATATAACATCGGAGTGGGGTGAAGGATGTATTCTAGATTGACGAGTATGCCATCAAGGAATAAGAGACATGAACAATATGTTTCAAATCTTTGGCCAAAGTATCACAAGCTGCTGATTGCGTTGTCCTATGTCACCTAGTCTAAGGGATGTGATGCCGATGAATGATGGTAACAATTATTTAGATAGGTTCCTTGGACAGAGCATTCTAAAATCCCAGATTAGGGAAGAGAACCGCAAGAGTGAAGTGTTCAGATGAAAACGCCAACTCTATTATACACATGAATAGATCGGTAGTTCACCGAGTCATGGAATGAATAGATCGGTGGTACACCGAGTCATTATAGCTGCATATGGTTATCTGTTATAAGAATGATTGTTATGATCTGTGAGTTCTAAATTATGTATTTAGAACTAGAAAGCACTTTTCAAAAAAAAAAAATTAAAATTCTTGTTCTAATGTTCTAAAATGAGGATCTAGGTATAGGATTGTTGAAAATAAGTACACATGAAAGGAACTATCTACGGGTGCTATTCAAGGTTGGAAAATTGAAAAAAAAAAAAAGATATTTCTTTTGGACACAGGGACCATAGATAGAGAGGAATGAAGAAACAAGTATAACATGAGGTAAGCAGAGGTTGGGAAGACTACCAGTGGAAGGCATAGTGATGAGGTACTCATGCATATGGAAGTGTGTTGAAGAGAAGTATGTAGCTAAAAGGTAGAAGGGTGCACTAGAAGGTTATAGCTTGGGCACGAAGATATACCACACGGAAATAATGAAAATGGTCACTTAATGAGAGGATTGTTGGTAGGTGGAGCAATAAATGCACTAATTTTTTGAAATTATATATAAGGATGGGATGCGAGTTCATTTTTACCATTGTAATTGAGAGAATTTGAAAAGGGTTAAGTGCGAACGAGCCAAGAAATCGAGTTGAGGTGTGAAGAGTGTGAAACCAGATGTGGAGAGAAGGGTTGTGTGAAAGAGAAGCTTGCATTCCCATAGGAGAATGGTTTGAGTGAAGAAGACACGTTAAAAACAAGCTAGGGCATGCAATTTTAACTATGGCATGAATATTTAAGCTAGGTTTTCGACTTGCTTGACTATAGAGGGAAGAAAAGAGAGATTTTTCAAATGGCACCAAAGAAATCACCCATAATAGGAGATAAAGGGAAGAAGAAGGTTGAAGTGGAAGAAGAAATTGCTCCCGAGAGAAATTTCTCATAAATGCAGTATCCAGAGGGCATGACTGTGGGACAAGAATGGGATTCACATATCCACCAAAGTAAAATAAATGACTACAACCATCGAACATAAGATAATAAGAAGGATCTCGATGCATTGTTGAGCATGAAAATGAACAAGTGCACGGTAGAGGATATGTCAACATATGATGACATTGATGAGAAGTTGATGAAGCAGAATGGAGTCTACCATTTGTATGAGTTGCCATATTTTGGAAAGTATGAACCATTGTATCAGTGGATGATGAGTAGAGTCCATGAGGACTTCTTTTACTTCACCAGAAAAATGGTAAGAATCACAAATGCTTTGATTTCAATAGTAACAGAAATAAGGGCCTCATGGTTGGATCTGGATAGTGATTTAACTAATAAAGCCACAATCCTGTAGATGAGGAAGGATCTGGGGTATACCAAGGCTCCACACAACATGGACATTGACAAATTGAAAAAGTACCTAGTAGTGCATGCAGCTGCACATCTTGTAACAAAGTTTAATTACTAAGGAAGGTGGTCCTAGGTAAATACCATGTGGTTGCACATCACAAAGAAAATGTCTCAAGGAGTGGTCTACAACATTACGAGATCACATAGCAAAGACAATCATCGAAGAAGCATGGAAAGGTAACAAAATAAGTTTTGGCACTATGTTATTGTTCTTAGTATTCATGGAAATCAGGGTACCTTATGGGCCAAGGAGAAAATTTGGGATACCCCACGGAACAACACAAGTCACTTGCGGAAAGATTTGGAAATTACTTGTGTGATCGATCAATGAGTGGACCATTCAAGCGAGAGGGTGTTCGAGGAAGATTGGTGCATACCCAAGGATTTTCCTTTGGTGGTGGGTAAGGTAGTTCAATTTTCCGTATACCAACATTTTGCATCGCACGATTTGCAATGAAGGATGGGGCTTGGAGCCCATGGTGTAAACTTTTGTATGCCTTCACAAGAAGGTATTTCCAGCATCAATTCATTGGTTCTCGATGTGTTCCACCTAACCTTCAATGTAGACAAGGTAGATTGTGACTACCACACTCTGAGGAAGAAGTATGTATACCCGTGGCACAATGCATACATGGAATGACTTATTTTAGATAGTATAACCGTGAAACCTATAAGCTTAGCAGTTGGGGACACTAGAGTAGCACTTGTGTACCTATAACTCAAACCCAAGCTGGAGAACACTAAGTATGTGGAGAATGATTTTGTGCTCCTAGGGCCACCAAAAAGTAAGCATATAATGGAAAATGTTCCAACACCTAAGCCCACAAAAACAATTCAGGTAGAAGATGAAGAGGAAGATCATGGATATAGTGGTGGTTTGGAATACAAAGTAGAAGACAACCTCTAAATAAGAATGAAGTTGAGCACACGAATACACCACCTCAGCCACAAGAGGGAGATGATGAGGACTTGGATGTAGTCCAAGGAGAGCATCATTTCAAGAGAGTATTCAGGAGAACAAGGACCCAAGGTGCTACTCTATAAACAATGCACAGATCACCTCGAATCTCTCCACATAAGGAGACAACTAAGAAAAGGAGAAGGAAGTTGAAGTTGAATGAGGAAGAAGAATATTCGGAGGAAAGAACGCTCAATTCTCCTACACTCCGAGAATGTGGAATAACAAAAATATGAGGAAATGAAGGATGGAGAAGAGGGAGAAAAAGGGAAAGATGAGACAACAACCGAGACTACAACCGAGACTACTCAATACATAGTAGACAAGTTCCAAATCTTGAAGCCCAAGTTCCTAAGCAGCCTAGATCAAGAAGAACAAGTGGGGAATATATTCCACCAGTCATGGGCTATGCCAAGGACATAGGTAAAATTATCTATGCCTATTTCCAAAGCACAATGGCACAAAAGGAGTTGTATGGTTGGGAGTTAATGGATGAAGATATGACAACAATGCACACAAGGAAGCAATTTTCATTGTTGATGCACACACACATGGATGAGCCAGACTTTGATGTGTGTGAGGATTCTTGCATGTAAAGGAGGTTGAAAAAGATACCTCGGGCCGGACACATAATGGTAAAGCCTACTGTTATGTCGATGAACATGAGAGAAATGCTTTGGTAAGGGTCTCGATAGAGTTTGCATGACGGAATATGGATAAAGCTGTAATAATTAGGGCACTAAGGGACGAGATTAAGACTAAGGATGAGGAAATAGTGGGCCTAAAATATGAAAAAGACTTGGCATAGAAGAATAATTCTTTGTTTATCAAAGATGATGGAGGAGATTGGTGATAATGTCATGAAGGCTAGGCCACACCTAGAGCCAAAGGTACCTAATACATTTCCTTCAAAGAATACATTATGTAAGCACATTGGTGGACTTAGTGCTTGAAGATGAACCTCTGCACATGCCAGAACTAAAGGATCCAACATAAGAAGCAGAGAAGGAAAAGGCTTCAGTGATGCGGAATATTACATCATATGAAGGATTGCTTCAGAGCTTGCAAGAGGAACTCAAGAAGGCGGATCAAGCACTAAATATTTGTACAATGCCAGAGGCCATTATAAGGACCAAGAATATTTTGGAAGACAATGAATTCCTGAAGTCCATGAAGGATGAGACATTGGGCCGTGTAGAATGATTATCACTTGTTAAATAGAAGCGTGAGGCCCTTGCAATAGCTCAGAACCACACAGGGAAAGGTTGGATGAGCTTGGAAAATTCATCGCTCAAAATATGGACTTGTTGGAAGGGAGAATGACTGGCATGTCCAACATTGTGTTAGTCTTATAGAATGAAAAAGGATAGATTGCAATGAATGAATTAGAGTCAATTACAGTGGATATTCCAGAGAAAGTAGAGGTCATGCTCAATGACTAGTAGACCTAAGAGGAAGAGATTAAAAAGGATATCCCGAATTGGTTATTCGGGTTGTAGCGAACATAATACAGTTAAAGACATTCTTTTATTCATCAAAATTATTTATATTCTTCTATTCATATTCTTTGATTCGTTTTGGAGACAAACATTGCTGAGGTGGCAATACAACTAGTGTGGGGTAATGTTGATCACTCAAAATCGACACCTAGCAAATAAAATACATAAGGTTCACTCGGGAAATTAGAATGCATTCAAAGGTGTGAGAGTATTAGAAAGGATTGCGCGTGAAGAACAGAATGCATTCGGGACTTAGCCATTTTCATGATGAGGATCAATTTTTGGAACTAACATGTGGAGCAATCAAACCAATTGGATACTTGCGCATCACACATTGGTTATTTTTTGGATGATTGGCTATGAATTGATTTACATAGACACAAGCCAGAATAGATCTATTATCACAATTAACCAAAAGTAGTCTATTGGTAGCACTCTTGCATGTAAGCCTATTTTTGTAACGGCGCGTGGCTAGTAATAGCATGTGACCTATTTTGGGATTAGATAAGTGGTGAAGTGCAAGTACCTACCCTTATAAAAATGTATTGAACTATGTAGCAGAGAGAGCATAGATATAGGTGTGAGAACCAAGTTATAGTGAGATTATGCTTATGAATTTGTTACATGCATGAGTGTATACTACTATGATTGTAAGTAAGCTTCTATGTATTTACTTCAACTACTATAATGGACATTATGGACTGAAACAAGGTGTTATCATGGTTATAATTCAAGTATTTCATGCTTGACTCCATTATTGTTATTTGTTAAGTCTCATTATTTTCTAGATCTAGATCTCGAATATGAACTATAGAAGCATATATTAGCCATAGATATGAATATGAACTATAGGACGTATATTAGCCATAGATCCGAATGATTAAAGTCTTCATCATGCTAACATCCTGCAACAACAACCCTAAAGAGGGGCCTAGTACCTTTGTGCACTTCAGGTGAATGCTTAGTCTAGGTTGGGTGATGTGTCAGTGTGCTTGGGCTTGTATTGGTGAATTCTAGGCTGCATCAATGCTTCCGAACCATCTAGAATTCACTCACAACCAATTCACTCACTAATCAATCTGGTATGTAATAGATACTCAACTCGGATCGCTCAACTTGGGAGTGGGGGTCAGACAGGAGTTGGGATGGAAATGATCATGTGGTTGTTACTCATGTCCTTCGCCCGTGTCAATGTCCCATTGTTGATACGACATCACTCACATTATTGTGTCATGACATCACTCAAATAAGTGTTTACTATTCCATCATTTGGTGTTGCTCTCCAGATTTTGGGTGTTTAACTAAATTGTTGTAGATAATGAAAAGATAAGGTAAAGGTCAAGAAGGAATACCTATTATTATGTAGTTTGTAGGTTGAGTACGTGTGTTACTGATTTTATCCAAGATGCTTGTAGAGAACTCTTTTTATCTAGGAAGGACTACCTGTAGATACAAAACAAGACCACCAAATAATATTAAATAACCAGAGTTAGAGGATTGTTTAACAAGGCTAGATCTAGGAAGCATGATGCTTCCCCGAATGGTTGTCAATCCTCTATTTTTATCAACTTAATGAAATTAAATGCAAGAAATAAAGGTCCTATTGCTAACACTTTGATTTAGGTATCTCAAAATGTTACTAACAAACTAAATTAAGAAAGGTATTGAAATCTAAATTAATATAGCATCAAGTAAGGTATGTTTCTAGTTGGGATAGGTCACAGGTGTATTAGGAAAGGTGACAGAGGTATCTGGTAAGGTCCGGGTTTAATTTAGATGATGTTAGAGGCATTTTGGTGAAAAATAGAAGAAAACACAAAGATCAACATTGGGTTGGTGACCGATGCCGATAGAGAGGTGTGACCGATGATGTTTAAGGTGACCAACATTGGTAGGTTAAATTTGATAGAAAATTATTAAACGAAGATTTTAGGCTCTTGTTTATTATACAGAGAGTGAGGGAAGTATGGTTTGGGTCATAATATGACTGAGAAGACTCAGTGATACTAAGAAGGAGGTTTAGAATGGTGAAAAATCTTGGGATGGTTGAATAGTGGGTTGATGGGAGGAAGGTGATGTACCAATAAAAGAGGAAATAAAATACTGAAAGAAAACAAAGATCTACAAAAGGAATAAGTCAAATGATTAGGATCACAATACTTACCTGATGTCTTGAAGATCTTGGGAGGTGGAGGAAGATGGTAGCTGATCGGAGAAGAAATTCTTCAATCCCGTGCCACAAAAATATGGACTCTATGCTCCTGTGAGTTTTCCAACGCTTTGGAAAGATGAATCAGATGCTTATCTTGCATTGTGGTTATGTGTGTTCTTCGTCTAGATGCAAGAGGGCTTGAGGATTTGCACTTGAACAAAATCAAGCTCCAATCATTGAATGACCAACCTCGGTAAAAGGTTACAAAACTATATATAAGGTAACTACCGATGGTTAGGGTGACCGGCGTATGTTGAGGATTAGCTGGTGTTGGTTAAGGTGGGAAATCCTATATTTTCCAAAAATGGGTAAATCTTGCTATTTTTGGCGTGCTCTGATTGTCAGTCCAGGTCTCAAGTGAGGGTTAGCACTTAGATAAGTGGGATTGTTGTTGGAGAAGGAATAGGACTTTAATTTTAGGGTGAGACTAAGTCCCAGTATGTTAAGATAAGTGGAGACTCGGTCTAAGTTAATTAATAGACTAAGAATAAGCCAATGATGAGGTTTCTAGGTGATGTGGCTACGTGAGGTGTAAATTAATTTAATAAAAGTAATTAAATTAATTAATAGTGTGAGGGTGAGAATTTATTCAATTGTAAGTAATTAAATTAATATGAATGCGGGGTAAGGGGGGTCATCTTTAGGTGAATACGTTATGTTAATTAATAAAAGGGGACCAAAGGGAGTGTGACCAAAATTTGGTGTCTACATTTTCCCATTTTTATCATGTAGTTTGTATTGGTAAGTGATTTTGAAAAAACAGAAGTGGTTACACCAAATATAGGTGAGAGTGGGGTTTCCCCAAGTAGGGCCGAAGGTGAGGTTGCCCCAAGTGTGGGTAGAGGTGATCCTCCTCAAACTAGGAGCTAATAAGGCGTTAGACGAAGTCGAGGAGTGGTTTGATAAATGGGTAAGTGTTGAAAGTCGGGGTAGGTGGGTTTTAGTTAATGGTATGGTCACCGTGGGAAATGGGTAAGGGTGATCAAACACACACACATGTATAGATTGCAATACGTTACCAGGTGGAAGAGCTTTCAAACTCTACATTGTACAAGGTTGATAGGTTATCCAAATGAGGTTGAAGTGATTCAAGTATCCAGGGTACAAGTTATGGTCCAAAAACATAACTTATATGAGGTGCAGGAACATTTAGGTATGATCTGGTACACCAAAGGTTTTGTCGGGATAAAAACATGACAATAGGTAAGGTCAAGTCATTAGGATAAAAACATGGGTAACAGCATCACAAGGTATAGTGAATACATAAATTCATATTGATACTAGGGTGATGTATTTCAGGTCAGGGTATGTTAGGTTGGGTACAGGTAAGGCTGAGGTATAGGTAAAGAACAAGTCCCTAAATACAGTTAAGGAAATGTATAGGTAGTGTAGGCTTGTGGGTAGGGTGTAATAGGTGTTGGTAAAGGTAAAAGGTATTTGGTCAATAATGTTTTTAGGCCAAAATGGGCATAAGGTGACTCAAAAGGTAATAACAGGTGACCGATGTTGGTTATGGTGTAACCAACGTTGATTTGCTAGGCAAGACATGACTACGCGTCGGTCATGTCGATTTGGGGCTAAAAAATAAAAATTGTGTTTTAAGGATTCATTTTAACTTTGTTGCTTTTAGAAAACAACAGAGGAGAAGGAGAAGATTTGGAAAATGACATTACGAGGCATTGATCTGAGTTGGTGAGCCACGTAGCGGGTGATTAGTGTGTGATCGGTTGGTCCATGAGATTGATTCAATTGATTCGATTCATTTGGAGGAGGAATTGATTTGGTTATGGAAGAGACAAGAGATGGAGCAGGTGGACCACCGGCCCACAAGCCGATGTGCCACCATGGAGACAATGTCGAGATGAGGTAGGAGGACATCTACATCTACCATTTGATTGAAAAATGGTATCGTTGAAATTTTTCAGTTTAAAAATTTGGGTGGGAGTTTTAATTTTAAATTTGTGGGTAAAATTAAAGGAAATAAAGGTTGGAAACATCAGACGTAGGTTAAATAGGATGGGGAATGAAGCTAGGATAGGTTTGGGTGGGTGGGAATAGGTATTTAGGTTATTTTGTGAATTTTTAAGAATGTGGGGATGGATTTTGATTTTGGGTGCTGCGATAGAGAGTGACATCATCAAGGTTTGGCCAACTTTGGTCAACTTTGGCTAGCATCGATAAGGTCTTAGGTGACCGACACCAATTAAGTAGGACCGAAGATGGTTAGGAAAACCGGTGATGGTCAAAGCGACTAGTGATGGTTAAGGTTAAGAGTAAATAGGGGTAAGAAGGGCTAGGTAAGAAAGTAAAATAGGTGAAGAAGGGGTAGGTGAAGATGAATGTAGGTAGAAGAGGGTAAAATATGATTGTGGCAATATGGGATAGGTAAGTAGGTGAAGTGAATTGAGATAATGGGTAATAATGATAAGGGTTAGTAGGCTTGTAGGTGAATTAGGTAAAGGGATAGGCACGATTGATGTGGTTGGGTATGGTTTGGTGGGTAATATGTGATTTGAGGTAGTCCAAGATTGACATGGTTGTGTTTGATGATGTAGACAAGGGAGGAGGAGAGACAGTGAGACTATCCCAGAGGATATCGGTGGGGTAATGATTAGTCACTTGATATGATCATTTTTTTATTATGATATATAGAACACCTCGCATGCCAAAGACGGAGATTGTATATGAGAGATTTTGAGACACTTGTATTTATTTGTATCTGTGTATATATGTATTGATACACAAACTCTCCCATTTATATAGTTTATGATGTTTATTGGATGAATGATGTACTTTGTTTTAATTTCCATTGTTATTGTGTATTGATGGAAACTAGGTGAATTAGGCATGATTGTGTCAAGGTCATGTAGGCATGATTGAGTTTAGGTCAGTTATGCATGGTGGAGTTTAGGTCAATTAGGCATGGTTGAGTTTAGGTCATGTAGGCATCATGGAGTCAAGGTGAGTTAGGCATGGTAGAGTCATGTTTTATGTTTTGATTTAATTTCCAAGTTATTGGTATTATGGAAAATAAATGATGATGTATATGTATATTGTGGTGTATATTTCCAAATGTTTTATATAATGGGAATGTGGAATGTATGATATGATGATGTAATCAAATGGTAAATATGTATATGTTTATGATTGTGTAATTTCCAACTTTTGTGTAAAATGGAAACTAACTAAGGTAGAATGTGAATAGAAAAAGGGGGAAATGGGTTAGGGTAGTGGACAAGCTAACCTCCAAGGGGCCCATACCCTTAGAGCATTGCCTACATAGCCCCGATGAAAAGGGGCCTCGGTCGATGTAGTTCTCCCATAAGCTAGGGAAGAATATGATGAGGTAGAGGAATAGGTTGGTAGGTTTTATGCATGATTGAGTTTAGGTCATTTAAGCATGGTGAGTCTAGGACATTTAGGCATGGTTGAGATGAGGTGGAATGGGAATGGGTGTTTTTAGGTGAAAGAAGAATTCTTAAAATGTAGGTGTCGATGGTTTGGTCCTGTATAGGAGGATCAACAAGTAAAAATAGGTGAATGGTAAAAGGAGATGAAAGTTCCGCCTAATTGATAAGAACCCTGATGAGTCTATCATACCAAAAATTGGCTTATGAATGAAAGACCCTAAAAGGTGTTACATGATTGACTATTCTATGGGTGAAGAAGGTCACATGATCACGAAATGTCGCATTTACGGCAAGTCCCTTGAGAAGGTAGAAGATTAGAGAGTAAAGGCGGTGAGGTGAAAGAGGTTGGTTTAGCATAACCTAGTGTGCGACAACATGCCTTTTTGGCAAGAGACCCGAGATCAAAATAGGCAAGTCCATGATGAAAAAGTTAGATTTTTCTTTTTTCTTTTGTTTTAATAGATTGATCGATGTGGGAAGTCTATGTGGGATGAGTATAATATCTCCTTGAGTTCTTCATAAAGATGATCGATACGGGAAGCTTCATAATATATTTTGCTATTTTACTTTTGCAAGAATAGTCTTGTTTTTGTGATAGACTATGTACAATATGTCTAGCTTTGTCTAATTGTCCTTTGAGCGATCAGTCTATTTATAGCAGCAAGGTAGAGAAAAGTAGATGTCCTTTTTGAGGGAGTCACCTTTTTTGCGAGAAGTTTAACTCAAGGAGTTTTGAATTTGAAAGTCCCATATATTGCTTTTTGAATTATTTTTTGGAATTTTAGGTCATGGACAAGACTATAGAGAAGGATAGGCTCCTGTTATGAAGACAAAACTACATAAGAACAGAGGTTAGCTATGAAAGATGGTTTTTAAGTGATGAACGACCATGGGATTCCATCTTGGAACAAATGAAAAGTATCCATGAGAATCATTCCATGAGTAGAGCCGTGGTACTCATATTTAAGATAAGGATAAAAAGTGACGATTAATCACGTGATTCTTGTTTAGTCATTGATCCTTAAAATAGGTAAATGGAAGGTGAATGGTGCTCAAGGGACAAGCGTTGAAATAGACAGAAGGTGATATAGGACTTGATTCAACAATAGAATGGTCGAAGATGTAAGGCATTGAGGGGCTTAGGTTCAGGTTTTTTTTTAGTGAAGACAAACAATAAGCACCTAATCCATAGGTATGAGTAACGATATATGGTCTAAGACAATTAGGAGAAAATTTTCCCCGTTTATTTTTCTCCTCTTTTGTTACATGTTGATTTTTTTTCAAGACGAGGTCACCGACTTGGAAGGTTCGTTCGTGGAAATGTTTTTCATAGGAAAATTTGATACGTTTCGCTAGATTTGGAGGTGGTCGAGATCATTGAGATGACGTTCATCTAATAACTCGAGTTGTGTCAAACGGTCTTGGAGAAATTCATCATTGTTGAGCATGTCCTTGAGTGAGATATGAAGATATGGAATTTTTACTTTGAGAGGCGTAACACCCTCTCGTACCATAGACCAAAGAGAAAGGTGTGGCACCAATTAAGGCACAAATACTAGTACAATAAGCCCATAAGGAAAAAGGAATGTGTGTATGTAAACCCTTTCTAGTATCATCAACTACTTTCATAAGATTTTTTTAAAGGTTTTATGGGTTGATTCTGCTTGCCTTTAGTTTAAGGGTAATGAGGTGAATAAAAGCTCACTGAATATCAAAGGCGTCACACATTTTCCATAAGGTTTTGTTTTTGAACTGTTTTCCATTATCAATGATGAGGTAATGAGGAACACCATAGTGATAAATGATGTGATGGTTGATGAATTCACATATTTTCTATACTTTCGTAGAAAATGAGGGGCATAGTTTCTAACCATTTAGTGTAGTATTCGGTAGTGGTAATAATCCATTGATGGAATTGGGAAGAATGAGGAATGATATATCCGACTCCGGTGAGAGAAAGGCCATAGGTCACGTGTGACCTGTAAGGCATGACAAGGGGTGTGATGAAGATTAGTATAATGCGACACTTCACACAAAACTTGACATAGTCACAATAATCACGGTTTAGGGTTGACCAGAAATAGCCCATGCGAAGAATGGATTTAGCAATAGCTAAACCAATGAAGTGACCCCCACAAATTCCATCATGAAATTCCTTTATGGTATATAGGGAATTTCAGAATTGGTAAGACATCGTAAGAGGATACCATCTAAGCCGTGTTTGTAAAGGATACTACCCATGATGACATAGTGAGAGACACTTTTCGAAAGGCTCATTGTCTATCGGGAGTAAGATCTGGAGGCAAAATGGAAAGGGAAAGGTAGTCAACAAAATAATTATACCAAAGGTCATGTTGGTTAGGTTTAATGGTTCCGACAAGGTTGACGTCTCAAAATAGATAGGAAGGTGATTACAGACCTCTTTATTGTGACAAATATTTTTGAGTCGATGGTGAAGAGAGGATTTGAGAAGCAAGGTAGGCCATGGTATTTACAAATTTATTAGTAGAACACGAGGTGGTTTGAAGGTCATAATGGTCAAACATAGTCAAAAGATGTCAACATGATGCTTATACTTTTAAAATATCTTGTTATGACACTGGTATATACCATTAACTTGGTTTACAACTAGTTGAGAATTGCCAAAGATATTAATTGATTCACCATCAAGAGGAATGAAGATAACTTTGGCACCACCCCCACGCTGACATTTGGAACCATCAAAGAATAAGGTCATCTAGTAAAAGGTATCTTTTGGTTTCTCAAACGTACACCCGCATCTCAAATCTTGAAAGGGCCGAGGTATTTGAGACCACAATGGAACCGTCCCCAAGTTGTGGGACCTTGCAAGCTTGGAACGGATCTCTGGAGAAGGTTGGTTCCTCTATCTACTTCTACTGCTACTGCTACTCCTAGTGCTGAAAGGGGAAACTAAGATAAGAATGCCAAGGGACCAAGGAAATAATGATAACATGAAGTAAACTAAACTAAAAGGCGATAGCACCAAAAAAGAGGGGTCAACACTATCTGTTCTAAGAAATAATGATAGGGAATGCGTGAAAGAAGGCTAGGCACGAGTAGCACAATGAAATAAGCATTCACTAGATCATTCTCATGGAACACAACCAAGTATGGAACTGTAGGGGACTTGAATAACACAACAATACACAATGCAAGAGAAGAGGCAAGAAGAAGGAATGCAAACACATTAGGACAAATAATAGTCACAAAACGATGCTTCTATTACTTCCAAAAATGCACAAAAATGTTACAATGATAAGGAGGCCAATATCCACATGCAAGAGCCAAGTATGGAGGTCTAGCAACTCAAAATACAGAAAATATGGAGTCCTTAGCAACATGCGTAAGGATCCAGAGTGTCCAACATAATAAATGAGCCTTGCTCTTACATTTATAGATGAATCCATGGAGGAAGAAGGAAAAAGGAGGGAAAACCTGAATTTGAAACACAACCACCAACAGGAAGCATTCAATGCCTGCAATTCCACCCCAAAACTATCATGTCTGCATCAATTACTTGTTTGGCACCTCAAAGGAGGAAGAACGGCGGATCATATTGAATCTGATCTAGTTGTTGGGGCAAATAGATCCTGTATTAATGGAATGAAGACATTTCTTCATTTTCTCCCCACCTAACCTCTCCAAAATTAAAGTTTCAGATCTCCATGGCATAGATGAGATTGAGCTCTTTCCAATGGTGCCAAATTTGTCGATTTTGAGCACTGAGTCAAAAGATATGCCCTTTTGAAATTTGAATCGGGTCCATACAAAATGGCAGGAACCAGCTACCAAAACGGGCCCCCTTTGAAACCAGATATGTGGAGGGTTGGCACATGTCTAAGGGCAGCCTTTGTATTTTTCTTTTGAAGTTATGCTAGGCTAACACGTGGCTTCTTCCATGGCTTGTCTCAATGCTTTGACTATTCAACCTGAATCTGTCCCTTTTGGACTCTGAGACATGTGGAAGGCCCACGCTCATTCTATACTTAGTCATTTTGGGCCCGCTCTCCTTTGACCACTGATACCATTTTCTACATGGAGGGTTAGCGCAAGTTTGAGTCTCAGGCTTGGATCTCACTTTTGAATATGTGCGGTTAAGACACTTGGCACCCTCCGCTGAGTCAAAGACTTTTCAACGGCCGGTGTAACTTTTTGGGCTCTAAACATGTGGAAGCTTGGCACTCATTTGGGTTTTCCCCATTGGATTTAATCTTTGGAGGTGCATTGTTTGGACACTTGGAAACTTCCGCTATCTCCTCCATACTTAGCAAATTTTGGGCTCATTCTGAGTCATTTGTAGAGCCCAAAGACTTTGAGCCTTTGTCATTTATTTTCCTTTGAGCCTCTAGTTCTTTGACACTATTTCTTCTCCCCGATTTGCTTGATAGAGTTGTTTCTTCAATTTCTTCTTGCACAGGGTCGTGTTTGACCAAATCTGCCGGGGAAAATTTGGGATAATAGTTTGGCGACTCATGGGGACATCTTCCTGCTAGATGAAGGAGATCAGTAGCCTGAAGCATCCATTGGGCATGGAGTCTGTTTGTTCAATTATGAAATTCCCCTGTGATCACTTTGAGAATCATTTCTACACTCTAGAAGTAACAAAAGAGCACGTGCATGAAGCACGTAAGAGGAAAGAACTATGTACAAAAAACAATGTGTGCAGAGCACACTTGGAGGAATTGAAACTACTCTAATATATACAACATGATGCAGAAAACCTAATGGAAGGGTTTGAGATAGATCCTGTTTACAGGGATTTGCAACGTGCTTCCATCCGGATGAGTTAACTCAAAAGAGTTAGCTTCCTTATAGGACTTGATGATGTATGGGCCACTCTAAAGTGCATCAAACTTTGAATGGTGCCCTGGATTAGCTCTTTCAGCATCCCATTTTAGGACCAAGTCCCAAATTTTGAAATCTTGAGGCCTAGCCTTTTTTTCAAACCATTTCTTTGTTGCTTTTTGATGTTGTTCTAGCTTGATCATGGAAGAGTTTCGATATCTTCAAGATGAACCAGCTCTGCCATATTGATTTCTCTCTGATTTGCACCCTCAAATTCCAGTACATTAGGCAAGCGCTAATGAATTTAGTTGAGTGTCAAAGGAAGGGCAGCCTCCTTGCCATAGACAATCTTGTAAGGTGGAGTTCCTATTTCCTTTTTCTTGATTCTGCTCGCCAGAGCACATGCAGGACCTTCGTATGCCACTATATTTGGTTGATGTTCATTATGTGCTTCATGATTTTGATCAGGTTCTTGTTTGTTGATTCTACCAGACCGTTTCCCTGAGGGTAATAGTTGGAAGAGGTTTTCGGTAAATGCCCAGACTTAGAGCCCAATCAATGATTTTAGCACCAAGGAAGGCCTTTGCATTATCAGAGATAATGGTTTGAGGAATTTCAAACCTTGTGACTAAACCTTCAAGAAAGTTAAGGATGACTACCTTAGTTGATTCGTTAAGCACGACAGCTTCTTGTCCATCTGGTGAAGTAATATGTAGCTATCAGCACCCATTTATGTCTAGTGCTTGAAGGTGGATTGATCATGCCTATGAAGTCGAGACCCCATTGCACAAAAGGCTAATCCACTTGGATTGGTCGGGGGAAGTGTTGTCAATATTTTCTTTCCTACAAAGAAAGTGCACTCCTTGAATTTTTTGACCCACCTATGTGCATCTCAGAAACAGTGGTAGGCCAAAAGATACCTATCATTATGATTTTCATTGTTGTAGTTTTGCAGAGAAGTTTCCACCAGAGAATCCATCATGAAATTTTGCTAACACTTTCTCAATTTGCATGTCATTGATACATCTTAACAACACGCCATCTAGATTTCTTTTGAAGAGAATTCCATCAATCAAAACATAAGGGATAGATTACAACCTCAAATGCCTTCTCTTTTCTTTGTTCAAATTGGGAGGGTACGCGCCCTTGAAAGGAATATGATCATGTACTTCATCCAATCACATGCACCAGGTCGATATTTTGTTCATGTTCTACACGCGAGAGGTCTTCATTTAAAATAATGAAGCCTCAAGTTCACTCTGCGCATCCTCAACAATCTACTTGCAGAGTGCACTGCCTCTTACCAACTTTGTGGCCTTAATAATCACATCATATTCCATGATTTTGGTCACCCATCGTGCTCTCTTCTCACTAATCTCTGCTCCCATGATGAAGTCTCTGACAGATGAGTGGGAGACTAACACCTTGATATGATTTGTGGTGAGCATACTTTTGAATTTCTTGAGCGCGCATGATATCAAATACCTACTTCTCCATGTGATCATATTTCAATTCATAATCCTTTAGCATCCTGGTCAAGAAGGAAATCGACTGTTTCTAGCCCTTGTTCATTTTCCTATGTTAAGAAAACAACAATGTTTGCATCGGTTGCCATAAGCATAAAGGATGAAATCCTTTGAATAGCCTCGGGTTGATGAGTGTTGTCGCACAAGTAATCTCTTTCTTGATCTTGTTAAAGCTTTCTCTTCCTTCTGTTATCCATCCAAGGCTATGTCCTTTTTGAGCATGAGGATGATGGGTTGAACTAGTCCCGCAAAGTTAGGGATAAAACACCTAACAAAGTTAATCTTTCCAAGGAAGGACTATAAGGCCTTTTTGTGCACCGGCAGGGAAAGGGCTAGGATGGCTAAAATGCACTCAGGATCAATCGTGATACCATCTTTCAAAACCACGTGACCCAAGAGCTTTCCCTGAGCCACCACAAAATTGCATTTCTTGGGGTTAAGAGATACCCCAAATTCTCTACATCTCTCAAATACCTTTTCTAGGTGTGCCATGTGATCTCGTGCCTTGCTTTGAGAAGATAGTTATATCATCTAGGTAAACCAAGATGAACTCATTGATGTAACCTTTGAAGGAAATATCCATGGCACGCTGAAATGTTACACCCATATTTGACAGACCAAAGGGCATTTTATGATATGCATATGTTCCCCACTTGGTTGTAAATGTTGTTTTGAATTGATCCTCTTCCTTGACCAGATCTGGTTGAAACTCGAGTACCCATCCAACATGGAGAACCTTTGCACGCCAGCCACAGTCTGTAAAATCTACTCCATTGAAGGCAAAGGATAATGATCCTTTAGAGATGCCTTATTCAAATCTCTGAAATCAACACAAAGTATGATTTCACCATTCTTCTTACGTACTGAAACCAGATTTGTAACCCAGGTAGATTATTTGATAGGAAATATAATTTTTTCCTCAATGAGTTTTGATAGTTCTTTTCTCATGAGGGGTTATATCTTTGGATTGACTGGCTGTTGATTTTGTCTGACAAGTTTGATACCAGGATCAAGATCGATAGAGTGTTGAGCAATACTTGGATCAAAACCTTTGAGGTATTCATACTCCCACGAGAAAATATCGATGTATTTTTGAGAGAGAGATAAAGTCATGTCTTTCTTCATGCGCACAAGTTATGTTGAGAAACAACTCTTTTCCATGTGCAATAGCGATGGAGGAGCAGTCCTCCTGCATGGCGCGCATGTATCTTTCTTCACCCTTGAACTCATCATCAAGGCTAAAAATTTGCTATAGGGTGAAAAATCCTTTAGGAAACCTATTTATCTTCAACTGTATTACTTGGTCACCATAACTGTCCTGGAGATCAGCTTGCATACTTGATGAAAATTCAGCTTAATTTTGGATAAACTGGATGATCTGCGCATCACCATCGAACACTTTCCGGTTGGTGTTATTGTATGGAATAGATGGTCTGATCACCATTTTAATTTTCTAAGTGTTTCCTTTGACAAATTCCTCAAATAGAGAAAACTATGAACCAAGCGCAGCCATTTGGTCACCTCTTTATTCATTCTCGCATGGGACTACCCGCAGATTAAGGGCATCAAAGCTCTCAAGTAGGTCCCAAAATCTATGTTTATAAGATTTAAGAATCTTATTATTTGTCTGGCATTTTTTGGTGACCTATTGGATGACCAATTATGTGTCCCCAAATATCTGCAGTGCTTTATTTTTCTTCTTTTCAACAATAAACAAGCCATACACCAGTGCTTCATATTCTGCCACATTGTTAGAGCATGTAAACTATAGCCTATGCGTGAAGAAGAATTTCTCATCCTTAGGGGAAATGAGAACCACTCCTGCTCCCGCACCATTTCTACTTCTAGATCCATCAAAGCACAACTTCCATAGACTAGTTTGAATTTTGTCTCCCATGAGCATGCGCGGAAGCGTGGCATCTCCTTCTAGAATGCAATAAGTGCCAAGCCCAATTTCATAGGCTTCTAGTTCTTCAGCATAGGGATCAAATTTGGGATGCCTTTCCACCCATTCATCAATCACTATGTCTAGAACAGAGGGTGGAAGATATTTCTCTTCGAATTGAAACTTTTTCTTCCCGGATAAGACAATTGGCTTGGAGAGGGGACGAGACATATCACTATAAATGATAAGAAAATATAGGCTCAACTTGTATGGTAAACCGGGTACCATACCTTGTCTTGAGTAACATATGAGACCAATCGAAGACAAGTAACCACCCACCTTAACAAGAAATTCTCTTGATAGACATAGGGCAAACAAAGGAGATAGGTCAATAATTGACACATCATGAGTAATTGTCAGGATTGGACATGCATGGAGGGTTAACTCAAGATCCTTGATGAATCCTAAGGTGGTTATAATTGAGCCATCTAGTTGTAGGAATCCTTTAGGCAAAGGGCTATATTTCAGACCTAAGACATTAACTATCTTCTTAGGCATAATAGAAGTACTAGCGCTTGAGTCAATCAAGTCGTTATGCACTAGGTGTTTGCCTATAATTAAGGACATATAGAAGGGTGGGGTTTTAGAAAATTTACTTACTTGTTTCTCCTCTTCTTGGTAGATTCTCGACAAAATTGTATGGCTTCACGTATAACCGGTCAGCTCATGTAGAAGTTGCATCGAGCTTCATGCAACAAATCCCGCTGAGATGGAATGGTTAGGGCATCCCACATTGTGATGTTTATGTTTTTTTATTCATCTAGTCAACAATGTTGAATGAAAGCCCCCACCTTGTGCATTTAGGGAACAACATCCATTCTTGATGTTTGGGCGTGGAAGCCTAAATTTTAGCTGGGGCTGAGGCTTGGCCTACCAAATGAGGAGTGCATGTTGTTTCAGTTGGAACTTTACAAGGGGCCTCCTACATAGGGATTTGAGCATTTTTACTACACGATGCCTTGTCTGATTCTTTCTTCTTCTGAGGATCTTTTTGCGTTCTTTGTCGGGGGTATAACCTATACGCCTGATTCTAATATTATTTTCTTGTATCTCATGTTGTTTGCAACTTGGGCGCGCGGTCTGTTTGTATCTTCTGTAGCTTGGTTGATTACACAGAATTCCTTTGCGCCAAAGAACATCAAATTGGACTCCGGAGGAACTTTTGATCTTTCTAGATTATCCTTCTTCACGAGTGCTCGTTGAGGGCTTGTAGGATGAAGCATTCTAGATCATGAAGGCTTGGGTGCACACAACATTAGCACAATGATATTGACTATGAGGCATTTTGCAAGGGAAGCACCATTTTGATTCTTGTGTGAAATTGTTCTAAAATGGAACAAGCACCTACCTCGCACTTTGGTGCTAGGAGAGAAGGTGAGGGAGGGAAAATTTACAAGGGAAGATGTGCATTAGGCTGTCATCTATCATTCTATTGATTAGGTGCATATCTTTGATTTCCATATTGATTTTGTTAGGGCTGATTTCCTTGGCTATGCACCTAACTGGAATTACCTCTATAGGCTTGCACTTACTACTTTTCTAATGATATGATTTTTTTTGACAAACTTCGATCACGGTCTTCATTTCTTCATTTTCCTTTTACTATGATGGAGAATAGTATGTTGAGGCAACTAGTTGTGTGCTTTTCTCAAGCATAGGAATAGGAACCACAAAAGGATGGGGTGCTTGTGAAATATCCGGGAACAAGGGCATGGGCAATCTAGGGGCCAACTTTCCCACTCCGAATGAGACTATTTTCTACCCTTACGACAATTCAGTAAGTAGTTGGTAAATTCCTACCTCCCATAGATTAGATCATAACTGAAATTTCACCGTTGAGCACCTTCGAGATAATAAAGGAAAGCATGTTGGGTTGTAGGTATTACCACAAGAGGGATTATGTCCCAAGTCTTATAAAATCTAATGTTGAAATCATTCATTTGCTGATTGGGTTCCCTCTTTGTTGTTGTCGGTTGCTCCACAAAAGATAGGTAATATGATTTATCTTCAAAATAACTATATAGAGCTATTCCCACTCATCCCATATGCTAATAGATCCAAGTCTCAAGCCTCTATACCACTCAAGTGCTTTAGCTTTGAAAGAGGCTGCAAGTAGCTTTGATCACTACATCATTATGTGTGATCGGATAGAGTGAACACACATTAGCTACATCCCGAGATATGCTCCCGATGGGTGACTTGATTCTCACCAAGAAGTAAGGAATACTCTTGAGCACATCATTTGGCATATCATTTTGTATGGAAAGGAGTAAAGGACTCCCTCCATCAAAGTTTACAAAGCTTATTAATGGAGGAGGTTGTTGATTCATCATTGCAGGGTGTACAGGTTATGTGTTTTGAGGAGGATTTGAATGGACGAGGTGCACTAGAGATAGAGATGCATGTGCGGGCTTTACGGAATAAAATATTCTCAGGGATAGCTAGAGGTATTCAAAATAATCTTCAGTTGTTGCACTTCTTCTTGTGTGCACTCTTCTCATGAAAGGTGCTCAGGATCTGCAAAACGCAGAGATTTTTAAATATTGGGAGTCACCATATGTGTTTGAAATGAGCCTCCTAAGGCTGAAACTCTATGTTCATACACTAGAACTAAGAGATATGAAATTTTAGCTTCCAATATTGGTCCCATCGGGTGTGGCGAAACTTTTGGTTTCTCAAAAATGCACCTACATCTCGAATCTCAAAAGGGATGAGGTGTTTGAGACCACAATGGAACCATCCCCAAGTTGTGGGACCTTGTGAGCTTGGGACAAATCTCTCGGAGAAGGAAAATTCCTCTATCTATTTCTCTGCCATCTGCTACTCCTAGTGTTGAAAGGGGAAACTAAGCTAAGAATGCCAAGGGACCAAGGAAAGAAGGATAACATGAAGTAAACTAAAATAAAAGGTGATAGCACCAGAAAAGGGGGGTGAACACTATCTGTTCTGAGCAAGAATGCTAGGGACTGCATGAAAGAAGGCTAGGCACAAGTAGCACGGTGAAATATGCATTCACCAAATCATTCTCATGGAACACAACCAAGTATGGAACTGCATGGGACTTGAATAGCACAACAATACACAATGCAAGAGAAAAGGCAAGAAGAAGGAATGCAAACATGTTAGGATAGAGAATAGTCACAAAATGATGCTTTTATTACTTCCATAAATGTACAGAACTATTACAATGATAAGGAGGCTGATATCCACATGCAAGAGCCAAGTATGGAGGTCTACAACTCAAAATATAGAAAATATGGAGTCCTTAGCAACATGCGTAAGGATCCAGTGTCCAACATAATAAATGAGCCTTGCTCTTACATTTATAGATGAATCCATGGAGGAAGAAGGAAAAAGGAGGGAAAACCCAAATTTAAAACACAACCACCAATAGGAAGTAGTCAATGCATGCAATTCCACCCCAAAACTATCACGTCTACATCAATTACTTGTTTGGCACCTTGAAGGAGGAAGAACGAAGATCATATCAAATCCAATCTAGTTGTTGGGGCAAATAGATCCTATATTAATGGCACAAAGACATTTCTTCATTTTCTCCCCACCTAACCTCTCCAAAATTAAAGTTTCAAATCTCCATGGCGTAGATGAGATTGAGCTCTTTCCAATGGTGCCAAATTTGTCATATTTTGAGCACTGAGTCAAAAGATATGCCCTTTTGAAATTTGAATCAGGTCTGTACAAAATGGCGGGAACCAACTACCAAAATAGGCCCCCTTTTGAAACTAGATACGTGGAGGGTTGGCACATGTCTGAGGGTAGCCTTTGTATTTTTCTTTTGAAGTTACGTCGAGGTTGACACGTGGCTTCTTCTCGCAGCTTGTCTCAATGCTTTGACTATTCAACCCGACTCTGTCCCTTTTGGACTCTGAGACACATGGAAGGCCCATGCTCATTCTATCCTTAGTCATTTTGGGCTCGCTCTCCTTTGACCTTTGCTGACCATTTTATACGTGGAGAGCTAGTGGAAGTTTAACACTTCAGATTGGATTCCGCTTTTGAATGTGTGTGATTAAGACACTTAGCACCCTCCACCGAGTCAAAGACATTTCAACAAATTGGTAAAACTTTTTAGGGCTCTAGACACATGGAAGCTTGGCACTCGTTTGGGTCTACCCCTTTGGATTTAATCTTTGGAGGTGTGTCATTTGGACACTTGGCAACTTCCATTGTCTCCTCCATACTTAGCCAATTTTGGGCTCGTTTTGAGTCATTTGCAGAGCCCGAAGACTTCGAGCCTTCTCCGTTTATTTTCCTTTGAGCCTCTGGTTCTTTGACATTGTTTCTTCTCCCCGACCCTGCTATTCCATTTCCAAGCCCGCCTGTAACTTGTTTGCTGGATTTGAAGCATGGATTCACTCGATAGAGTCATTTCTTTAATTTCTTCTTGCACAGGGTCGTGTTTGACCAAATCTATCGAGGGGAAAAATTGGGATAACAATATCATCCAAAGAGAGGGTAGTGATGGATTAGATGATCTATTTCTAGAGAGAGGTACGTCTGATATTTGGTCGCGATGGTTTGTCGTATGAAATTTTTTTGATGGACGAATTCGATTTCTAGGTCTCGCAAGAAGCATGATCCAAAGATGCAAACATTTATTTTGATAGGACTTGGCGTACATGTAATATAAGAGGTTGGTATTGGTGACAACGAAGTTTTTTGGTTAAGTAGGTAATTGCGATAAAAACTAAGGATAAGGAGAATTTTTGATGTGATTGTATCTAGTTTCCTATTCTAAAAGTGTATGGATTATATAATAAATTGCTTGTTCCTTATGTTTCCTATCACAATGAGTGAGCATGGCACCCAAGGAATGGTCACCGGCAGAGATGTAAAGATAAAATGGTAGGTCATCCTTAGGGGAATAAGCACGATGGTTAGAGGAGGTATCGTTTTAAGGTGTCGAAGACTTTGTGGCATTCATCATCCCATTTGAGGGAGACATCCTTTTTGAAGAGATGATGAAATGGGTGGCATCGGTCAGAAAGATACAAAATAAAGCTACGAATAGATTACAACTTGCCTTGTAAACTACGAAGTTGATGAAGGTTAGTAGGTGGAGGCATTTTGAGAATAACCTTGATTTTATCGGGTCAACTTCTATGCCACACAAAGAAATGATAAAACCAAGGATCTTTCCAGAAAGGACAAACGAAGACACACTTCTTGGGTTGAAGGCGAACACAATATTTGATGAGACGGTTGAAGATGACCTTAAGGACTATAAGGTGTTCGGCCCGATGTTTGGATTTGGAAATAATATCGTCAACGTAATCTTCCAATATGTGATGCATAATGTCATGAAATATATAAGTCATAGCCCGTTGATATGTGCCACTGGTGTTTCTAAGGCCAAAGGGTGTGACACGATAGTAGAATGTCCCCAAGGAGTGATGAAGGCGGTTTTTGTTGATCTTCCTAGGGAAAGTAATGTTTTGTTATAACCTAAGAAACCATCCATTAGTGATAACATATCATGGTTGGCAGTGAGATCAACTAGTTGGTCAATGCTAGGTAGAGGAAAGTCATCTTTGGGGTAAGCTAGGTTAAGTTCAATGAAGTCTATGTAAATGTGGAGTCCCCCATTGGTTTTCCTCGATAGGAACAATGTTAGAGATCCATTAAGGGTAATCAATGGGTAGGATGAAGGGAACCAAAATAAGGCATTGTATTTATTCTTTGATAAGAAGGGAAATGCGAGGATGCATTTTCCGCAGCTTCTATTTCATGGGTTTGGCATTATGAATATTGATGATATTGTGGACCACAATGTTTGGGTCAATACTAGTCATATCAGCATAGGACCAAGAAAAAGTGTTGTTATGATCACGAAGAAAAGAAATAAAAGCTTCCTATTTAGAAACATCTAAAGATTGGCCTATCTTTAAAATGTGTGGTCATCCTGAGTGTTAATATTGATTTCAATGGTCAATTCATTTAACATGGTTTGTGTCTCTCGAAGGGTAATGACTAGTGAATATATATGAATCTTCTATACCAAGGTAGGTGAGAATAGACTCATCATCCTAACATTGAATGACATTAATAGAAGTTGTATCATTATCCATCATGTCGGGGTACATGAAGGGAAGAGAAGAGGAGCCTTGTCATCTCATTGATAAGTTAGAGGTCCCACGGAAATGGTGTTCATGAAAAAAAAGTTATAAGGAATAGATTCTCAATTCATAATGCATAGTGAAGGTGGTGAAGTTGGTGAAAGGGTTGAAGAAGTTTTATCATCCTCAAAGAGTTAAACTCGTGCCTTCTTTGGAGATAGTTCGTGCAAAGCCAATACCACCGCGGTCTTTCCGTTTACGAATGGTGCACAAGATGACAATATGATGGCCTCTTTTATAGAAACCAAATCCAAATCCCTTCCATGCACAACAATGGAGGAAGGTGTGGGCGAAGTGGTGGTTGGTGAGAGATTGAAGGTCGAAGGAAAATGGTCGAGTTTGGGAAGGTGGCTCAGGCGAGTAGGTAGAAGTATCAAGTCCCCATATGTTAAGTTGGTGCGAAGGTGGGGAGGACCATAAGGGAAAACCTCGCCTATGCGGTGATCATAGTGGGGATGTTGGCAGAAGGTTACCATACTCTTGAGGAGTAAGGAATGTGTCGATGTTGTATAGGCGGTACTCCCCTAGAGTGAGATATTGAAAAACACCTTCTAAGGGATTGGTAGTTAGTATATGGGTAGTGGGAATGGATGAATCACTGGAAGAAGAAGCATTGGTTGGTTGAGAAGTAGATGGGTTAGTGGATAGGTTAGCTATAGAGGCTACAAAGTGGCAATGGGAATAGAGGAGTTAGGTGTGGGAGAGGTAGCGAAACATTGGTGGATGGGGTTATGGGTGAAGGAGATGTAGTGGTGGCGGTAGATGCCTTAACTAGTATAAGGACATCATTAGGTCGATATAACATGTTATAGGTTTTGAATGGTGAAGGTTTGGCTAGAATGGTATAGGTATGTCCTTCATGTTTAAATTTTACACAACGATGTAAGGTTGAAGGAAAATAACCCATGATGTGGATCTAAGGTCGATCAAGCAACACGTTGTACTTGAATTCCCCCTCTAAGACGTATAATAATTTTGGAAAGGTACGAGGGCCCACGTGAAGGTGGAGAATGATGGTGCCAAGGGTCTAAGTTATGGCATCATTGAATGAACGCAACATAACTAGGTTATTATGCATGCAATTGGTAGGGATGCACATTTGGTTGTATGCATGGGAGGAGATAATGTTGATGTTGGCACCACCATCGATCATAATGTGTCGAATGCGTATATTATCAATGTAGACGGAAATAAAAAGGGAGGGATCAGGATCATTTGATTAGAGAGGTACAATCTCGTTGTCAGAGAAATTGACAGCGGCTACTTGATGAGTGGTAGCGGGTGTAGAGGGGGATGAAGTGGTGAGAGAGGCCACATGGTGAGGAGTGATCATGGAGGCCATAGGCATAGGGTCGTTAGGTAAAACCTTGATGGATTACAGAACCTCCATGAGGGCCTATCGGTGAGACTCAGAGGTTAGGACAAGGTCGTACAAAGACATTTTGAGAGGATATTGGTGCAATTATTTAATCATTATATGATGGGTGACCCCGTCAGAAATAGGGTATGTGGGTCCATGGATGGTGATTTTTGGTGCAAGTGTTGATGGTATATTAGGCACGTGATTTGGCGGATGGGCTGGTTGTTTTCTCCTTTCCTTTGTCTTTTTGGGCATGAGTGGCAATGTTAACCATATTAATATGGGGTAAGGGGGTAGCTGAGTCATGATAGGTGTAGCGACATGATGAGAAAAAGTATGGTGATTACATGTATTGGTGTTGTGCAAAAAAGGGTAGCACATTGACATTTTTGCGAATGTTTGGCTACCTTTCTTATGCATACAATATTGATCTCGAAGGTTGGAGGAGGGTAAAATGGTTTTTGAGGTGGACGTGAAGGTTTCTGAATAGATAAGGGGTGAGGATGTGTGGTGATGGGTGAAAGTGGAATAAGGTCCTCCTCTAAAAGATCATCGTTGTCAAAGTTTTCTTCAGGAGGACATAATTGGAGAAGAACGGTCTTTAGACCCTTATAGTTTTCTACATCATGCCCTGGCACATGATGGTAGGCACAAATTTTTTATCATTACACCCTGTTGGTTAAGGTTTGAGTGGGTCGTAAGGCCTAAGAGGTGGCAATGTGATCATAGAGGTCTCTAAAATATTTGCTAAGATTTTGGTGTAAGACCTTGTCAATGGATCACAATGCAAAGTAAGTGTAGGTTGAGATTTAGGTGTGAGTGATTTTGGTGGGAGAGGTGCCACGAGAGGTAGAATCTGAGGTGGAATAGGTTTGACCATAGATTTGGTAGGTAGTATTGTTTTAGCTTTGGACTATATACAAATTTTCTTTCTATCGGCCCCTATAGATCTTATCTTAACTATATGGATCCATAGAGATCCCTCAATAGTTGTCATGGTTCACCGGATCCACCCAATCAACTGACAAGATGGGAAAAGAAACTCTATCTAATTTAAAGACCTATCTAGAATTCTTAACCGGCTATATGGAGGAGGGAGGCCCCTATCTACCTATCACTCCATTATTATATCACCCATTGGTTAGATTGGGGGAGGGGCACTTCCTCCTCTTTAATCTTTATCTCCCCCTATAGTCTCATTTAGAGTTCGAGTTCATATAGAGATATAGAGAGAGATAGAGAGAGTGCAGAGATAGAGATATAGATATATATATAGAGAGAGAGTTTAGATAGATATATGAGTTCGGATAGAGAGAGAGAGAGAGCGAGACTTTAGATAGACATATAAAGAATCAGTTTAATTCAAAGTTCGGATAGGGATATAGAGTTCAAAGTGAGATATAGAGAAAGATAGAGAGAGAGTCTCATTCGGATAGAGAGGTAGATAGAGATGAAGATAGACAGATAGAGAGGTAGATAGAGATGAAGATAGACAGATAGATAGAGAGAGAGAGAGAAATAGATATAGAGAGAGATAGATAGAAAATAGACTTCAAAGAGAGATAGTTTCATTCGAGTTCTAATTGAGATATAGATATCTCAGGGAATTCACGAATCACTATTTGTAGTTATGGTCACTCCCTACACTTCGTAGTTGTTATGTCATATGAAATTTTAAATATCACGCCGAGGGAGTATTTAAGGAGATACACTTTCTTTCTTAGAGTTAGAGATTTCTTCTTCCACTCCACTTGATTGATGTTAGGGAACTATAGTCATTTTTACCCCTATCACAAAAGAAAGGAACCCCATGCACGCCAACCTATCACCCAACGAAAGTTGGGTGCTCACCCGAGGCATGCGCGGGTGCTGAGTCTCTCTTTTATGTGAGTTTAGTGGGAAACATCATCTATGATTTGTGTTTAAAAGACTTTCAAATGGATTTAGGACATACAAGAACCATAGAGCTTAGAACGGCCTCTAGATCCTTGCAGTCATTTCTAGACAGAGTACTTAATAGAATCTATAACGTGTACCATGATAGAAAGAAATATACAAACATCCATACTTAGCATAAAATGAAAGAGAACTTATGAAAGAGATGTATGCATCAGAATCATTGATATTCATATATATAACAGGAAACCTCATTACATCCATGGAGCCATTACAGAGGGTCACAAAGAAGCAGACCGCAGTCATGCATTGTAAATTGGACTAATGTAACTATGCTACCAAAAAGAAAAATTACAATCCCCTTGCCAAATACATCCTTCCCCAATTCTAATTACTCACTTAATAGAGTTTTTACAATATTTCTATAGAGCTCCACCCACACTCTGAGTCTCTCTTGTTTACTCTATAGGTGTTTGTATTTATAGCCTCACTGGGCTACCAACTCATCTTCCAGTGCCCTTAGATCCGATGCCAAGTGTCTGAATGTGGTCCTCCATGCGAGAATGCTTCTCCAGGCCCAAGCTTCCCACTTTATCCCATGATGTGCTTCTAGAAGATTCTACTACAAGCATGCTCCTTCCTGGGCCAACCTATCGCTAGGATGGCACCTTATCCATGCGTAGTTGGGTCATGCTTTTCACGTGTTCTACCCCGAACGTCCAATTTGAATAAGTCCCGAACCCTTGGTTCTATCCGCACATGTCACGCATGCCATGGGCTTCCTTAATCCCAATTCTTAAACCCTGCCTTAAGTGTTTTGTCCTTACACGCCTTTCTTTAACTGGGGCCCTTGCGTGCCTACGCGCCTTCTATACTTAGTCAATATTTTAGGGGCCCAACATAACCCCACACTGCACTTGTTCTCTGTCCACGGAACACTTCCCTTAGTGAGAGAAAGAATACAAATAGGCTTACGCCTAGGAAAAATAATAAGAGGATGAAAGAATGGGGAAAGAAGAAAGAATGGGAGAGTGAAATAATTACTGCAATAGACTGGGAAAATCTTTTTCAATTCGGCTTCCAATTTATTCTAGGCATCAACTTCTTCCTGTGCTCTTTGGTAGAGGTTGCCAACCAGGGTGCTTACCTCCCCAAAATTTAGTCCATCCCCTTGTGCACTCATAGTATCCGTGATCTTCTCCAATTCCTTGCACATATCCTCCAATGCGTCCATTCTTCGTGTGATACACGGATATAGCTCCTTTAACTAATTTTTTATTAAAGCCCTTAAGGTTTCAATGGCCTCTAATTTCTTCTCAACCTTGGCAAGGATTTTGTCTCTTTCCACCCTATTCCCCTTATTTTTCTCCTAGAACTCCTTGAGTTCCACTTCATGAGTGGCGACCAGGGTTCCTACCACTTTGTCTCTATCCATGAAATTATTGTATGCGGCCTCAGTGGTCCGGGAAGCAGCCCTTACATCAACCAATACCTTGTTGTACTTTGCAACGAGTGCTATGATTTTCAACTTATCTTCCCTTTCTAAGCACACTGCCACTTCCTCTATAGACTCTAAGGCTAATGTCTTGTCTTTCCATGGTGAGCACCCTTGTTAAATCCTCTAGGCATCCCAAGGCAGATCCATACTTCTACGTGGGTGATGCTAGGTCCAGATGCTTTAATAGTATGGCCCCGTTGATGGATTCTACTTTCTTATACACAACACTCACCTTGGCCTTTTCATCCTTCAATTCCCACTACCACTGGGCGTTGATTAAATTTTCCTAGCTTAGCTCCTTGGTTAATGTAGCTAGCTCTTCCTCTTTCTCCTTTAGCTCCCCTTCCAGATCCCTGATCCTATCATTTCATCTCGAAGAGTCTAGCCTCTATCTCAACAGATACTTTGTTAAGCGCGTTGCTTAGTTGTTCATCCGAGAGTTGCTGGGTATCCACCACTGGGTTATCTTCTCCTAGTCCTGAAATGTTACTATTTCCCCATGGCTTACCTCAAACTCTAGCTCATCAAGGTGGGACTCAATTTCCCAAGAGATCATCTTCCTTGTCCACGGTAGGCAACCTCCTTGTCAAAAGATGACATGCATACAAGCTCCTCCATCGGAAGTGTACTCTGGAACCACGTGCAAAACACCTTCTTGGGGTCATCAATATAACCCATCTCTGGCCTCCCCCCTTGTGCATGCCTTCCTCCCATGCGTGTACCTTTGGGTATACTTATAGTTAAAACTAGGCCTCCGGTGCTGCCACGTTCCTCTTCCGCACTCTCCTTCTCTTTTCTTTATACTTGGCTCAACACCCATTCCACTTTGTCCTCCGCCAGGGTCTCAATGTCCCTTGTCTCCTCTTCTTCTGCCACCTTGGCCATTTTCTCTTGTGCCGAGCTTGGAACCTCCTGCTTCTATGTGCTAGCCTCTTCATTTTTTCCATGTCCTGGCACTTCCTCCTACCTAAAAATCCTTGCACTACGCACAAAAAGGAACCCTTTTTCTTCTTCTCCGCCTTCCTCCTTTGAATCATGTATATTGAAAATAGGTGGCCCTTTATATTTCTCGGGGTTCTCTTCCCCACTTACTTCTTCTTCACTACCATCCTTCTCTCCTATGTACTTGCCCATACTTCCAGCTTCTTCCGAGGTGGTCTCCTCTTCTACCCTCTACTTTTTCCTAACCAGAGATTCTGATGTAGGTGACTTTGTTTCTTCTTCTGATGACTCCTTATCTGATGGCTCTTCTGGCTCTGAGTCTTTTCTCTGATTATGACCTTTTTCTTGTGCACATATGTATTGGGTCTGGTGCCTACCCTAGGGGAAACTATTAGCTGTGTGTCTACCACATTTGGATATTTCCTTTAGTTTCTTTCTCTTGAACCTTCCTCCCAGTTGGATCCTAAGGTATAGATACCTCATTTTCTAGGTATGTGCCCTTCTCCAACTTGGTCCTTATGCAAATGTAAACACACGCCATAGATCCTCCTGCAATGGGTAGAGTCATGGGCCTTTTCATTTACACTTCATGTGACACATACCACTCTATATATGTGCACTTACTAGGGTAGACCAACCCTTTACGCAATTCCTTGTGGTCTTAGTCCAAACTACCAAGGTTCAACTTAAATGTTTTGGACTCCTTGAACCTGTTTACTCCCACTTGGAAGTACTGAGCTATGAAGGAAAAGGGGAGCTTGCACCATGGGCTCCATGAGTCATCTATTAGCTTGAATTTTCCCAGCAAGTAGTAATGCTTAGTACAAAGAAATTCTGCCTCTCCCTTAGTGGCCACTAGTAGTTGTTTGGGAATTCTCCATTTTACCCCAAACACGTTCCTTAGGCACATGTACCAATTTTCCAAGTGTGCCTTGTGCATGTTATATAGTTTCACAAGTGTACTTCTCAAATATTTTGGTAGGAGAGGGGTCTTGATAGGGTACTCCCATACAAATTTATCTCGATGCATCGATACCCCGATCTCTGTAAACATGATGGTTAGCAACACATTTCCAAAAAGGATCTTATCACCTTCCTTTGCGCAGTTGATAATTTCATCCATGATGAATGTGGAAAAATTATAGATGGTGCCCTCTTAAATATTCCTGAAAACATTCAAGCATGGCTTATACTTGAATTGAGTCCATTGGCCATTCATTTTGACACTAGGTGCATGGCCATCTTCATTACTAGATCCTTAATATATGTGACATCATAATACCTTGACCCCCTTTTGCAAGAAAAAGTGGCGATAGTTTCCTTAATCGCTTCCTTGTCTGTCAAGTCATCTTCTAACCCATCTCCTTCATAGATGAGGTCATGAAAAATTTGAAATGAGCGAGAGGAGTTATGCGCATCTTGCACCTGCGAAGTGGAAATAGTCCTCATGTATGCGTGACATCGAGGCAATCGATATAGTCACTCAGGTTTCAAGTAGGGCAACTCAAAGAGTTGTAGTAACCCTGCCTTCTCCAACTTGACCTTCATGTCATCATTATATATGGGCAAACCTTCTGGCATCCTCTTGTTTGTTGGGCGCACTAACTCTAGCGCCAACTCCTTTTTAATTGTGCTTGTCTGATGATTATAATCATTTACAGACATATCCCTAAGATGGGACTCCCACTCCTTCCCCAACAACACTCCATCTAGGTATTGCTTTTCTACATACCACTCCTCATTTGTGTTTGCTTCAATTTATTGTTGCTTTCCTTTTCCCTTTTTTCCTTCTTGGGTATACTAGCTAGTTTCTTGGGTGGCATTTTCTAGGTCTTTTACCCACTTCAATCACTTCTATTACTTTGTTCTTCTACTCTCTCCAACCCTAGATCTCGAACTTGTGAAGAAAATTACTTAAACTTGTGCCCTAGTTCTTCAAACCCTAACTGGGATACTCCCTTCACAAGACAGTGTCTTCTCACACTTTCTCCCACACCCATGAAATCCCTTCCTCCTGGTTCGTAAATCCAAACTAGCTACTTACGCTTCAATTTCTCCAAATTTTTCTTCACATGGATCAGTTTTTGGAAGCCCTAGTTTGCAAAGGTGTAAAAAGCACTTCATTCTCTTATACGCAAAGTGAAAAATGAAGTGTCCCGACCCCCTTATTTATAGTTTTTCCCTTTTTGAGCATTAAGTGCTACTTCACCTACCACTGTAATTTTTCATTTAATGTGGCTTTTTCAAACAAAGCCCAACTTAAGCGCTTTCCCTCACGCACCCAACCTATGCATAAAATCCTTCAACCTTCTGGCGTGTAACCAATCCAACATGACAGGAGACTCTTACGCACACGTAACCAGCACCGAAGGCACTTCTTTTGTCCTGATTTTTACTCTCACCTACCTCAAGTTACTTAATGTGCTTTCTCCTCCTTTGTATGTGGGATCTATAAGTAGCTTTATCTTGGAACCAACCATCCTTTTTCCATCTTATCTCTCCATGTACCTCTTTCAACCGACCGAGACCATTCCACTAGGATTTTTAACACAAAATTTCCTTGGCACTCTAGCCATGCACTCCTTCACATTACTCCACCCCACACTAAAATGATGTGTGGTCCTCTACGCACTCACAAATTCTCAAAAAGTAGCAATAAGGTTACTGGCACCCAAGGCACAAAACAAAACAACAATGCAAAAGGGAAACACAAGAAATTCTAAACTAACTGGAAAAACTACCTTATTTACAAACACCAAGAAGACTTATTTATAGTAGGGCTTTAGCGTACTCCCATTGAAGTGTCCAGGAAGCTTTGTCCCATCCAGTGCTTGTAACTAGCACACGCTGAATCAAGGATGTACGAGATTGTGTAAGGACCCAACCAATGGACTTTCAACTTCCCAAGATGGCACAAAAAACTTAGAATCATGTAGTAAAAGCATCTACCCAACCTCAAACTTCATGTTTCTAATGTGGCAATCATGCCAAGCTTTCTGTTTTGCTTTCTTTATTGTTTAGATCCACCTAGCGAGTGATCGTCTCTCATCTAGTTTCATTAACTCCTCAATTCTTTCTTCGAGTGCTTTCTCATCAACCAACCCTCCTACACGTGCCATTCGCAGAGAAGGTAACATGAATTCAATCGGTAGAATAACTTTTGTGCCAAAAACACAACCGAAATGGTGTGGCTTTATTCATCCTTTTATAAGTTGTCTTGTAAGCCCACAATATTGATGATACTTTGTCATCCCAATCTTGCCTTCCCGACATCACAAATTTTGGTCAAGGTATGACTCAATATTTTGTTAAATGCCTCCATTGTTCCATTTTCTAATGGGTGATAGGCGTAGTCTTGTGATGAACCACCATGAATTCTGCTAACAAGATCCTCACGGTCTCATTCAAGAAATGTGTACCCTTATCGCTGGTCAAACTCAACGAACATCCATAGTTTGTGATAATGTTCTCCCACAAGAACCTTACTGCTATGGTTGTTGTGCAATCTTTAGTTAGGGATGCCTCTGCCCACCTGGTCAAATAATATGTGCAAGTGATGATATAGTGTGACCCATTCCTATGTGCCACTGGTGCAATAGGGCCTACAAATTTTATTGCCGACTTTTCAAAAGGCTCCATGCTAGGTATAGGGCGCAAGGGAATTTCATCTCTCTTTCCCAATTTGTCAATGCACTGACAATGGTCACACGCTTTACAATATTCTTTACAATTCTTGTACAGGGTTTCCCACCACAAACGCCTAATATCTTAGGCGTGGTGGCATCACCTACATAATGCCCTCCCACACTTCCTCTAGGATGGAAAGGTGCTCATGCTCTAATACACATTTGCAAAACACTTCATCACGTCCCAACTTGTATAAGTCTCTACTAATTAACATGTAGGGAGTGGCACGTATGGCTAACTTATTCTTCTATAATGCCTTCATTCTTTTTGGTGCCACACCTTCCTTTAAAAATACCACAATTTCCTCCAAATTTGAGGGCACATTCCGTAATCTAAATAGTTGTGCATCTGGCATTGTCTCCTCAATACTCTGCGCATCCTCCCCTGAATCAATTCTTGACAAATGATCAGGTCCATAATTGCTTTTCCTAGGCTTCACTATAATGGTGAACTGAAATTATTGAAACAACAACACCCACCGACATTTACGCCCTTGCAAAATGGGCTTGTTCATCAAATACGTTAATGCCATGTGGTCAATGTAAAACACAAAGGGTGTTGCCAGAGATACTATCTAAACTTGAAAAGCACGTAGATTATTAACAATGCCTCGTGCTCGGTTGTTATTTAGTTCTTCTCTATTGGTGTCAACTTCCTGATTGCAAAAACACAAAGGATGATCAACAATTCCTTCACCTAGTTGTGCAAGCACTACTCCAATAGTGGTCCCTAAGGCATCTACATGGACATGAAAGGGATTTTCCCAAGAGGGAAAACATAATATAGGCGTGGTGACAATCCTATCCTTTAATGTATCAAACTCCCTCTACTATGCCTCTCCCCAATGGAAGGAACTTTTATGTCTGAGCAGTTCCTCTAAAGGTGCAGTGATCTTGGCATACCCCTTGATGAATTTCCTGTAATAACCCGTATGCCCAAGGAATCCACGCACTACGCTCTAGCTAGTAGGCTCCCTTAACCCCACAATAACTGTAACTTTAGCAGGATCTACTAGTAAGCCCTCCTTACATATGATATGCCCCAATAAAGTCCCAAAGGGTGTATCAAACACACACTTCTTAATATTGATGGATATCCTCAACTACCTACACCTCTCAAACATTAACCTCAAATTGTCACAATGGTCTTTAACTAGACCATACATTATCTAATCATCCAAATAGACCTAAAGAAAGTTATGGATGAAGTCCTAGAATGCTTGCACCACTATGTGTGAAAAAATAGCAGAACATTCTTCAACCCAAAGGGCATGACTATGTATGCAAAACTTCCCCACTCAGTGGCAAAATTTGTCTTCTCCTAGTCCTCCTTTGCAATTCGGACTTGGTGGTACCCCAAAAATCCATCTGTAAAGGAATATATTTCACGCCCAGTGACTCCTTCCAAAATTTCTTCCATGAAGGGGTTGGAAAAGGATCAATGACACAAACAACGTTCAACTCCCTATAATCCATGCAGATCCTAATCCGTCCATCCTTCTTGATGTTGATCACCATCAGACTTATCCATTCCAATTCTTCCACTACTTCAATGATCCCAGAAGCTATCATTTTATCTATCTCCTCCTTAACCTTCATGCACAAATTGGGATTCATCCGGTAGGGCCTCTTCCTAACCGGGCATGCACCATCCTTCAATTTTATCTTCATCTCCCCCAAGGAATGGTGAATGCCTTTGAGCTCATGGTACCCATGTGGGAATAAATCCTCAAATTCGTGCAATAGATCAATGATCTTAGAGACTTCCTTCTCTCGACCAATAATCTCCAATAATAGCTTCCTTAGGTTCTTCTCCTAAATCGATGTTAATGTTCTTTGTCCATTACCTCGCGTGTCCCTACAGAATGGCCAACATAAAAATTTTCTACTTCCTCCCCATCAATCACATACACCAACTTTCCTTTCTCCTTTTCCAAACACACGCGATCAAGTTGTAACTCTTCTATTTCCTCCATCTCCTCTTCAAAGTGTGCTTCCAAACTTGGTCCACCTAGCAACTCCAAAAACCTATCTTCTACCATGTCACTATCCCCCATGGTAAGGCACTTGATACCCTGTAAGGCCTTCTCAACTAATGTCTTGGTACTCCAGTACTCAAAGGTTTGAATAAGATCCACTACAAGATTTTTCCAATTCCCCGACCTGGTGGCGTATCTCCAATGAATGTACCATGTACGCACATAACCTGCAGGTGTAGACTACAACTTGTGCACCCGGAGGATGGTGGAAAAGCTTTTGTGCATTCTCTCTAGACCCATTCACACTCCTGGATATGGAAAGAGGCGGAGCTCCTTCTCATGGTAGTCCTTGATAGTGGTGGTCACGTTGCTCCTACAAAATCTGACGAGAGAGATAAATTCTTACCTCGTACCATTCCAAAAGGCTCTCTTGATGTGTAGCCCATCACCATGCCATTGTACCAAGCAGGACATAACTTAGCATCCCTCTCCATTCCTTCTCATTCTTCCATTGAGCTTCCACCTCCTAAAGAAAGATATCAGGGAAGGCTCCTCCTGAATACTTAGGTGGCTCTTTTCTTCCTAGGCACCAAACTATGCGAGCCTTTGTTACCTTGATCATTGACCCTCTCAACTACCATCCCATAAATTCATAAGTTCCCCACACCCAATTGTCACATACTAGATTGGTGGTATTACTTATTGACTGAACATCCTAAAACTAGATAACTCCATTGGTAGGATGTATTATCTCTGGGTCCCTGATTGAGCGCACATGTATCATGTCTAGAACTTCTTCCCCCAAAGGTTCAATATAGGGTGTCGACTTCGCATCAGCCAGGGGTATAATGACCTGATCCTCCTTGTTTTCAAAGCTAATGTACCCTTTGTTGAACCGAAGGTCCGCATTGTTATTGTAACACCATGGTGCCCAAGTAGTGCTTTGGGAAATTGTCTTCGCTCAAAGCAAGCGTCAAGACTTCAAAGTTCCTAGTAAACTTAGCTCCCTAAATAGTAATAGCTACATCCTTTAAAACACCGATGGGCATCTCCTCAGTCTTATTTGCCATATACAACACATTCGAAGATGGTTGTAACATAGGTCTTCCCATCTGATGCCATGCATCCAAAGTTAGAACATTAACCTCCATGCTAGTGTCAATGAGGATATTACTAAGGAGCCATCCATCTACAACTACATTCAATGTGATCTCCTTGTCATAGTCAAGGCTGTGAGGGGGAAGGTTTACGTGCAAGACCTACCTCTCGCACTCTCCTCCGGTGCATGGTACCTTCTCTCTCAACCATGATCCTAGTAAGGGAATGATATTCTCTTGCCTTAGCATTTTACACACCTCCTTGACCTCATCTAGGTCATCCTTTGGCACCTCGACTCTCCTTCCTTGTTCCTCCCTCCTGGATTACTCCTTTAGACACTAGATTTCCCCTTGTAAACTCTCGAATGACATCCATAGTGTCTTGATACACCTCCTTCTGATGCGCAAGGTCTGGTACTTTCCATGAACTACTTCCTCCCTTGAAACCAAGTTCTTCTACCTTGGTATCTCTTTTGTGCACATGGCTTCTACCCTTGTTGTTACCAAGACAGGATCCAAACCTACATCCCATGTTACCCGAGGCATCCACTGGGTGTCTTCCTTCTTAATATTGACCATTGTAGTGCCCTTGTCTTTTTGGTGCTGTTGATTCATGTGCTCAAACAATTTCAGGAACTCCTCATACTTATGCTTCTTTCCACACCATGAGCACTACAATAGGTCTAGGCACTCTCGTTTGTAATGCTCCGTAGACCCACAATTGAAATAGGTTCCATGCTTGGGAACTCACTCCTTCCTCCTCCGCAGTTACCATGACCATGGAATCCTCCTCAAAAACCTCTTCCACACGCACCTCCATCTACATGCTCCTCATAACAGTGATCATCACCCTTAGAACTACTAGGAAACGCTGGTCTGGCACACCCCATGATCAATGGCCTCATGGATTTGATCAATGAGCCTACAGTCCTTAATATCATGGGTTATAGAGGTGAAAATCTTGCAATAACAAGACACATTCTTCTGGATTACACGCTATAGCAAGGGGAACCTACTCACATCATGGTCCCCATGACAAATTTCACAATCTACTACCATGGCGCATACTATCCTCTAGGGAAATTATCCTTAATGTGCCCCTCTACTTCACAATCATGTACCACAAACCACTGTGAGTCTCATGGGCTGAGTTCACAGACAAATTTTCCAACTGCTTGGCCATAGCAGTAATCTGAGCCTCTAGGAATGAGCTAACACCAATATCAACACTACCAACAGCCTCGGCATGCGAACAACTTCTAATGCCTTCGCGCAGTGTCTCGTAAAAGTTTTATGAGATAAGGCCCTTTTAATAGGGGTAATCAATCCTCCAACAAACCATTGAGCATGCTTTAAAGGATGAATATCATATGATAATTTAGATAAGAGAGTTTTAAAGCATGCATCATACTCCCATACATTCTCTGCCATTCCTTATTGAATCTCCTTCAACGCGTTGATGCTCTTCTGCTCAAACTTAGGAATGTGGAATTGTGCCAAGAATGCATTCTTTAAAGTAGTATATTCCACTACTGTCTAATGAGGGTCTTACTTCCTAAACCAGCTATGCACGTGCCCTTGCAACATGGTTACAAACTGACTAGCCTTCTGCTCCGGTTATGATACCCTTTGCGCGCCATAGCAGTTCACACTTGTGAACATGTTCTACAGCATCCTTAATACCTCTGTAATTGGGAAAATGTGGAGACATTTCAAAGAAAACCCGAGGGAGTGGTTTGGGCATGAATTCACCTAAGCCAAATCCTTGGTTTCCACCTATGTTTCCTCCACCACCTGATCCACCAGTCCACCAGTCCACAGGTCCCGACCACTAGATCCACCACCCACCACCTAAACTACCAAACCCACCAGCTCCTATTCCTCCTGAACCACTAGATCCACTAGGTCCTAAACCACCGAAGCCACTAGATCCACTAGGTCCTAAAGTGGTCATGCCAAGGGTCCCCATAGTTCCACTGAGCTGCACACCTATGGTCTGTGACAATGCCCCACTACCAATAGTATAGCCCCGCCACTCCTAGACATGAGACCAAAATCTTGTGTGTCTATACCTTGCCCGAAAAGTCCTAACATTGGGTTGGTGTTTGCAGCCATAGAAGGCCCAAATGAGAAATTATACCTCTTGGGTGTAGACCAATCACTTCCAATGTAACCAACTAGACCGGAAATATTTTCCCCCTGATCTAGAAAACCAAGTTCCAGGGTCTAGTCACTATGTGGGCTTAGATACACACTAACGGTTCTTCTCTCTCCGTGACGAACTCTCATCAGAAGCCAAAGGGGTCTCTCTTATGCGCTTGCCAAGATGGGGTCGCATAGACTACTCAGGTTCCACGTCCTCTATGTGAACCTCAAATCCTTCTTGTAACATCTGCCACCATACATCCATCACACCTATAACCTTGCGTTGTCTAGAAATTTCCATTTCACATGTTTCACCATACTTGAATCATCTTTCCTCCCTATATTTCTCTGCCACAACATCTACCATCTTCCTCCACCCTAGCTTCCTAACCTAGCCCTCAGAATGGTTTAGCCAGCCATTAGAAATGCCTCTAAACTCATGGTAACCATCAAGATCTTCATAGCCAGAGGGACAACTCATAGAAATGATCCTCTGGGCTCCCGCAAAAATTCAAACTCAGCAACCTCTAAACAAGAATATGTGGAAATGGCATACTCTAGAGTGTAGCTAGCCAATACTCCTTTCCACCAATGATCCACAACACGGGTCCACATCAGATCTACATCTTACAGCCTTTGGTATTCTTCTTAGGTCCACACACATGATCCATAACGCCAACTTGATCTAGATGCATAGGTTGTGAGCCATTCATACAGTTCCACTGGGAAGCAACAGAAAAAATTCTCATACAGATCATGGTAGAGGTTCTCTTCTACCCATCTATGTGCATCAAACTCAGGTCCAATGTTGAATCTCTGAGAAAATTCATCCTCTGTGCTCTTAAACCAAGATTCAACAATTTCTAAAGTTAACTGCTCTATCATTACTTACTACACAGATCATGATGCATGTTATTTCCCACTACAACTTTGAAAATAGGTCCCGAGAAATGGAACCAATATGTAGTCATTTTTACCCCTATCACAAAAGAAAGGAACCCCATACACACCGGCCTATCACCCAGTGAAATTTGGGCGCTCACCCGAGGCACGCGCGGGTGCCGAGTCTCTCTTTTATGTGATTTTAGTGGGAAACATCATCTATGATTTGTGTTTAAAATACTTTCAAATGGATTTAGGACATACAAGAACCATAGAGCTCAGAACGGCCTCTAGATCCTTACAGTCATTTTAGACAGAGTACTTAACAAAATCTATAATGTGTACCATGATAGAAAGAAATATACAAACATCCATACTTAGCATAAAATGAAAGAGAACTTATGAAAGAGATGTATGCATCAGAATCATTGATATTCATATATATAACATGCAACCTCATTACATCCATGGAGCCATTATAGAGGGTCATAGAGAAGCAAACCATAGTCATGCATTGCAACTAGACTAATGTAACTATGCTACCAAAAAGAAAAATTACAATCCCCTTACCAAATACATCCTTCCCCAAGTCCAATTACTCACTAACAGAGTTCTTGCAGTATTTCTGTAGAGCTCCACCCACACTCGAGTCTCTCTTGTTTACTCTACAGTGCTTGTATTTATAGCCTCACTGGGCTACCAACTCATCTTCCAGCACCCTCAGATCCGATGCCAAGTGTCTAAATGTGGTCCTCCATGCGAGCATGCTCCTCCAAGCCTGAGCTTCCCACTTTATCCCATGATGTGCTTCTAGAAGATTCTACCGCAGGAATGCTCCTTCCTTTTCCAACTTGTCACCATGCTGGCACCTTATCCATGTGCAATTGGGTCATGCTTTTCACGTGTTCTACACCGAATGTTCAATTTGACTAAGTCCTGAACCCTTGGTTCTATCTATACATGCCATGTGCGCCACGGGCTTCCTTAAACCCTGCCTTGCATGCTTTTTCCTTACATGCCTTTCTTTAACTGGGGCCCTTGGACACCTACACACCTTCTATACTTAGTCAATAATCTAGGGGCCCAACAGGCACCCTATTTATATATGGTACAATTGAATGATATCGATACTACGTGACTTGAATTCAACATTGGGCTATCAGTTTCCTAAACTTGTCATTATCCCACGAATTAAGAGGTAAATTAGGAGATGGGAGATTTATCTTGACCACCGAAGAGGAACAGGGGCTTGACCTATGAGAAATAAAGTGAATTTAGAGTCCCCTCTATCTATATCTAAGAGGAGATCACTCAACCTTGTTCGACCGGATGGGAGAGACTCACACAATGACAAAGTGATATACTCCATTTCTATCCATTTTCGGCTAGGTTCCACCCACCCCTATGATTCTAGATTCTCTATATGGTGTGATATAGAAAACCCATATCTCTATTTGTATCTCTCTCTTTATCTTTCTCTATATCTCTATTTGAAGTCTCTCTCTATTTGAATGATACTCTCTCTATCTATATCTATATCTCTATCTGATCTCTCTCTCTATCTATCTGAATGAGACTCTATGGGAAGGCTAGTCGAAAGCCCATATATTCTTAGGGCTAGTCGGCGTGGCCCCTATCCCTATATATAGGATATGGGCACTCCGTCCAGAATCTATACTTTCATCAGTTAGTCCGGTTCAATATGGGCTATCCCCCTCTCTAAATCTCTAGTTCGGGGGGCCCCCTCTCTTCTATCAATCCAGTTGGCATCCGTCTCTAGTCGAGGGCCCCCTCTCTTCTATCAATCCAACTGGCATCACTCCTTTGTCGAGAGTTAAGGAAGCTCCCACTCTTTTGTTTAGTCTGGGCCATATAGATATGGGGGCTCCCTCCCCCTCTCTCTATATGGATCTGGGCCAGTTGGCATCACTCCCCAGTCGATCCTACTCTTTTGTTCAGTCTTTAGTCAGGATTCCCCCAATGCTGATGAAAACTAGAATCTTGTATTTAATATCGCTTACGGAGTGAGAAAATCTTATGAACTAAACGAAGGTAGATAGAAGTAAATGGCTGATATTAAGAATTCGAGATATAAGTGGATACTACCCTTTCTCTCCGGGAAGGCGGCTCCAGCCTATCTATATATGGGGCCCCCCCTACCCTCTCTATATAGATGGTAGATGGGATGGATAACTCATTTCCCTCGGCCGAGGAGGGGGAGGAGGACTATATGACTATAGGAGGGCCTATATTGATTTCTCGACGGACCCCTTTCAATTCATAGGCCAGGCCAGATAGATCGTTGGGATGGGAGTTGGGCCGGGACCCGAGATATAGAGAGGTTCATGCATGCTCCCCCCTTCATATAGATAGTATAGGGGAGATAGGGAGATAGGGGCCCCTCCCCCTCCAGATAGCCAGATAGATCAAAATCTATAGGAGGGGCCCCAGCCCAGCTATATAGAATAGAGAGTAGGCCGTCGGGGGCCCCCCTCTCTATATCTGAGTTCAGGGCTCCTCTCCTCCCCCTCCCATAGATAGGGCGATCATTCCCCAAAGAGAGATACAGGCCGCCCACCCCACCTATTGTAGGCGTAGGCAGAAGTACTATATAGTACAGGTGGCCATATATAGATTCTTATCTACATTGGGGCCTAGACTAGCCTCCTATCTTGGCGACCTCGATCGACGGCCCGGGGGGCTGGCGCCCTATCTATAGACCCTATCTAGATCTATGCTGGTCGAGCGACCTCGATCACTAGCCCCAACCTAGATATAGATAGGGGCCCTCATCGAGTCCCTCCTCTCTCGGTGTCATATAGAGATATAGGGATCCCCAAATCTCTATAGGGTAGGGAATAGATCTCTCTAGATGGGGCCCTCCCTATATATATTATCTTATTATCTAAGGGCAGATATAGAGAGGGGCCCATACCATATAGATAGATAGATAGATATAGATAGATAGATAGAGGGGAGATTTTCCCACCCCGAACTATCTTATCTTATCTTATAGTTCTAAATAAGGCCCCGGGACAACATAAAATGTGTAGATAACCCATCTATCCTTCTAGATGATACGACTGATGACTGGTCTCATCTATCCTCCTATTCTATACGTGATACAACCAATCATATCTTATTGTATCTATATAGGGGGCTATCTAGTACTAGCCAATGTAGAAGTGGGTGCAAGGGCAGGAGGAATGGATAGAGGCATGTTGTATACTAGCTATCTTGATGAATCTCAAGTGGATGAATGAGCGAGATACTATTGTAGGGCAACCAGGTTTTGATCAAGGAGTCTTGTAAACTCCTCATCATTGGTACTGATGATAATGGGTTGAGTGGGATCCATAGGTGATAGGATGGAAGGAGGTGATAGGATATGTAGGAGCGGCTGAAGGTTGACATGGAATACGAGGGTGTTGGCTTGGCTACGAGTCAAAACCATGTGAGTTAACGTAGATCTAGTAATCTTCTTTTTGTAAATGACACAAAAAATAGAAGGAATGGAGAAAACAGTTCGAAGGTGAAAATTGGTGTTGTTTTAATTGAAAAATTAAAACACAAGAACTAATGACGGTGATAGATAACCGATGACGGTTAGGGTGACCAATATCGATTATTGTGGAATAATAAATTTTTTTATAAATGTGGTAATAATTGATGAAAATGAAGAAAAATATGGATTTGACAATGATTTCAAAGACCTAGAGGTATGATGATGTATTTGAGAAACCCCAGAAAGAACAGAAAAGTGATGAGTGTTGTTTTGGAAAAATAACCCAAAAAGTAGGAAACCGACAATGGTTAGGTAAATCAATGATGTTCGCTGGACCGACACCGTTCACTGTGAAATTTGAAAAGATGGATAAAATGGGATTTAGTGACTTAGATCAGATAAAATACCAACCCAAAAACTTGAGTATGGTAATGATGGACCCCAGCACACTCAGAAACAATCGGAATACACCAACTATGATTATGGAGTGTGAAAGGAAGAAAAGAATGAAGAAAACGACCTCACAACTCAAAACACAAATCAAGCAAAAACTAAGAAACACAAAATCCTATTGGTGAATTTTATGTTTTAGCTTATGTTATTTAGGACTGACTTATGAATAGAATAAAGTTTTTGGTTTGATAGAAGGTTCCCTATGAAAAGCCAAGATCTAAGGATGGTTTCAGGTAAATTTTTGGCACGGGGGAGATCCTTTCTATGAGATAAGGACTGGACAGAGAAACCAACTTGGTACCCATTGTCAATCCTCTCGATCATGTGAGCATTGACATATTCTTCCGTAGGATGATGTTTAAGAAGATGTGTAAATTTTTATATGGTTTGGTATAAAGAATGTGTAAAGTGAGCTACAATTGAATTATTCAACCATCACCTAGGCATGACTTCCAACATATAGGTTTCCCTCAAATTAATGTGAGCTATAATGTGACATACAAAAATGAAATGCAAATGTTTTAAGCCCAAATCCACAATTTAGTTCGATGTAGAAAATAGAGAACAGAAAGAGGAATGTTCTTTCACTAAATGCAATATAGTAGAAAGGAATACGTGTTCTTTTTAGAGCACCAAAAGCACAATTTATTTTAGACAAAAGAAATAAGGAGAAGATTCTAGAAGAAAAATTAATGTGAATATTTTTCAAAGGGAAATAAACACACAATTTTTTACCTAGGAATGAAAAAATGCAAAAGAACCCCGATGGTCCCACCGCCTATGCCAAAATGTTTCACCAAATTATTGTAGGTAATGAAATTGATAAGGTAAAGGTCAAGGAGGAATACCTGTTATTATGTAGTTTGTAGGTTGATTGTGTGCGTTACTTATATTATCCAAGCTACTTGTAGAGAACTCCTTTTTTTGGAAAGGACTACTTGTAGATACAAAACAAGACCACCAAATGATATTAAATAGCAAGATTTAGAGGACTTCCTAGCAAGGATAGATCCGGAAGCATGATGCTTCCTCAAATGGCTATCAATCCTATGTTTTTTATCAACTTAATGAAAGTAAATGCGAGAAATAAAGGTCCTATTGCTAACACTTTGATTTAGGTATCTCAAAATGTTACTAACAAACTAGATTAAGAAAGGTATTAAAATCTAAACTAATCTAGCATTAGGCAAGGTATGTTTCTTGTTGGGACATGTCATATGGGTATTAGGTAAGGTCATAGAGGTATCTAGTAAGGTCTGGTGGAATTTAGGTGATGTTAGAGGTAGTTTGGTGAAGGTTAGTAGAAAACATAGTGACCAAGTCGGTTTGGTGACTAATGTCGATAAAGAGGGGAGACCAATGACGGTTAAGGTGACCAGCGTCGTAGGTTCAATTTGATATAAAATTATTAAACAAAATATTTTAAGCTCTTTGTGATTGTACAGAGAGTGAGGGAAGTATGGTTTGGGTTATAATATGACTGAGAAGACTCGGGGATACTAATAAGGAGGTTTAGAATGGTGAAAAGTCTTGGCATGGTTGAATAGTGGGTTGATGGGAGGAAGTTGATGTAAATGGAATAGAGGAAATAAAATACTGAAAGAAAACAAAGATCTATAAAAGGAATAAGTCAAATGATTAGGATCATAATACTTACTTGATGTCTTGCAGATCTTGGGAGGTGGAGGAAGATGATAGTTGATCAAAGAAGAAATTCTTGAGTCCGGTTCCATGGAAATACAGCCTTTGTACTCCCGTGAGTTTTCTAATGCTTTGGAAAGATGAATCGGATGCTTGTCTTGCATTGTGGTTGTGTGTATTCATCATCTGGATGTATGAGGGCTTGAGGATTTGCACTTGAATGCAATCAGGCTCCAATCATTGAATGTCCAACCTCAATAAAAGGTTACAAAATTTGATATAAGGTAACCGATGATGGTTAGGGTGATTGACATCAATTGAGGGTTAACCAACATTGCTTAAGGTGGGAAATCCTCGGTTTGCCAAAAATAGGAAAATCTTGCTATTTTTTTGGTGCTCGATTGTCGATTCGTGTCTTAAGTGAGGGTTAACACTTAGATAAGTGAGATTGTTGTTGGATAAAGAATAGGGCTTTAATTTTAGGTTTAGACTAAGTCCCGCTTAGTTAAGATAAGTGGAGACTCGGTCTTAGTTAATTAATAGACTAAGAATAAGTCCATGACGAGGTGTCTAGGTGATGTGGCTAGGTGAGGTGTAAATTAATTTAATTAAAGTAATTTAATGAATTACTAGTGTGAGGGTTATCATTAATTAAATTGTAAGTAATTAAATTAATATGAATGCGGGGTAAGGGTCATGGTTAGGTGAATACGTTACGTTAATTAATAAAAGGGGACCAAGGGGAGTGTGACCCAAATTTGGTGTCTACATTTGCCCCTTTTTCGTGTAGCTTGTATTAGTAAGCAATGCTAACAAAAATAGGAAGGTGTTTTCCCAAGTATAGGTGAGAGTGGGGTTGCCCCAAGTAGGGCTGAAGGTGAGGTTTCCCAAGTGTGGGTGGAGGTGATCCCCCTCAAACCAAGAGTTGATGAGGTGTTAGATGGAGTCGGTGAGTGGTTTGATAAATGGGTAAGTGATGAAAGTGAGGGTAGGTGGGTTATAGGTAATGGTATGGTCACTGTGGGTAATGGGTAAGGGTATATTGGGTAATGGGTAAGGACAATCGAACACACACACACGTATAGATTGTGATACGGTATCAGGTGGAAGAGCTTTCAAACTCTACATCGTCCAAGGTTGATAGGTTATCCAAATGAGGTTGAAGTGATTCAAGTATCTAGGGTACATGATATGGTCCAAAAACACAACTTAGGTTAGGTGTAGGAACATTTAGGTATGATCCGGTACACCAAAGGTTTGGTCAAGATAAACAACATGACAATAGGCAAGGTAAGGTCATTAGGCTAAACAACATGGGTAACAACATTGCAAGGTATAGCGAATACAAAAATTCATATTGACACTAAGGCGATGTATTTTAGGTCAGGGTATGTTGGGTTGGGCACAAGTAAGGCTAAGGTATAGGTAAATAACAAGTCCCTAAACATAGGTAAGGAAATGTAGGCTTATGGGTAGGGTGTAATAGGTGTTGGTAAAGGTAAAAGGTATTTTGTCAGTAATGTTTTTTAGGTCAAAATGCGCATAAGGTGACTCAAAAGGTAATAGCGGTGATTGATGTCGGTTGGCTAGGGCATGATATGACCGACATTTGTCATGTTTATTTGGGGCTAAAAATAAAAATCCATGTTTTACGGATTCATTTTGACTTTGCCACTTTTAGAAAATGATAGAGGAGAAGATTTGGAAAATGACAATATGAGGCGTTGAGCTGAGTTGGCAAGCCACGTAGCGGGTGATTGGTGTTTGATCAGTGGGTCCACAAGATCGATTTGATTGATTCGATTCATTTGGAGGTGAGGAGTTGATTTGGTTATGGCAGAGGTGGGAGATGGAGTAGGTGGACCACCAAAGACAGGTGGACGAAACGCGTGCCACCAAAGAGACGGTGTCGAGATGAGGTAGGAGGTAATTTGAATCCGTCATTTGATTGAAAATGGTATCATTGAAATTTTTTCAGTTAAAAATTGGGTGGGAGTTTTAATTTTAAATTTGTGGGTAAAATTGAAGGAAATGAGGGGTGGAAATATCATACGTAGGTTAAATAGGATGGGGAATGAAGATAGGATAGGTTTGGGTGGGTGGGAGTAGGTATTTAGGTTGTTTTGTGAATTTTTAAGAATGGGGGATGGGTTTTGATTTTGGGTGCTATGATGCAGTGACCGACATCAAGGTTTTAGGCCGACGTCGATCGATTTGGCCAACATTTTTCAAGTCTTAGGTAATCGACATCGCTTAAGTAGAATCGATGACGGTTAGGAAAGACCGGTGAGAGTCAAAGTGATTGGCGATGGTTAAGGTTAAGAGTATAAAGGTGTAAGAAGGGCTAGGTAAGAAGAGAGTAAAATATGATTGTGGAGATATGGGATAGGTAAGTAGGTGAAGTGAACTCGAGATAATGGGTAATAATGATAAGAGTTAGTAGGCTTGTAGGTGAATTAGGTAAATGGGATAGGCACGATTGATGTGGTTGGGTGTGGTTTGTCTCAGTAATATGTGATTTGAGCTACTAAAATCTTGACATAGTTGTGTTGGATGATGCAGTGAGGGAGGAGGAGACAGGTGAGACTGGACCAGAGGATATCAGGTGGGGTGATGATTAGTCACTTGATATGATCATTGTTTTGATTTTGATATATAGACCACTGCGTGTGCCGAAGACGTGAGATTGTATATGAGATATTTTGAGACACTTGTATTTATTTGTATCTATGTATATATGTATTGATACGCAAACTCTCCCATTTATATAGTTTATGATGTTTATTGGATAAATGACTTATTTTGTTTTAATTTCCATTTATTGTGTATTGATGGAAACTAGGTGAATTAAGCATGATCGCATTGATTTCAAGTAGACATGATTGAGTTTATGTCGAGTTAGACATGGTTGAGTTTAGGCCATGTAGGAATGATGGAGTCAAGGTGAGTTAAGCGTGGTAGAGTCGCGTTTTGTGTTTTGATTTAATTTCCAAGTTATTAGTATTATGGAAAATAAATGATGATGTATATATATGTTGTGGTGTACATTTCCAAAAGTTTTATATAGTGGAAATGTGGAATGTATGATATGATGATGTAATCAAATGGTAAATATGTATGTGTTTATGACTGTGTAATTCCCAACTTTTGTGTAAAATGGAAACTAAATAAGGCGTAATGTGAATAGAAAAAGGGGGAAATGGGTTAGGGTAAAGAGTGGATGAGCTAACTTCTAAGGGCCCCATTCCCTTAAGAGTGTTTCCTACATAGCCCGACAAAAAGGGGCCTTAGGCTAATGTAGTTCTCCCATAAGCTAGGAAAAATATGATGAGGTAGATGAACGGGTTGGTAGGTTTTAGGCATGATTGATTTTAGGTCATTTAGGCATGATGAGTCTAGGTCATTTAGGCATGGTTGGGCTGAGGTGGAATGGGCATGGGTGTTTTTAGGTGAAATAAGAATTCTTAAAATGTAGGTGTTTGTAGATCAAAATAGGCAAGTCCATGATGAAAAATTGAGATTTTTATTTTTGCTTTTGTTTTAATAGATTGATCGATGTAGGAAGTCTATGTGGGATGAGTATAATATCTCCTTGAGGTCTTTGTGAAGCTGATCGATGTGGGAAGCTTCAGAATATATATTTTTATTTTATTTTTGCAAGAATAGTCTTCTTTTGGTGATAGACTATGTACAGTATGGCTAGCTTTGTATAGTTGTCCTTCGAGGGATCAGTCTATTTATAGCAACAAGGTAGAGAAAAGTAGATGTCCTTTTTAGGGAGTCATCTTTTTGTGAGAAGTTTGAATCAAGGAGTTTTGAATTTGAAAGTCCCATATATTGATTTTTGAATTAATTTTTGGACTTTTAGGTCATGGACAAGACTATAGAGAAGGATAGGCTCTTGTTATGAAGACAAAACTATAGTACATAGAGGTTAGCTATGAAAGATGGGTTTTTAAGTGATGAACGACCATGGGATTCCATCTTGGAACAGATGAAAAGTATCCATGAGAATCATGCCATGAGTAGAGCCATGGTACTCATATTTAAGATAAGGCTAAAAAGTGATGGTTAATCACGTGATTCTTGTTTAGTCATTGATCCTTAAAATAGGTAAATGGAAGGTGAATGGTGCTCAAGGGACGAGTGTTGAAATAAATAGAAGGTGATATAGGACTTGATTCAACAATAGAATGGTCAAAGATGCAAGGCATTCGGGGGTCGTCAGTTCGTTTACCTTCAAGTGAAGACAAATTATAAGCACCTGATCCATAGGTATGAGTAACGATATAGGGTCCAAGCCAATTAGGAGTAAATTTTCCTTGTTTACTTTTCTCCTCTTTTGTTACATGTTGATTTTCCTTCAAGACGAGGTCACTGACTTGGAAGGTTCATTCATGGAAATGTTTGTCATAGGCACATTTGATACGTTTTTAGTAGATTTGGAGGTGGTCGAGAGAATTGAGATGACATTCATCTAATAACTCGATTTGTGTCAAACGGTCTTGGTGAAAGTCATCATCATTGAGCATCTCTTTAAGTGAGATACGAAGAGATGGAATTTGGACTTCGAAAGGCGAATACCCTCTCGTACTACATAGACCAAATAGAAAGGTTTGGCATCGGCTTGAGGTACAAATACTAGTATGATAATCCCATAAGGAAAAAGGAATGTGTGTATGCCAATCCTTTCCAGTATCGTCAACTACTTTCATAAGAATTTTTTTAAGGTTTTGTTGGTTGATTCTTCTTTGCCATTGGTTTAAGTGTAATAAGGTGAATAAAATCTCAGTTGAATATCGAAGGCGTCGTAGAGTTTCCGTAAGGTTTTTTTAACTATTTTCCGTTATCATTGATGAGGCAATGAGGAACACCATAGTGACAAATGATGTGATGGTTGATGAATTCACATATTTTCTCAGCTTTCGTATAAATGAGGGGCATGGCTTCTACCCATTTAGTTTAGTATTCAATAGCGGTAATAATCCATTGATGGCATTGGGAAGAATGAGGATTTATCTCTCTGACAAGATCCAAACCCCATTGAGAGAAAGGCCAAAGGTCATGTGCGACCTATAAGGCATGATTAGGGGTGTGATGAAGATTAGAATGTTGTTGACACTTCACACAATGCTTGACATAGTCACAAAATCATGGTTTAGGGTTTGCTAGTAATAGCCCAGAAGAGAATGCATTTAGCGATAGCTAAACCACTGAAGTAACCCCCACAAATTTTGTCGTGAACTTCCTTGATGGTATAGGAAATTTTGGAACTGGTAAGGCATTGTAATAGGATACCGTCAAATCCTCATTTGTAAAGAAGACCACCCATGATGATATAGTGAGAGACACTTTTGAGAAAGGCTCGTTGTCGATTGTGAGTAAGATCTGGAGGAAAAATGGAAAGGGAAAGGTAGTCAAAGAAACTTCTTACACCAAAGGTCATGTGGGTCAGTTCAATGGTTTCAATAATGTTGACATATCGAAATAGATAGGAAGGTGATTGCATCCTTTGTATTGAGATAAATATTTTCGAGTCAAAGGGTGAAGCAGGGATTTAAGAAGCAAGACAGCCATGGTATCCACAAATTTATTAGTAGAACATGGGATGGTTTGAAGGTCATAATGGTCAAAGGTAGTCAAAAGTATGTCAACATGATGCTTATACTTTTGAAGTATCTCGTTACGACACTGGTATATACCATTAACTTGGTTTACAACTTGTTGAGAATTTCCAAATATATTAATTGATTTAACATCTAAGGTGATGGTCATTTGAAGGCCTAATACAAGTGATTCATATTCAACACTATTTTTAGTACAATCAAAATCTAGTTTGAAAGATAATTACATAGGCTCACCATCAAGAGGAATGATGATAACTTTGGCACCACCCCCACGTTGGCATTTTGAACCATCAAAGAATAAGGTCATCTGGTAAATGGTATTGTCCAAAGAGAGGATACCGATGGATTCATCTGAGAAATCAAAGTTAGAGGATTTATTTTTGGAGAGAGTTGCATTTGCGACTTGGTCAATGATGGTTTTTCCTTTGACAAATTTTTTATGGGTGAATTCAAGTTCTAGGCTCGCAAGAAGCATGAGCCAACGTGAAACATGTTGATTTTGATAGGTCTTGGCGTACATGTAATATAAGGGGTTAGTATTGGTGACAATGAAGGTTTTTGGTTAAGTAGGTAATTGCGAAGTTTAGTAGCGACAAAAACTAAGGATAAGGAGAGTTTTTTTATGTGAGTGTATCTAGTTTCGTAGTCTAAAAGTGTACGACTTATATAATAAAATACTTGTTCCCTGTGTTTCTCATCACGATGAGTGAGCATGGCACCCAGGGAATGGTCAATGGCAGAGATATAAAGATAAAATTGTTGGTTATCCTTAGGTGGAATGAGCAAATGTGGTTGGAGGAGGTATTGTTTTAAGGCGTCAAAGGCTTTTTAGAATTCATCATCCCATTTGAAGGAGACATCCATTTTTAGGATATGATGAAATGGGTGGCATTGGTTAGAAAGCTACAAAATAAAGTGATGAATAGATTGCAACTTGCCTTGCAAAATACAATGTTGACAAAGGTTAGTAGGTGGAGCAATTTCGAGAATAGCCTTGATTTTAGTGGGATCAACTTCTATGCCATGCAAAGAAATGATAAAACTAAGGAGATTTCCAGAAAGGACAACGAAGACACACTTCTTGGGTTGAAGGTGAACATAATATTTGATGAGACGGTTAAAGATGAACTTGAGGACTGTAAGGTGTTCAGCCCGATGTTTGGATTTGGCAAGAAGATTGTTAACATAATCTTCCAATATGTGATGCATAATGTCATGAAATATATAAGCCATAGCCCACTGATATGTGGCACCAACATTTTTAAGGCCAAAGGGAAAGACATGATAATAGAAGGGCCCCCAAGGAGTGATGAAGGTGGTTTTGTGCTGATCTTCTTGGGAGAGTAATATTTGGTTATAACTCGAGAAACTATCCATGAGTGATAGCATCTCATGGTGTGAGGTGAGATCAACTAGTTTTTCAATCCTAGGTAGAGGAAAGTCATCTTTGAGGCAAGCTAAGTTAATTCATGGAAGTCTCTACAAATGTGGATTCCCCCCATTGCTTTTGTGATAGGAACAATGTTAGAGATCCATTGAGGGTAATCAAAGGTTAGGATGAAGAAAACCAAAAGAAGGTGTTGGAGTTCTTCTTTGATAAGAAGGAAATGTGAGGATGTATTTTCCACATCTTCAATTTCACGGGTTTGGCTTCATGAATAGTGATGATATTGTGGACCACAATGTTTTAGTGAATACTAGTCATATAAGGGTAGGACCAAGAAAATTTTTTTGCTATGATCCCGAAGAAAATAAGTAAAATATTCATGTTCGAAACATCTAAAGATTGGCCTATATTTAGAATGTGCAGTCGTCTTGAGTGTGAATATTTATTTCTATGGTTGATTCATTTACGATGGTTTATGTCTCGAAGGGTAAAAACCGATGAATATTTGAATCTTTTGCACCAAGGTAGGTGATAATAGACTCATCGTCCTGACATTGACGACATTAATAGAAGGTGTATCGTCATCGATCATGTCAAGATATAGGAAGGGAAGAGAAGAGGGAGCCTCGCCATCTCATTGATAAGTTAGAGGTCCTAGGGAAATGGTGTTCATGAAAAAAAAAAGTTAGGAGGAATGGATTTTGGATCCATAGACTCCATAGGTGAAGGTGGTGAAGTTGGTGAACAGGGTGAAGAAGTTTTATCGTCCTCAACGAGTTTGACTCGGGCCTTCTTGGGAGATGGTTTGGAAAATCCAATACCACTGTGGTATTTATGTTTACAATTGGTGCATGGGATGATAGTATGATGGCCTTGTTCATAGAAACCAAATCCAAATCCCTTCCATGCACAACGATGGAGGAAGGTGTGGGTGAAGTGGCGGTTGGTGAGATATTGAAGGTCAAAGGAAAATGGTCAAGTTTGGGAAGGTGGTTCGGGTGAGTAGGTAGAAGTATCAAGTCCCCCATACATTAATTTGGTGCGAAGGTGGGGAGGACCATAAGGGAAAACCTCACCTATGTAGTGATCATATCGGGGATGTTGGAAAGGTTACCATACTCTTGAGGAGTAAGGAATGTGTCAATGTTGTGCAAAGGTACTCCCCTAGAGTGAGACATTGAAAAACACCTTCTAAGGGATCAGTAGTTGTTACATGGGTAACAGGAATGGATGAATCATTGGCAAAAGAGACATTTCTTGGTTGAGAAGTAGATGGGTTAGTGGATGGGTTAGCTACAGAGGCTATGGTGGTAGTGGGAATAGAGGAGTTAGGTGTGGGAGAGGTAGTGGAAACGTTGGTGGATGGGGCCATGGGTGAAGGTGGTGGCGGTGTAGATGTCTTAACTAGTATAAGGACATCATTAGGTCTATACAACATGTTACAAGTTTTGAATGGTGAAGGGTTAGCTGAATGGTATAGTTATGTCCTTCATGTTCAAATTTTACACATCGATGTAAGTTTGAAGGAACACAACCCATGACATGGATCCAAGGTCATCCAAGCAACAAGTTGTACTTGAATTCCCCCTCTAAGATGTAGAATACGTCTGAATGGTACAAGGGCCCATGTGAATGTGGAGAATGATGGTGCCAAGGGTCAAAGTTATGGAATCATTAAATATGGGGTAAAGGGGTAGTTGAGTTATGATAGGCGTAGCAATAGGACAAGGAAACGTATGGTGATGGCATGTATGTGTGTGTGCGCAAAGAAAGTAGCGCATTGACATTCTCGGCAGAGGTTTGGCTAGCTCTCTTATGCAAACCATATTGATCTCAAAGGTTTAAGGAGGGTAAAAGGGTTGTGGCGGTGGAGGTGAAGGTTGTTGAGTAGATAAGGGGTGAGGATGTGTGGTGATAGGTGAAAATGGAACAAGTTCCTCATCTAAAAGATCATAGTTGTCAAAGTTTTCTTCAGGAGAACATAACTAGTTTAGGTTTTAGTGGGTCATAAAGTCTAAGTTATGGCAATGTGATGATAAATATCTCTAAAATATTTGCTAAGATGTTGGTGTAAGGCCCTACCAATGGATCACAATGCGAAGTAAGTATGGGTCGAGATGGAGGTGTGAGTGATTTTGCTGAGAGAGGTGCCATAGGAGGTGGAATCGGAGATGGAATAGGTTTGACCACTAATTTTTTAGGTAGTACTATTTTATCTTTGGACTGTATACAATGTTACTTTCTATCGGATCCTATAGATCTTATCTCGAACTATATGGATCTCGTAGGAATCCTCTCTAGTTGTTTTGGTTCACTTGGTTCCACCCAATCGATTGACTGGATGGGAAATGAAACCCTATCTAATTTTAATACCTATATAGAATTCTCACTCTCTATATGGATTGGTGAGGCCCATATCTACCTATCGCCCCATTCATGTATCACACGTTGGTTATATTGGGGAGGGTCACTTCCTCATCTTTGATATGTATAACCCCTATAGTCTCATTAAGAGTTGAGAGTTCGAGATAGAGATATAAAGAGAGATAGAGAGAGAGTAGATAGAGATATAGATATATAAAGAGAGAGTTCTATATATATATATATATGAGTTTAGATATAGAGAGAGATAAACAAAGGTGAGACTTTAGATAGAGATATAGAGAGCCCAGTCTCATTCATATTTCAAATAGGGATATAGAGTTCAGAGTGAAATATAGAGAGATGGAGAGAGAGTCTCATTCAGATAGAGAGGAAGATAAATATGAAGATAGATAGATAGATAGAGAGGTAGATAGATATGAATATAGGCAAATAGAGATAGAGAGAGAGAGATATATAGAAAGAGATATATAGAGAGATAGAGAGAAAAGAGACTTTAGATAGAGATAGTCTCATTCAAAGTTCGAGACAGAGATATAGATATCTAGGGGCATTCACGAATCAACATTCGTAGTTATGGTCACTCCTCGCACTTCGTAGTTTTTAATTCATATGAAATGTTCAATATCACACCATAGGGAATATTTAAGGAGATACACTTTCTTTCTTGGAGTTACAGCTTTCTTCTTCCACTCCACTTGATCGATGTCGGGAACCCTATCTATATATGGTGCACTCGAACAATATTGGTACTACATGACTCGACATTTAGCATTGGGCTATCGCTTTCCGATCTTTTATTATCCTAGGAATTTAGAGGTATATTAGGGAGAGGGGAGAGTTGGATTGACCACCGAATAGGAAGAGGGCTCGACCAATGAGAATTAAAGTGAAGCTAGAGTCCCCCTATCTATATCCGAGAGAAGATCACTTAACCTTGTTCGACCGTATGGGAGAGATTCACACGATGACAGCAATATACTCCATTTTTGTCTATTTTTGGCTAGGCTTGACCCACCCTCATATTCTAGATTCTCTATATGGCGCCATATAGAAAACCCTATCTCTATTTTTATCTCTCTCTTTATCATTCTTTATACCTCTATTTTAATTCTATATCTCTCTCTCTGAATGAGACTCTCTCTATCTATATTTATATCTCTATCTTATCTCTCTCTACTCTAATGAGACTATATGGAAAGGCTAGTCAAAATCCCATATATTCTTAGGGCTAGTTGGCGTGGCCCCTATCCCTATATTTAGGATATGGACACTCCATCCATAATCTATACTTTCATCGCTTAGTTTGGTTCAAGATGGGCTATTTAGAACTATAAGATAAGATAGTTCGTGGTGGGCCCCCCCTCTCTTCTATCAATCTAGTTGGCATCTGTCTCTAGTTGAGATCCCCCTCTCTTTTATTAATCCACTTGGCATCACTCCATCAGGAATCAAGGAATCTCCCGCTCTTTTATTTAGTTTGGGCCATACCATATAGATATGGAGGCTCCTCCTCTCTATATATGGATCTATGCTAGTTAGCATCACTCCTCGTCAATTATACTCTTTTTTATCATTTAGTCAAGGATTCCCCTACTGCGATTTAAAACTAGATTTTTGTATTCTATATCGCTTATAGAGTGAGAAAAGCTTACGAAATGAGGGAAGTCGATAGAAGAAAATGGGTGATATCGAGAAAGCGGATATAAGTGGATACTACCCTTTCTCTTCGAGAAGGAAAATCCATCATATCTATATATGGGGCCCCTTTCCCCTCTCTATATAGATGGTAGATGGGATGGATAACTCATTTCCCTTATACGAGGAGGGGGAGGAGGACTATATGACTATAGGAGGGCCTATATTGATTTCTTGAAGGTAGAGAACCACCCTTTTAATTGATAGGCTAGGCTAGATAGATTTTTGGGATGGGAGATGGGACAATAACCTATATAGAAAAGAGTTCCATGCATGCCTCCCCTTCATATAGATAGTATAGGGGAGATAGGGAGATAGGGGGCCCTCCCCCTCTAGATAGCCAAATAGATCAAAATCTATATGAGGGCTATCTCCCCCAACCCAACTATATAGAATAGAGAGTAGGCCGTCGGGGGCCCCCCTCTCTATATCTGAGTTCAGGGCTCCTCTCCTCCCCCTCCCATAGATAGGGCGCTCACTCCCCAAAGAGAGATACAGGCCGCCCACCCCACCTATTGTAGGCGTAGGCAGAAGTACTATATAGTACAGGTGGCCATATATAGATTCTTATCTACATTGGGGCCTAGACTAGCCTCCTATCTTGGCGACCTCGATCGACGGCCCGGGGGGCTGGCGCCCTATCTATAGACCCTATCTATATTTATGTTGGTTGAGTAACCTTGATTGTTGATCCCACCCCAAATATAGATAAGGGGCCCTCATCAAGTCCCTCCTTTCCAGTATCATATAGAGATATAGGGACCCTGAATATCTATAGGGTAGGGGATAGATCTTTCTAGATGGGCCCCCTCCCTATATATATTATCTTATTATATAGGGGTGGATATAGAGAGGGGCCCATACCATATGATAGATAGATAGATAGATAGATAGATAGAGGGGAGAGTGCCCCCACCCCTAACTATCTTATCTTATAGTTCTAGATAGGCCCTAGGACCACATAGAATGTGTAGATAACCCATATATCTTTCTAGATTATATGACTGATGACTGGTCTCATCTATCCTTCTATTCTGTACGTGATACAACCAATCATATCATATCATATCGTATCTTTATAAGGGGATATCGATAACTATAATATACGATAAGATAGTTCGGGGTGGGGTGGGGTGGGGTGGGGGTGTGAGGGTGGAAAAGGCTTCCATCGATGCACTTGTTTACTTTCGATCGAGAGATTGATCCAATATGTTATATTGTTATTGTTATGAGTATGGTGATACGATAGGAATAAAGAGCACCATCCGGACTAAAAATATCGTCATGGTGTGTTGGACTTGCCTAATGTGGTCCCCCATACAATTTCTATATAAGGAACCCTACCCCTAATATCATCTTGCTAAACCTGTGGGAAACGTATCCCTGTGGGAAACTGGTTGGTGGCCCCTATACATCTCGTTCCTATGGTGGTAAGCGATTACATACTATCATGATACTTGTAAATGTCTTGGTAGGAGTCATATTCTCACAAGTTATCCATCTTCCTATCAATTTCTCCTCTAAGACACCTACCGGCCAGATGGCTGTACTGGGGCAACTCCTTTCCCATAATATAGAGAGAGGGGCTCAGATGGATCAGTGGTTTCCTATAATATAGAGAGAGGGGCTCAGATGGATCAGTGGGATGGTCGACATCCATTTAGTGAGCAGCTTCACTCCCGGCCCGGCATTTAGTGAGCGTGAGCAGCGGGCGAACCGAAAAGGGGATGATCCGGATTCGAAAGCAGGGAACGGCAGACCTATTGATTGCAAAGGTTGGGGGGGTCGAATTGATCGTGTCATTCTGACAAGTGTGCAACGTCCATCATGGTCCATCCATGTTGGTCTAGACTCCTTCTCCGTCACCACGAATGGGATCGATAGGGTCAGACAAATATATGGTAAGGGGCACGTAGGGTCATTTATGCTCGTCAGGTCGACGTCCGCCCCAGTTCAGGGCTCCTCCCCCAGCTAAGCTATCTAGAGTCTATAGGAGGCTATAGAGTCTCTAGGGGGCTATAGAGTCTATAGTAGATAGTCTATAGGAGGCTATGGAGTATATAGTCTATAGGAGGCTAGATAGTAGGCCGTCGGGAGATAGATAGATAGGGGGGCGGCTATATCTAGTTGGCACCCCCCCCCCTATAGAGATTAGAGATATGGCGATAGCCATACATATAGGGGTCACCCTATCTATAAGATAAGATAGGAAGGGGTGGGGGGCGCCCCTATAGAGATATAGGCCGGTCGAGGAGTGAGCGTAGCGAACCACCCTATAGATCTATACTCTATGGCTAACCCCCCAACTTTAGAGCCTATATATCTATCTGGGCGCCGGGTTAGCCATATAGATCTATAGGGTAGGGGGAAACCCTCTCCCTCCCCCTCTAGAGACCCTATATCTATATCTCTATCTGAACTCTATATCTCTATCTGAATGAGACTATATGAAATATTCACTCTATATCTTTATTCGAATAAGACTATCTAAACTCTTCACTTTATATCTCTATCTTAATGATATTATATGAATGAGACTATCTATATGGGGGAGAGGGAAAACCTCGTCCCCCTAATGTCAAATGAGTTCCCCACATATAGGTAGGCACACATGATTGAGAAATCAATCGAGTGGTTCGCTACAAGATATAGAGAGTCTCATTCAGATAGAGATATAGAGAGAGATAGAGAGAGAGATATAGAGATAGTTCATATAAATATATAGAGTTTAGATAGGGGTTTCTCTAAACCCTCATCCTCTAGATAGATATATAAGTTTCATATGAGTACCCAAAGGTCCTCGCCTCATTCTTTTGGTGAGTGGTTCACTACGCTCACTCCTTGATTGGTAAACCAAATGAGTACTTAGAGTTCCTCATCCTCTATATATAGATAGAGGGGTAGATGAGTCCCTAAAGGTCCTCCCCCTCATTCAATAGGTGAGTGGTTTTCACACTCACTCCTCCCAAATAATAGATCTATAGGTTGTCCCTATCTATATAGATATGGCCCTATAGGTCTTTATGGAAATTGGTTTGCTACACTCACTCCTCCCGGATAATAGATCTATAGGTTGTCACTATCTATATAGATATGGCCTTATAGATCTTTATGGTGAGTGGTTTTCTACACTCACTCCTCACCCTCATTCTTCAGTGAGATCCCCCCTCTCTATTCAACCTCACCCTCCATAGTTCAGATATAGGGGTGGGTGAGTACCTAAAGGTCCTCACCCTCATTCTTCGGTGAGTGGTTTGTTATGCTAACTCCTCAATTGATATCTCAATTGAGTGCATCTATAGAGAGGGGGGCCCTCGGCCTCCCAAGCAGCCTATATAGCCCCCCCATATAGATATGGGGGAGCCTATATTCTATATCTATGGGGTATTTCAAAGGTAAGGGCCCCCATAGATAATATATATACGAGGGGGCTCCCAATATCTCATTATCTATATAGTAGGGGTTTCATCCATAGTTCATAATTCTAGATAGGCGCCCGCCCAGATCTGATCTCCCATAGAAGATAGAGAGCCGAGATAGAATAGAATAGAGAGGGGGGGGAGGGGGCCATCTCTCTATATAGACTAGCCATCTCTCTAAACTAGCCATCTATATATAGAGGGGGGGCCATATATCTCTCTCTAGAGGGGGAAGTCATCTATCGATCCCCTATCTATATATGGCCAATGAAACTCTATATACCATCGCTCACACCCCCCCCCCTCTCTATATAGATGGGATAGAGATATATAGGCGGGGGCGGGAGAGGGCTATCGCTCACACCCCCATAGGCGCCACCTTCGTCGGGAGAACCTCGACCTCCTCTCCCTCCTCCCATATAGAACTATAGGGCCTCCCCCAGCTATAGAATAGAAGCTATATAGAGTAGGCCGCCGGGAGAGGGCCAGGGTTGGTTGGCGACTATAGATAAGATAGTCGCCCTCGACTCTATATGGTTTAGTTGGCCTGTATATAGTTTAGTTGGCCCTCTATAGAGTATAGATAGATGGCCCGCCCTCTATTTTCTCCGGGGGTCTGCCCATCTATATAGATAGATAGATAGACATCTATGGGCTTAACGTCATATATAGAAGATAAGATCTATAGGGAGGGGGTGTCATATCTAGATAGGCCCCCCCCTCCATAGAATCTAGGGGAGCCCCCCTCCCTATAGATCTTATCTTCTCTATGGGGGGGCCCTCCTCTCCCACCCGACAAAGGAGGGTTGGCACTCCCACTTATGCACACCTTTATTAGGAGCCCTTGATATTTGTTCCAATATCCAATATATATCTTGGGGTCAGCTAGGGGTGCATAAATGACCCGCCCTCTCTTTAGCCTTTGCCGGATCCAGATACTACGAGTCCTCCGTCCCAGATTGATTCCCTCTCCGGTCGAGTCTCCCATGAGTCTAGTCGGTCGAGCCGGATGCAGAAGTGCAGGTCGAGCCCTGAAGTCAGATATAGATTAGATAGGGGCCCTCGATTGACCCCCCTCTCTGAACTATCTTATTTCTATGGCAATCGAGTGGTTCGCTACAAAATAGAGATAGGGGGCTGCGCGAACCACTCACCTACTTGATGGAGGCTCTTTCTCAGAGGGAAAGGTCTAAAGAGCCTTTCCTGTGGTAGGCGAGTGTGCCCTATCATATTTTGGGGGCTACATTGATGAATCAATTGAGTGGTTCGCTACGCTCACCCCTCACCCTCCGCCTAGAGAGCCGCGCGGGTGAGTGCAGATAGAGAGATTGGGGGCCCTCGCCCACCTCACCTGGTTCACCGGTACTACCAGAAACTCTCATCTTATGCGAGATCTCGGACCAGTGGAGTAGTGTCCGAGCGGAGACCCCAGTCGTGCTTCCTTCCGGCATGCATCCATTTTCATCCAGTACTCCTCCTCTCCCTCCAGATATAGATAGAGGGGCGGGAGAGAGCAGAAATGCCCCACCTATCTCTATATGGGGGCCCTCGCCCCCCCTTTCTCTATATGGGATCTCTAGGGTTCCCCCTCCCAGATAGATAAGATAATATCTATAGGAGGGGGCCTCCTCGATCTATCGCCCCCATAGAACAAAGGGGAGAAAGGGGTTTCTAGAGGTGCCCCATATCTAGATATGGGACCCCCCCCCTCGATCTATCCCCCTCCATAGAATAGATGGGAGATAGGGATTTCTAGGGGGTGCCCCATATCTAGATAGGGGGCCTCCCCCAACTATATCTAGTAGGCCCCTATCTATTGGGGGATATGTAGATATGGGTATATAGGGCCATATATAGATAGGGGGTGGCCTAGATATAATAGGCAAGATGAGGCCACCCATATATATAGAGTAGAGCACCGACTACCGACTGACTATCCAAATCTCTATAGTTTATAGCATAGCAACCCCATGTATTGAATAGGCCCCCCTCTCTCCCATATCTATATAGGGGGCCATATCCATATAGGGGGGTTGAGTGCTTATTGATCGAGTCCCTCCTAGAACTCTCTTTATATAGTCCTCCTCGACACCAACCCCCTATATACAGAGATGACCCTCCCAATCCAATTAATAGGTGGGGGTGAGGGTGGGTAGGTGCCTATATATGGGGGTGCCTATGTAGATATAGGGGAGGACTAGATATTCCACCATAAATAGGACCCCATATAGAATAGAGAGAGGTTCATTGGATGAGGTGGAGGCTATATAGAGTTTAGTTGGCGGGCCCAGATCCCATATATATCTAGAGGGGAGGGCATTGTTGGCATATATATCTTGGGACACCTCTTTATATAGATGGGGGCTCATATCTATAGATTCTAAAGGGGAGATGTCGAATATAGACTATATAAAGAGTAGATATCCTCGTCATACTATATAAATAGCCTAGTCTCCCTCGATCTATCAATCCCCTATCTATATATGGCCATCCCCTCCCCAAATAGAACTCTATGGCCTCCCTATCTATTTAGGGGTCGGGCAGGGTGCCCCATATATAGATACGGTTACCCTTGGCCCCAACCCTCCCAAACCACTCAACCTCATCTTTATATATCCGGGCGGGTGACCCCATTCCCGAACTATCTTATCTCTCTGGGGTAGTTGGGGTACACACATAAATGACTGATCTCTATATTTTGGATCTAGTAGGTAGAGTAGGCCACCCATAGTTCTAGAGTGGAGTGTTGACTAACTCTATTCTAATCTAATACAATCTCCCTCCCCTCACCCTCGCCTTCTATATATAAGGCATGAGCATAGCATATAGATAGTCCCATCGGACATATCTATATATAGGTACCCCCACCCCATAGTTAAAATTAGATAGGGGGCCCTTCTCGACATAGTTATAGTTTAGTTGGCCCCCCAGAGAATATATAATATCTATAGTGCCCCATATCTATAGAGGGGGGTGCATGGGTGCCTATCTAGATAGAGAGGGCACTCGATATCTAGATAGGGGGGCCTATCAGGGTGGGAGAAGAAAGACCTCAACCCCCTCTCTAGATATGGGGTCAAGTGCCCTATATCTAGATAAGCCACCCTATATGGAGAACTTGGTCCCCAAAGAGATCTATAGGGCGGTCGGGGACAAGGCAGACCCCCTCCATAGAATAGAGGGGAGCCCCCCTCCTCCTCTTATAGATCTTATCTTATCTTATCTCATTTTCTCTATGGCCCCCATCTCTATCTTATCTATATCTAGTATATTTAGGATTCCCCCATAGTTAGATAGGGGCCCTCGTGCTCTGCCATAGAAACTCGGAGTCCATATCATGGTGAGGAGGATTTCTTGCTATTGATTGCTAGAGGAACTAACATGACAAAAATAATGGCAGCATTCATAATTCACTCATTCAATTGTCCTTCAAAGATCCCGAGTGATTAGACTTACTTTTTCTCGTTCACAACGGGCTATGTTAATCACCCATTATTTATGAGGTAATTTGCACCCCTTGAAAGAACCTATAATCCATGTCGTGATCACATTTAGACCATTTATTTCTTCATCCATTTATTTAGTAGTTCAACGGACACCCCTCCAACGATAAGATGTAAAGATATCGTAACTTCTCTTCCATTTAGATTGGAGAATTTCTCTGGATATGTTGCATATAATCATCCCAAGTGTAGATAATTTGGCCACTAAGCTATTGATTTGGAAAGCTCCTACTAAGATGGGAAATTCCCCGATAGAGCTGCTAGTACCAGGTGAACTCATATTGGCTAAAGTGAAAGAAAAGGAAATGGTAGGGGGATTCGGCATGGTGCTTACTGAACCTCCATAATATTTAGCGGGTCGAGTCTTATGCCATAGAGAAGGGGCTGGAGGAACCGGTCCATGGCTCAACATCGATAGAATGCTACCTCCAATTCCCTGTATGTTCGATGGAGTGAGATATTCCCCACTGATCGGACGGAGTGCGCCCCAATTACCTACCCCCCAAACCGTACGAGATAGTTACCACCTATCACACGGCTTTCTAGCTTTATAGCAGAGCTCTCCCCCGGCCCCAACCCCCCAACTCTATAGGCCCCCAATAGAATATGGATAAGAACACCTGCCCCTCTATCTAGATATGGGGTGGGTGTGCGCAGTGCCCCCACTCTAGATTTATCGGCTCTCTATGGGATATGGGGGAGCGAGCATAAATGCCCTCCTCCCCCGGGGGAGATCTAAAGAACCTTCCCCTCTCCATTTTCATATCTATATATAAGCCCCCACTCCCGGATTTATATATAGCCTTTCTCAACCTAACCCCTTATATAGAGAAAGGCCTCCCACCCTAATCCCCCCTCTTTATAGATCTATATGGGACCTATAGATCTATGGGGTGGGTGGGCGCCTATAGAGATCTATAGGGGTCCCGATAGGGCGTTGGCCTATAGTCTCATTCAGGGCCCCATATAGAGAATTCTAGATAGGGGGTGGGTGCCGAGCGCAGAAATGACCCGCTGGTCGAGCCACATCATCTATATACGTGATATGACTGATCACTCATATCACGTATATAGATGATGTAGCTCGACCCCCGATGGAAACTCTCGTATAGAAGGGGGGCCCCATCTAGAATCATAGGGGGTCTAGGAAGCAAAGTGCTATATATCTCACTCATCCGGTCTGACCCCTATCTATATATGGGGCCCATATCTAGATGGGGGGCTGCCCCCCACCCCTCTATATATGGATTGGATAGTTAGCCTCAACCCCATCTAGATATTATATATAGGGGACACCATTTCTATTATAGTTATAGGCCCCCCGTATAGAGATGGGAGCCGAGATATAGAGGGAAGGGGGCACCATCATGAATCATCTATTCATATATATATACATGATACAATGTGATAGTGATATTGTATACAAGTGATTCATGTTGAATGGAGAAGTGGGTTACTGAGTTTTAGTCACTTTCGCAGTCGGTGGACCAGTGATGGATGAGATTCCAATGGAGGTTACCAAGTGAGATCAGGTCACTCCAACTCAGGGATGATCCAATGCTAGACCCACTAATATATATATGATCTATATGGGCCACTCTAACCATGAAACCCGAATTGATCTCTACGAAGCCTTAATCTCATAATGTTTTCATTCACCGACTATAAGAGTGACTATAGTTAGATAGGAAATAAATCATATCTCACCGAAACATTGACGTTTATGCCCCCGACGTTCAGTTGATTTCTCTATTTAAAGAGATCTTGAAAATAAAATATTTCCTAACTCTATATAGCATGGTTCCAGTTAGGGAGACCTTTCCGCCTTTTCACAGTGGGCACCGCCTCTTCATCGCCGTGCCGTCCAGTCCTCTCCCTCGCCATATAGTCTCATTCAGGCCCCCTCTCCCCCTATACCCTATATATATATCATCTTATCTTATCTCATCCAAAGAATATTTAATAGCCACTTTGAATAAAATGAGAACGGGAATCTGTTTTCTCGTTTCCGAATCTCCCACCCCCACCATTATAGGCTTAGGCTTAGGCTAGGCAGGGGCAGGCTAGACCGGATATGGTTGGTTTCCCTGAGCGGCTATAGATCCTAGTTCAATCCTTAAGAATGATTAGGAATGGGTAGGCCTCAGATATTTCTTTCTAGATGATGTATAATTTTCTTGAACTTAATGTATAGGAGGTCTAGTGCATAACCTAGGTTCACATTCGTTTTTTAAACACCTAGAATGGAGATCTCATGTAAAGTTAAATGAAGTGGGTGTGACATTTTTCTTATTCTATTTCCCTTATTGTTTCCCAACCAACCCTATCTATTATTCCCTAGTCTTTTGCTTTCCTCATTTGTCAATTCTCAGGCGAAGAAAACACTATGAAATAAACCTTAGTAATCAAACCCAATCAAAGGATATCCCATGTATTTACATAGTTGGATACCACAATCAAAACCCTCTAGCTTTGGTAGCATTCGCCGGACCCGACTCTATTATGTCATTTCTCCATCCCCCAACCTCTCATGTTTGATTAGTATTACATACATCTCCCAGAATGGGACAACCATACGAGTGTGAGTTCAAGTTCCCATTTCAAACATGAATTCAAATGAATATTGAGGTAAGGCAAACATAACAACACCGAGATGTATAGGAAGTGGGAGCGAGATGGGTAAGTATATCTGAGAACAGAACAACACCGCTTTGAAAGAATGTGACTGAAATAAAGAAAGGCGCCACGCCCCGGGAGTCCATTTCTCCTTTCCGCCCGTGTTCTATACTATGATTCTCCACCCCCAGCCCAGATGCAAACGTAGCGGCTTCATTCAATACCCAACCTTCGATACCCCGGACGCAGGCATTCAATTTCGTATGAATAGGGTGTGCAATGTTTCTGTCCGCCCCATACGAATGAATAGGGTGGGTGGGATGAATATGGCCCAGATATGGAGAGAGGGCCAGATATGGAGAGAGGGCGTGGGCTTACTATGAAACTATGAATGGTGGGCCCACAGAATTGCTGAATCTTCCAACAATCCAATCCATTATTAGACTGGACTGAGACTGGACTGACTAGACGAATGGGAAGAATGGGCCGAGGAAGCGGTTGGTAATTAAAGTACCCTATCCATTATGGCTCTGCCTCCCCATCTTCTGTTTCATGAACCATCGATTCACGGGGCCCCCTTTCTCGTGAAATCCATAGCTGGGCGGGTCCAGCAGCCCCGTTAGTTAAAACCAACACCCCGCCCCGAGCCACCTGGGCCATTATCTCAATTGGATCGGGGGGCCGGGCCCACAATTCTGAGCTCCCATGGTGAATTCCAAGTCATATTCTCCCTTCAAACAAACACTATCAAATCTACGTGGGTGGGCATCAATTAACCACCATATGCATATAACGTATAATACTAGTTAACATGCCTTATATAAATGGTCTACCCTCCCGAAGAGGGGAATAAAGTCCCCTTGAATCATAGAAGTTGGGAGCACCATCCTAGATTTTCCTTTTATGGTGATCAATTTCCTATTGTTTGTGGTTAGGCATCTGATTCGCCCTCGCCCTATCTGTGTGGCCCGGGCGAAAGACCATGAGGACTATGGGTAGAGTAGGATTAGAAATTATAGCAATGCCCATTCTAGGTGTGTAACAAACGTAACGAACCTAGGTTACATTATTTACTTGACCAGAAATAAAGTTCCTAACCACCTATAACAACTTGATTCCTATGCCCATATTCGATTGGCCAAATATCCCATTAGTTTACTTACCAACCCGAGCCCTCAAGCATTTTTCAATGCTACACAATTGGGCACTATTTTTTCCATAGCGGCGAACTTCTCTTCCTTCTCATTCACCCTCTCGGGTTCTATTTAGCCTCCCATCTCTGCCCAAATCCGGTGTATGCTATGCCATAGCTGGTGAGCAGCCCCCCTCTATCTAATCGGCAGCCCCCTCCATATGACATGACATCTTTTCTCTTTTCTCAACGGCCCGCTTCGATGCTTTCATAAGTGAGTGATCCGGCTGTCGTTCGTTCTATCCGCGCGCCCGACGAGCTTACTCCTCGCACCGAATGGCATAGATTTTCATTCCAGCGTAGCATAAGCATACATTTCATTCAATAACACATGAGAGAAATCAACTAAGAATTAATAATTATGCACAGAGTTCTACATGTGATCTAACATAATTGGAAAATTTTCTACATATCATGTGTTATCCCTCTTTATGCAAAGATGCCTCAATACCTTGCAATGTGCCTTATTCAATTAGAAAAATATTAAAATGGTCAAGTGTGTATGGTTGAGATTTATAATCCTTCATAAATTTTAATCAACATAAAATATTTTCCAATGAAATTTATTTGCAGAGGACTCTCCTTTCTAGGACTCTCCTTTCTAAATAGATCATTTCTATGATACCAAATGAGAGTATCAACAGATTTAGCCAAGAATAATTATGTTGTGATTTATTAATCAATAAACTTGGTTATAATATAGAGGTAATGGAAATACTATATTCAGGGAGTCTTTCCATAAAAACAAACAATCAAGATCCCTATAATCTCTCGACATAAACCGTTAAAACCCATATATGTGCAAGTCACTAAATATACTTTATAATGACAAATTCATAATAACCAGTGTACTTATGAATTTACTCACCTAATAATATCAATTGAAAAACTCCATGTGAGTGTTAATATAGTAACAAATTCATCATTCGTAATTCCCTTGAGATAAAATTAGAAATAACAAGTCTCCGTTCAATCAGAAAAATCTAAAAATTTGATCATTTTAGAGGATTGCAAGTGGAAACTATATTCGAGGGCTCAAATGTGCCCAAATATTTGAACTCAAGAATTTTTCATCGTGTATCATGTAGATGAATATACATCTACCAAATTAACTTAGACCCCAAAGCTTGATTTTGTATATGTAGGTTCTTTTAACCCATAACCCCCATTTTGTTTGGGAAAGGCCACATTGTCCCATTTTCTTATAGGGACATTTTTAGGATCAATTGTTCCCTGATAAAGAAAGGTCCTTAATATAACCTTTATCTTCTTCTGAGACACTGGTAGGAAGTTTAAACATAGACATTATGTACCTAGGTGTAGTCACTAAATAATGCACTTACCATATACATCTAGCCTCTAAATATTTCATTTATATGCATGATTCCTAAGAAGGATAAGTACTCATTAACAACTCTTTAATTTTATTTGACATTTTTATCCTTTTCATCTTTATTGCTTGTTGTTTCTAATTGACAACACAATTTTACATACCATCTCGACATCCTAATCAACTTTGCTTTTATTGTCGACCTTTTTGAGCACCCAAGACTAAAGCGTCCATTAGGGACAGGAGCACCCAAGTATGCACTATTGTCCCCTATGGGTTCCTTTTTCCTCCTTATATATTTTTCTGATCTTTCGAATGTTACTTATTTCTTTTCTTTTTATCACACTTGGTCATCCTTTCACTTGTTAATGAAAAAAACTAAACAAAGGAATCATGTGTGTGTGTGTGTGTGTGTGTGTGTGTGTGTGTGTGTGTGTGTGTGTGTGTGTGTGTGTGTGTGTGTGTGTGTGTGTATGTGTGTGTGTGTCTTATTTAACCTCATTAAGGGAAAAGAATTTCAAGAGGCACATACTATTACAAGGAGCTAATATTTTCTATCTATTACACTTTGGACTACATTTTGGCACTGTATACTTCACTACATATGAGGGTGTATTCTGAATTCAATACCACACATTTTCATTATGGAAAATTATTGTATCCCACTATTATTTGTGTGACTGACACTAGGGCATCCTAGCTCAAGGGGCACTATTTCAATCACACGCACACACTAGAACTACATGGAATCTAAACTTTAGTGCAAGCACTCAATGATAATCACATTGGGGTGACCACCGAGGTCAATCGACTCAAGCATATGCATATTTTTATTCATATAATATGCACTTGAGTATTGTGCATGTAGATAAGGTTTCTTTAGCAGATGCACAGTACGACATAAGAGAGCTAAAGTGAACCTAATGCGACCTAAAACAATAAGAATTACAAAGAAATAACTAGATCATGAGTTATCTTATAGATTTCAATGCCCAAAAATACACTATCACCTAGATGACTATGTCCCATTCTAGACAGGTTCTCTCATGTCAGCTTTCAAATCACGCTTTCAAACACAAATATTACACGTCTAAGATTAGTTGTTCAAAATCATCACCATCCCGAGAATCAGTCCTGCACTCTATAGTACAAGTGAGTCATTCTCTAAATGCTATCTATCACTCTTACTTGCATTTCTTTTGTTTGATCTTGTTTATTTATTGTTTTTCTATCTAATCAACAATTTCCTTACATTAGATTTAATTTTATTAAATCAATAGGAAGGGCATCAAAAATATATTTAATGAGGGTAATATGAACCACAAGGGACAACCACCATCCCTTTCAGGAACTAAGGTAACTTTGGAAGGACTAAATAAGGGGTTCCAAAGATAGGATTTTCCTACACCTATGAAAATATTTAGTCCCATGTAGTTATGAGGTGAGAAGGTGATATTGAAACCCAAGATATAGCTTATTGGATTCTATAAACTAGCTCAAGTATTAAAGAACAACTTTTTTACTTGGAATTACTGATCTTTTAACTAGAGGAAAGGGTATGTGAATCCAAAAGGTTCATAAATTTCAAGGATTCTTTCCTTTTAGCTTATCCAAATAAGTCATGTCATTTGTAAATCAATAATAAGAGGATGGATCCATTGCTTCTAATTCTTGGATGTCATAAATATCTTGAGATGCGAGGATGCTAGAAATAAAATTTCCAAATGCCTTAACCATGATTATGATATAGGGTTACCCTAAAAATTATTGGAGTGGAGGAGAAGAATCCAATAAGTGATCCATTAACCAAAATAAATAATCTCGGACTAGTGATTTAGCTGAAAATCCACTCACACCGTTCTTAGGAGAAACTAATATTCTCAATGATCTTCCTTAGAAATCTGCAATCTACCCTATCATAGGTTTTATTTGTATCCAACTTGATAAAAAAACCATTGATATGCCACATAATGAGAAAATACATGATTTTGTGGGTGATGATAATGCCTTTAGAGACTAGTCGTCGGAAAAAAATCCATTTGGTTGAAGAAAGATAATACTTTGAAGGATAGATTTCAATCTAGAGGAAATTAATTTAGATATTACTTTATATGCAATATTACAAATGGAAATTGGTCTGAAGTCTACAAAAAGGATTTATATTAGTCCTTATTTTGAATCATGGTGATAAAGGTGTAATTGAGGTTTTGTGGAATTCTCTTGGACTACATTGACTCTTCCACTACTTCGTGTGAAGTGTTACCAAAAATGTGCCAAAAATCATACAAGAATTCTATTGGATATCTATCAAGACTAGGAGATGAATCTCTTGGAATATTGAAAAGGAAAAATTGAACCTATTCAATTGAGATGGGAGCCATTAAGGTCTCAATCTGCTAAGGAATAATTGTTGAGGTAATGTTGTTAATGAGGGAGTTTTGAGCAAAGAGATGGGAAGTCTTATATAGGGATAACAATCTTACAAAATAATTTATTTATTTTTCCTAATTTTTTCTCTATTGATAGGAAAATTCCACTATAAGATGTGTCAATTGTGATTTTTTCATGATTTCCTTATCCCTAGTAAAATTGTGTAAAAACTTTGTGTTCTCAGTAGCCTTCTTTGAGCTAACACTTCCTCAAATTTTGTTTCTAATATATTTCTTCTCTAAGGAGTAACTCCTCGAGTTCTCCAACAATTATTTCTCCTTCGCATATGTGTTTTGGGTTATGCCCTATTATAATATCTTCTCATTGAGTTCTCTTAGCTCAAGCTCCATTTATTTTTCCTTTAAAATGTGTTCTTGAAGTGTGTTTTGTTCCATTCCTTAAGAAAAATCTTTTCATGCTTTAATTTTTTCCCAATATATACATTTTGGAGCCTCTAATTAATTACAAACTCCACCATGATTTTATTAACTTGAAGACATGTTTATCTCAAAGCCACATCAACTCAAATTTAAAATGACAATCAAGAGGAGAAAAATATTTGGTTACCACACTCAAAATTGGGATGTGATCATATCCTAAAATGGGGAGGATAGATCATTCGGTGACCCAATTTTCTTGGAGCCACTCTACATTAACTAAAACCAATCAAGTCTTTCATAGATGATGGCCACTCCCAATTTGTGATTGGACTAGGTGATCCATCTAAGTTTAATTTTATATCTACAAGGTTATTAGAGGAAATTAAATGCACAAAATATTTTATTGAATCAAAGTCATGGTTACCCCCAAGCTTATCCTTGGGGAGATAATGACATTAAAATATCCGCCAATAAGGATTATGTTTGGGTCAAATGAAATATTGTCCTACAAGCTTTTATTTAGAATGATATTGGTTGGTCGTATGAATTTTGGTCCAGGGTTTAGAATTTAAACACACTAAACACTAAAACTTTTAATACTCTTGATGACACAATAACAATCTTCTATTCAATGATTCATATGAGATAATATCACATTGGAGCTATTACATATAAATAACAAGTTGTTCTCCTATGTTGAAGGAGTTAACATTATATTGAACCCAAGTATCTCTTAACTATTCCTCACTTATCTCTCCTATAATCTCCTTTGACCCATTATTATCTCTTACAACTTATCTACGTGACGTGTTCTCATAAACCACTCACCCAATAACCTATATGAGTTATTATAACTCATTTACATCACACTATATTATTTATTCTCACACACACATTATAATTATAATTTTATGAACCCACTAACACTAAGATTTCCTAACATTCCCCCCTTAGTGTGAATGTGGGTGAAGAACAATCACACTACTCAAATATAGTTGTTTCCTTTTTCTTGCTCATGATCTTGATTATGGTTTTGCATGGGACTGGCCAAAAACCTCAAAGATGGTTTTACAAATGGTTAACCAACAACCAAAAGGGATGGTTTTGTAAGTGGTTTACCAACAATCACATAAAGGATGGTTTTACAAGTAACTTACCAACAACCATAAATGATGGTTTTACAAGTGGCTTACCAACAACCAAACAAATAATGGTTTTTCAAGTGAATTACCAACAACCATAACTCAATGGATTTTCTAGGATGACCACAAACCTATAAGGATGGTTTTACAGACAACCAACAACCTAAAATCAAGCATCATGATAATTCGGTCCATGGTGCTTTAGTTTTCCACTACATTTTTACATCAAATAAAAATACATAGGACTTGTTCACATGTTACTTAACATGAATATGAACGCATATTTTTTATTATTCTCAATGGCACACCAAACTGCAAACATCAAAACAAGGACTAAGTCCTCATCACTTCCTATAGCCTCCATATTGTTACCAAAATATTGTGTAACATTATTAAAAAAATGTAATATTATTAATAATGAGTTTATAGAACTCATATTAATAATATAGTTGTAATAGTTTTATTATTGGTGAGTTGTGAGAACAACTCACGTAACTATTTTAGTGTGAGATATATCTTAGGGATAAGTTTGAGAGATTGTATGGATTGGAGAGAGATATGTGGGTTGTTGAGGATTGATTTTGACTCCTTGTATTAAGGAGAACATCCTCCTATATAATGTAAACTCCATCTATGTAAATGTATCCCGGATGATTTCTAAATTCAATACAATTTTATTAGGTGTTTGTTTTTTATATATTATAGTGCGTGTTTAACAAAGTGGTATCGAGCGACTTTCCATCCATATAATGGAGAAATAACAAATCAGTGGATCTCTTACTACTTGAACATAACATCATTGCAATCTCAGTCCCATTGTGGATTCATGTGCATCCATTCAATTATGCATGTTATATCAGCCGAGACTACTACAAAGCCTTGCGTCGAGATATTCGAGATCTAAGCGTATTGCTTTGGAGATCAGCTATGTTTTGATCCATTTTTTCATTGCATCTTATGTCTGAGATTATAGAATAATTTCCTCATGCAAGCATTTTCCAGTTCTTCCATATAAATCTGCATGCAATAATTGGTTATTAATTGCCTCGAAGTTGACTATTTTCTATTTTCCTAAGTTATTGTAAACGATTATATTTGATATTTGTGAAAGCTTCAGGGAGTTAGAATTATTTTTTATAAAAACTATACAGCTTAGCTCATCATTTAGATATGACAGTTATGGGAGAGAATCCCATTCTACAGTGAGGTTCTCACATGGTAGCAGTGGTTTTATCAGAGTTGCATAGTGGAAGTGTGTGTAGTCTCCAGCTGTGCATCTACATATTTGTTTATGTTTTTGGTATATTGGATGGAGATCATCAGCATCCTGCTGCAGACTCGCTCCACCCTGAATTGAACCTTGGATGCATTTCAACCAAGATAGATGCTAAAATTCTTGTCATTTGGTCAAAATGTTACCAACAAAAGCATTGCATTTTTTACACACGTCTTATATTGCAAAGTTGACTGAGGACTGTCAGAAATTGTATGCATCGAATTACCTCCATTTTGATCTTGCCTTAAATCACTCTATAAGAAATTGTTCGGAGGACTATTAGAAACTGTGAGAGTTGTTCAGAGAATCGAATGTGACGTATTAAAAGCCCAGATCTCTCGCTCGAAGGTTTTCTCTCTGAACAGTTGGAAAAGTCTCGTACTCTTCTTGCCAAACACATGTATGCAAAGGAATGGTCGGATAACATTGGTATTCTATTTTTAATTTATTATCAAAGTCGATAAATAGTCCCTTTAGTCTCGTATGTTATCATTTTTGTATTGCAAGTCTATAGTGGTCGATGCACATATTTAGTCTTGTTTAATCTTAGTATAAACGTGCATACATGTTTAGGTACTAAGTAAGAATTTTTTCATATTTTGTTATGTAAAAGTATTTATTGTTGACAAGAATTTTTAAGTTGTTAGTATATCCGGTCATAGTCAAAAGTCAAAAGTTGTCAATGTAATTTTGTGTGAATGTATAGATTCATCTCCTCACTTTTAAAAGTTTTGTTATTGTTAAATTAAAAAATCATTTTAATAGTCAATAATAGTTTCAATTTTTCATGTTTCAATATAGTTGGTTATAAAGCGATATTTCTTATTTTCATTTTAGGTCATTAAAATTATTACTATTGTCTTATGGTATAAGTTAGAAAGTAATTAAATATTAATTTTTTAGATAAAAGGGATTTTTAGGTCTAGGGTGTTCAAAGTTAAGAGTCTTATGTCAATAATTCAAAGAGTCAAAAGTCATATAGGTGATTTTAGGTTGTCATCATGAGTCAAGAGTCAAAAATTGTAAAAGTTTGTAAAATAAAAATAAAATTGCCTTACGGACACATTCTCGGTGGAATCTGACGTCTGTTCAAGGTATGTATTTGATCCTCAAATTCCAAATCAGTTGATTTAAGAAACATATTATACTTGGAGGATGGAGGAAATGGAGGCTGGAGATCAATCAATGATCTCTCGTCAGTCACCAACGACGAGGCCACATGAAGCTATGGTGGCAAAGTGTGTGTGTATGTGTGTTTTCTTTTATTTCAGATTTACAATATGATTTCAAAGTTCTTGTTTGAATAAGTGAAATTTTCACATTGAGGGGGAGAACTGGAACATGGTCTCGATGTTAAAATTACTCCCTATTCAAAGGTGTGTGGTGGTTCCTACATATTCCCTGAAGGAAAGACATAGTGGACAGATGAAAGCACAAAGGAAAAGCAACAACATGATATTTGGGTTATTGGTTGTCCTGTAAAACCATCCTTTGTTTTAGGTTGTTGGTTGTCCTGTAAAACCATCCTTTATTTTAGGTTGTTGGTTGTCCTGTAAAACCATCCTTTGTTGAGGTTTTTGGTTGTCCTATAAAACCATCCTTGTTGAGGTTGTTGGTTGTCCTACAAAACCATCCAGATCATGAGCACGCATGGGCAACAAGCTGTAGAAGGAAGTGTTATTGTTGTTTCTATAATGTCAACATTAGGGGAGTGTATATTGGGAATTAATAATGTTAACAATAGGGGAGTGAATGTTACCAAAATATTGTGTAACATTATTAAATAAAATGTAATATTATTAATAATGAGTTTATAGAACTCATATTAATAATATAGTTGTAATAGTTTTATTATTGGTGAGTTGTGAGAACAACTCACGTAACTATTTTAGTGTGAGAGATATCTTAGGGATAAGTTTGAGAGATTGTAGGGATTGGAGAGAGATATGTGGGTTGTTGAGGATTGATGTTGACTCCTTGTATTAAGGAGAACATCCTCCTATATAATGTAAACTCCATCTATGTAAATGTATCCTGAATGATTTCTAAATTCAATACAATTATATTTGGTGTTTGTTTTTTATATTATAGTGCAGTGTTTAACACATACGTGATCACTACCACTTGATCTTACACGACATATAATTGTGTTTCACTATTGTTGGTTGTCGGTGTAACATTATTAAACAAAATATAATTAATAATTTTGTAATGAACTCATTACGTCCTCTCTATTGTGTTTATTAATAATAAAGTGTATGTAATATTGTGTAACATTTATCATTTACACACACTTTATTCACTACTATTGCATTGTGTGGCCACATCACTAGTGACTTGCAAGAGGAAGTCAGTAAGTCATCTTTCCTCCATTGCTTAAGTCCTCTAATGAATTGCTACATAGAAAAATTGAATTTGAAGCTCAAATTTAGAGCGCCCCCCATAAGATGGATGTCACATACAAGCGATGGTGTGTCTAGTTACAATTGAGATAATTTTTTTTTTTAGAAATGCTAACTCTTTCGATGGCACAAAATGAATATGCTTAGACAACATGAAAAGATGATAAATATGAAAATTTAAAAAGTAATATCTAATTAATTTTTATCACAACTAAACACACAAATTAAAATAATAGACACAAAGAAAAACAAAACACTTAGTGATAGCCATATAGACTATCGACAATATCCTTTAAAAAAAAAACATAAAACCAAAATATAATAAATCAAACTAAGACTATAATAAAAATATTTATTATACTACATATTTAAAAGTCTAAATAAAGTATCCTAGAGAATTGAAAACAAACTTACATATTAAAAAAGAAACTGAAAAACACATAAATGTACTTATGAAAAACAACCTAACATATAAAAAGAAACTAATCTTAATCGACAACACATTTCTAATCTTGACTGTGATTTATGGTGACGATGACATCACTTACATGCATGAACATTAGGGAGCTCAAAACGATAAGAGAATATTCTCATGTGGAGTGATTAACAAACCATGATAAAAAAACAAGGCCATGATATGGAAAATCCTGCAGAAGTTGATGTATTTTGGTAAATGATAAGAAATTATACATATAGTTGTGAGTGTTATAATTAATGTACTATGTCTAAAATCATAAATTTTAGAGCGTTGTAGGCCCATATAAGCAAGAATTGTAACCAAGACGAGAGTTGTAATATAAATTAATATTGAAGGTAAAATACTAGGAACGATTAACCACGAGAGCAAGGGATGTAGTTGTGGATCGATCTGGAAATATTTAGAAATTCAAATATTACATTTGACAAAAGACAAATAATTGTGATCAAATAAAATTGGATAAAAGGAAAATCATTTATGTGATGTGGATACATAACTTATGGACAATAATATGTTTGGAAAATTACATAATAGACAAAGTATTACCTAGACTAAGGTAAAAAAAAAAATTTAAGTCTATCATGTTAAATCATATTTTAGGGAAAATTTTGAAATATATAGTTTAAGCTTTAAAATTCTTGACTTATGCCATATCCAATTATAATGGAAAGTAAAGACAATTTACTATGTTGAAAATCATGAATTTAAGAGCGTTGTGGGTCCATATAAACAAGAATCGCAACCAAGGTAAGAGTTGGAATAGAGATTAATATTAAAGGTTAAACAATACGAAAAATTAACTCCGATCGTGATAACTAGATGAGCAAGGGATGCAATTGTGACTAGCCCAACAAAATTTAGAAATTCAAATACTAAATAAATAAATCCTTAAACTATTACTAATAATAAATCCTTAAGCTATTACTAATAGTAATTCTTAAGTTAATTCAATTAAAATTTAGCTTAAGATATGTCTAAATATTTTATTAGTGTTAGTTTAACATATGTCTAAATATTAAATAAATATTAAATTAGTGTAAAGGTCATCACTAATAATAAATATGCAACTGTTTCAATTCATCATTAGTTTAAATTATGTCTAAATATTAAATTAGTGTCAAATGTAGTCACTAAAAATAAATACTTAAAGTTGCCTCAATTAGAATTTAAATCAAAGGGCCCTAAATATAAATCCTTGAGATGTTTTAGCTCAATTTATGTTTGAATTAGAATTGAGCTCAAATTTTAGGTTTTTGTCTTGAAAAGAATACCTGAAATATAGAAAAGGAAGATTTGAAAATATAAACATTCTTTAAAAAACCCTAAACATAAGTTTCCAAAAATCAATAGATAGAAAAAGAAAGACCATGGAAGTTCACAAGATCTTTCAATAAAACTTAAAAATTAATTGAAAATTTTTACAAATATAGATAGAAAAGGAATACCATGAGAGTTCACAAATTAAAATTGTACATGGAGTTCACAAGAAATCGTATATGAAGTTTACAATATATATGAATAAAATTGAAAAGAAATACAATGGGAGTTCACAAAATCTCTTATAAAGTTAACCACAAGCCATTTTAAAATGAAAAAATAGAAAAAAATTGTTTTCATGTGTTTTTGCAAGGTCAAAATTTAAGTTGAAAACATGACAACTTTATTAAGTGTCAAAAAAATGTCCAAAGCCCTCGTGAGTTATCCTCTAGGTCATTTTTCCTTATATTTCATAATCTTCCCATAATTTTAAAAAACTCATAATGTGATGAACAACCTTCCCAAGTGTTTGAAATGTGGTCATGAGGTCATTCAGTCCATTCAAGGAAATGTGGTCAAAAGTTAAAATTGGTACTAAGCCTAGAAAGGCTATTCTTTAGCCTTTCCGAGACAGTATGCATCTTTCGAGTTGATCAAGAAGACCAAAGTTGTCTGGATATTTCATTGAGGAGTTTGAAATGCAATGGAGCAGGTTTAGGAATATTTAGGAAAGTTTCGGAGGTTTTGAACAAGAACAAAGAAAAGCGGGTTTTGAGGATGAAGGAGCTTGCGGTGGAAAAATACATCCAAATTCAACGGGTATTTCGAGAGATCTGGAATGAGTCAAGAGGAAAACAAGATATCATCAAAAATCTAAAAAAATCCTCTACATGATGGATTTTTCACATTCTTCACAATACCCAAGCGCTTCTCAAGGCAGATCAATCTCAACAGACTCAACTTGTGGTCCCGAATGAAAAATCATTATTTTTGGTGGAGGAAAAATTAGGTCTTGAAAACCATCCCATTGATCTTGAAATGGTCTTGGGGGTAAAATTGATATAATAATTTTCCAAAAATGCCTCTTGGAGATCTGGGAAAAGTGTTTTCATGTTTCTAGAGTTAGTCAATTTCATGGTCGAAGGGTGGCACATTTTGGTGTCCCAACTATCCAAGACATTAGGATAGTAGGGACAAGATGGAAAAAAAAATGTGCCCCACCCTGCAGCAGTAGCCCTTAGACCCTCATGTGAGGATGAATCTTCACGTTAAGTGTTAAATGACTAGAAGTGAAAATTTGGCTAAGTTTTTGCATCTTAAACCTTGGGCGCATTTGGCTGCCCCAACTTTCCCAACTGTATGGAACATTCACGATAGTTGGGACGATAAAATTCACCCCACCCCTAGACCCTACTCAGTTCATCATGTGACCTCAAATTTCATCTCTTGTGTGCTCTAACCTTTCTCTCTCATCCTCCCAACTCTCCACTCATCTCCCACCACTTGTCAATCCTAGGGAAGGAAGTGTATTTTCTAGCTGCAATTTTCCCAGGATAGTTGGGAAAATAAAATGTACCCCACCCCCTTTTCTTTCAAAACCAAGTTTTAAAGCATGCTTTCAAGGGTTAAAAATAACATTGTTTTAAACCTTTAAAGAGCTCTACAAACCTTTTTCACTCCATTCCTTCACCAGTCGACCCTAACAAATTCATTGTTAACAAAAAAATATCAAAATATCCTACAAATTTATTAGATATACCTACAATTTCATTCAAAGCAGCAATGAACACCGAAATGAATATTTTTTTATATCTCTCAAACTAGTGATCCGATTCATTCAAAAAAATTCATTTGTTCTACAATACATACGCCATCAAGAACATAGTTATTGAAAACCCTATGATGCCCTATATTATTTCTAATAGAAAACCCTCATTTTTGCCCTTTTTACACTTTTTTAATTTCCAAACATTTCGGCAAGTGATTGAGACAAAATTTTGAGCACAAGATCCAGAGAACGATCCTATTCCAGTAAAGTTGTTTTCATGGAAAACTCGACAGGTGTTATTTCTATTTTTAGTAAGTATCTATTCTTTCCACTTAATATAAATATAAATTTTCTGAAAAATCAAAACCTTTAATTTTAATGCACTCAGAGATCAATGGCGAAGACAAAATAGGCAAATCTAGTCAAAAAAGCAAAAACACTTTCTAAAAATAGTAATCGTCACAAATCATCAAAAGGAAATCAATGAAATTATATGTAGTATGTTAGGAGTTCCGAGACATTGAAAAATTAATAAAAAGAAAAAAAATTAGAAAAAGTAGCACCTACTTCTTAAGTACAAGACTTTCAGGGGTTTCACTCTTACAGTCGAGCAAACGATAAATGGGTGAACAAGATTCTAGAAAATGGTAAAATGTTGCTTTTAGAGATCATGTCATTATTCAAGTACATTAGTGCAACAACTATGAAAGTAAGCATGACTAGAGAAGAGATTGAGATAGAGAAAGAACATTAGGGCTAGGTTTATCCATTTTTCATTGAGATGGGCAAGGTCAAATCTTCTCTAATAGTGAGAAAGGGGGTCTTCAACTCAAGATTGGAAAATTTATCTCAATTCCGGTCTCGAAATCTTGTTCCTCGTTATGAAATGATAAATTGTGCTCTTGGTGAATTGGATTCATATGAGGAACACATTTCAAATATGCAAGGGGATGTCAATAATGAGATACAAAACTTGGAGTGCTAGCAGTTGGTGAAAACACTTTGATGGATGATCTGTTAAAACCATTTGAAATTTTTGTCAAGAATGAGGTTGAGATCCATTTTCATTCAATGAAGACACATTGGAATCCTTAGCTGAGATAAGGGTAGTCATATCAAACACCGCGAGGGATCATTAGTCTTGGTTCACATAATGCAATAACATCAACTCTCTCTCTAAAAATTGGGTCAAGTCCTTGAGTTTTGTCCACATTGCATAAGTTGAGAAAGTTGCACTGCAATCGTGCGCAATAAATCAAAGAATTCAAAGGTATTGAAATTTCTCCTAAAGAAATTTCTAAAATCCATCGGCAAGCATGTATCCATTAGGGGAAGCATATTCTTTGGATTGAGTATCTATCTTCTTTATCTCTTCACTCCCCCTTCCTTTCTTCCTTCATATTCTAATTCTTCATTAAGAGGTTGTACTTTGCATTTTCGTCTTATTCACTTTCATCTTATTCATTAATATGACCATAGTTTAAAATTGTAATAATTTTGCCTCAAATAATAAAAAGGGGACATAATTTTTTTCCTAGGATTGCAAAGAGTCACAAGTTTTAAAAGACAAATGAAAAGACGTGTGGGGGTAGGTGAAGAGTCTCTTTAAGAAATTATAAATTGTAATGACTTCCTCATTCCAAGGGGTTGTCAATTTTGTAAGTTCAAGAGTAGATAGCTACCAAGAATAAGCAAAAGATAGAAATTATTCTATTTCCCTCTCTATATGTTTTCCTCTTTCTCTTTCATTGTACAACTTTGTGAAAATGTTAATAAAGAAAGGAGGTTCAAATTTTCTAGATGAGTGAATAAGTGATATTTTATGTTCATAGTTTCATCTTGTCTTGATATTGTTAGCAAATTTGTTATTATTTCCAATTGTGTGTGTTGATATTGTTAGATAATCCTTACAAGAATCTGAATTTTTCTACTTGTGGTATTAATCCCTTCTCTAATTTCCACACTCCCACATTCCCACTTTCCTAGAAAATTCCTCCATTGCACAAAATTGCAAGAATTTTTTGTAGGTGCAGTGGAGTGTGCCTATTGAATCCCAGGCCAATAGGCTAACCACATATTTGTTTTTATTTCACATATAATAATGGAGCTGCCCCATTCAAGAAGAGGGACCTAGTCCTAGAGCATTAATGAAAAACAATCAATTTGTCCTGGTGAAAATTATTTTTCCAACAGCTTTTTAGTGCTCACCATGGGATAGATTTTGATATTCTACACCCACATTTATTCCACAAAATAAAATAAAAAATCAGATATCTAAAAACCAAAAAAATCTTAAATTTAATGAGCCTTATGTCTTCCATCAATGGTTATTCCCGATTGTTGGATGGGAAAATTGACTAAGTACATAAGAAGCATAAGAGGCTTATGTATAGGAACACATGTGTGCAAAGGAATAGGGGTAGCATAGAAGAGGGTGTCTGTGGATGTTGAACAAGGTAGCATGAGGAACTACGCACACACAGGAAAAAAAGCTAGGACTTAGCTGATTTTCCAAATCGAAGCTAAAAATAGACTTGGAGTGTCGAGCAAGCAAGAAAAAAATCACATGTAGAACATGCTTAGTGGAGGCTATTAATAGGATTAAAGTAAGTCTTATATTTAGAATTAGTCTATTATTAGCAGAAGTTTTAAAAGCATGCAAGAGTTGTACACATGGATATTTTTAGGAAAGAAAGCATGTAGGTTATTTTTGTAAGCACGCCTATTATTAGGAGAGTGCATGGGTGGTGAAGGGAAAGTCCCCACCCTTATATATACCTGATGTAGGTCATTTTTCTAGTAATTCCCTTCATGTTCTAGAAGATTTATGTTGTTATGTTACGGATCTAGGGTTTTATATTTGTGCACATGGTTCGGCAGTAACACGTATTGATTAGTTTTGTATTCATCTTCTTTGTTATGTAATGAGTTCTTATTATAATGGATAATTGTGGTTGGATATTGATTGTTCATGGATATGAGTATGGTGATTTAACAATGTCAATTGGTATTGATTATGGTTTATTTGGATTAAGTTTTTTCCTTATTATATGTGTTTCCAAAGTGACATGGATGTAATGGTTATGTATGCATGAATGGTTTCTTGGTTAATTACTATGATGAACATGCATATTAACTTCCTATCAAGCATCACAAAGGAGGGACCTGATAGCTATGTGTGCTTCATTTGAGCATTCAAACCTATTTGAATGAGGTGTCAACATACATAGCGTTGAGTGAAAATAATGACTACATTTTGGTTTTGTTGTCGGGACCTCTTTCAATTTTTATGCCAGGATGTTGCATGCAAATGGCGTATCAACTATCTTTGGAGATCATTGAAATTTGGGTAGAAGACAGAAAGATAATTTCACACAGAGGTATAACATTGGACCATATTTCAATGTGCAAAAGTGGATGGAAGATAATATTTATGACGACCTCTATGAGATATAATCATGTTGTTGAGTAGAGTTACAGGGCTCCCATATTCTAAATATTTTCAAGAATGTATGTATTTTTACATTTATACTATTTGTAAAAAAATGATCTCATTCGATGGGAAAAGCATATTAGTGATGTCATACACACTCGGATGTTAGAATTTGAAACCACGGGAAATATTTATATGACCTATTATCTTGTGTATGTCGCGACGAAAATGAGAAACTATCCAGATTGACACCCACGGGGGTTAAGGAATGCATCACAAATTTACGACTTCTATCCCTAACTAACGATGAAAGAAGGTTCAATCCACTTCAGGAGAGTAAGTGATGCCTTTTTATTTGCTATCATATGTATATTTGATAAAGAACTCTATAATTGAAGGATATCAAACATTGCTTGGAATGTAGTAAGGACTTGGGGATGCATTTTCCTGCAATTCCCAACTTTAACATCTCGAGTGAGAGGATTTTCAGGTGCTCCTTGAAAAATACCGAGGTTTCACATAGACAAGTGGGTATTGATGGAGTTAGTTCGACAACTACTACACCTCCACAAGATTCAACAAAGCATGCACTTGGTAGGAATCTAGTTTTCAAAGACCTTGGGTCGATATATTCACACATCTCATATAAAGAGAAGAATTTGGAGGGGGAGATGCAACAAATGACAATAAATAATTATCATCCATGAGTTATCTTTGATTATTGGGGTGTTGTCAATGGACTCGGACCAACTGGTTTCAACATACCACAGTTAGAGGATATTTGGATAAATTGTAGAGATGAAATTGTAGTATGGGAAAGGGACTATAACAGGGTTGACTCTTGACGAAGTAGGGAGATATGGAATAGTGGATGTACTGAAGGCATACATGATGACAAAGAATTCTTAGATCTGATCTATGAGAAAACAAATGTGAAGGATCAACTATTGTGATGGATCAATTGGTCACTTTAGGATTGCACCAGTTCTTGAGAACGTGCAACCCATATTCTCAATCAAACTCACCAATGGTTTATGTCATTGGGAATTACACTAAAGGTTTCAAATTAGGTCCCTATTGTAAAAAAAAACATGTACAACCAATGGTGGGCCACCCCACTTCTTTAAAAATAGGAAACCCGCTCCTAAGCCTCATGAAAATAAAAATTGTATGTAGGGGGTCTAGTTCTTATTCTAAGGTTCCTTCCTCATAGGTCATTGACCTAAGTGTTTCCCCATTCACCACTCAAGCATTGTAGTCACCTCATCCACCTCCTCTTCCTTCTTCCTTGTTTTCAACTCCTATGTCTCCTCTACCTTTCATTATTCCTTCTCCCATATCTTCCATTTCTTCTCCTCCCATTTCCCCTACTCCCATCACCTCATCTCCTACCATGGCTCAAGTATTTTCCTCTCTTCCCTCTCTCTCATCTGAGGATGTTTTGGCTCTGGGTTCCCCTCTAGAAATCCCCTTCCTCAACAGTTTCTTCCCACTTCCTCTCACACCACCCTTCCTATTTCATCCATCCCCACGCTTATCCTTTCCACCCCTTCCTCACTTGTCACCACTTCATTACCACTTGTGATTACTACAACAACTTCCCTTTCATCACCCATCCAGTTCACTATCATGATGTCATTTCCCATGTCATCCTCTGAACATTTGATTTCTTCTTCTTCTACTCCTGCATGGCTGAGTAGACAAACCCCCAAGTAGAAGAAGAAGATACCTATTGGAGATGATGTTGATCTCAACATCTTAGATCTAAATCCTCGATGCTTCCAAGGGTTATTTCTCACCTTTCAGTCAATTAGATAGGGTAAATATTTGTTGAAATAGTAACCCCAACTGTCTTGATAAGTCAAAGGAAGATATCACTATAGCAGATTATCAAATTTCTAAGTTCTCTCTATGAAAAGCTACCCACAAAGGTGCCAAACAAGATGTCTAGGTTTCCCTCGGAAACCTTCTAGAAAAATTTGATAAGGATAAGATCACCAAGGATGAGATGAAGAGCAAGGTAGAACAATTGACAACCATCCTCCATAAAATCACATAGGTGATTGATCGATACAACTACTCTTACAATACCCATAAGATTTAACAATACCTCTTTCTCTACATTTGAGAAGATCAAACAACAAGGGTGAGAAGTGAGGGCTTGGATCAAGATTCGGATCTAAGAGGGTAAACAAATGATTAAGAATGTGGTAAGTGCACCAAGTTACAATTATACATCAAATCCTCGAATTTTACATTAAAAACAAAGAAAAACATCAAATTTAGTCTTCCACGGACTTGAACCATGCCGAAAAGTAAAAAATATTTCATAAAAATGGTACCATTGCATAGATGTAGCTTTGTAGAAATACTGATTTTAAAGTGAATAGAATAGGATAAATATCATTTTATAATTTTTACTAATAGTAGGTCTTTAAGACACTTTTTCCCGTGAATGTTTATGTCTAGGTTTAAGATCACACTTATTAGAATGTGATAAAACTTATACCATCCCAACCGTGGTGAAATTATACACATGTTAAAAAAAAATAATTTGATTTCAATATTTTTGATAAAGTTATGGTAAAACGGAAAGTGCTCTGTTTTCTTTATGTTTTCATACCACTTTCACGGAAAAAATCATAAAAAATAAAATATTACTCAAAAAATAAAAATAAAATCCATCCCAAGATAGATAGTGGCATCTAACTTCTCACCAAAGGAGAAAAATATATATCAATTTTTGGTCATCCAAATCGTGGGCAAACGGACTATAATTTTATAGGTGTTTTTAAAAAAAAATACCAAGTCATTGAATTTTGAGTGTTTAATATAGCTAATCTTGTCCATTTTAAAAAAAAATTAGTATTTTAGAAACTATATTCCAAATTCTATGATTCATATTGCTATATTTTTTATAATTTTGAGTGTATGTATTGTTAATAATCCCTACAAGTTGATATTATGTTGTTATTTACAATATGACGTCCACTTATGACCCCCTTTTTGTCCCCCAACTTGCTGCACTTACCCCGTTATAACCTTATATAATGAGCTCAAGCCACATAAGGACATGGTTACTAAAAATGTATGATATATTGAGGGACGAATGTGATAATTTGGAACTCACATTGGAGGCCCAGAAAGAGGTTTGAAGTGTCAAATCTAATCTAATCTTAGGATAAAGGATCATTGAAAAATCTTCAAAAAAATTGAGTACAATGAAGCCATGGAGTTCTATGTCTAGATGTTGCAGGAGGTAATGTCAAATTTGGTCAAGGAAATAAATGAGAGTATTGATACCTTAATGATATCACGATGATTTTTAAATAATTCATTATAGGTTCTAAAATGAATATCTTGATGTGCTTCCAAAATATTATATTATTGCAAATATTCATTGAGGTATAATACATAGCATGGGCCCCGGGGGGTTGGAAGGGGGATTTAATATAGACGTCCAATAAAGAGTGGTTGTCCATCCAACTTGGGTTTGATGGATGTCCATTTCCTTCCGTCCAACTGGATTGTCACGAAAACCAATGGAAGACCATCTAACACCCTTACAACTATGCGAAATCTAAGAAAATTGTGCCCTGCCAAATCACCTTTGCCACAAAACGTTTTTTTAGAAATTCGCCACCCATTCGAAAGTTGATTTTGGAGATTCACCACACATGTAGATCCAATGATAAAGATGTATAGGAAATCATCAAATGATTTCTTGATTATCAAGCATAAATAAGTTGGAGAAGAAACAAAATAAACCTATATGGATTAGGAAAAGGGTGGCGCCAATCCTAGCTGATTTTTCGCTTGCCATTTCGCACACAGTCTCTAGCCATAGTCCACCATTCGAGTTGTAGGTTTGACCCGGTCAAAGTTACACAACTACTTGGATATTTTTTTGGGAGAATGTTTCATAAATATAAATTCATCCTATTTTTAGAATGTAATAGTTAAGAAAAGTGGCTATAATTGCTCAACTTTTAATCAATTGTATGACGCTCTACCATTTTGACTACTTGACACGAGATTAAGCCTCAATATTATTATACAAAACTAATATATAGCCTTCTTTTACTTCAATGTGTTGTGTATTTTAGTGGTAATTTTGTACTTGTGAATCTTTCTTTCCTTATACTTGAATGATCCATTTTTACCTTCACATTAAGTATTTCCTCCTTCAAATGAGTTGTATGTTGTGATTTATAAAACTTATTGGTAATAAGTTGTGGAATCAAATTAAATCCCTTATGTTATTATTAAGTTTTACCTTCATATAAAGAACTCTTGTTAAGAGAAAAGGTAGAAAGTTGTGCACATCATTATCTTTTTGTTAAAATATTTTGTGCTTGTAAAAGATGATCTTTTATTCCTTAAGCTATTGGTGCATCACCATTTTTAATTATTTCTAGTTATCTCTCTCCTTTTTCTCAAGAAATTTGGATAGTTGTAGATTATTTTAAGCATCATAGGTTTTACTGATCGATCTTCTATCAAATGCACGTAGTTTAGAAGGAAGTCGGCCTTCTCCGGAGGTTCATCCCAAGGAGCCAAGGTCCCACACCTTGGGGATGTTCCCATGTTGCATTGGATCATCTAACGATTCAATGGGTGCACGATCCAAGTGACAACAATATCAAAATTGCTCTAAATTATAACATATAACACATTCTTATTGAGGGGGTTTCAAAAGTGATTATTCACGCCATCCGATCAGAAATTTAAAAATATGGAGAATCAACATAATATTATAAGTCAAGTTAGATATCATCTTGTTGAGTTTACTTTGTGGTAAATTCAAAATTATTATTGTGAAGCCAAAAAGTGTCTAATATCTTGGTCAATCGAAGGCAATCATGGTTGACAATGTCCCCGCCCTTTAGGAAGGGATGGTAATGAGGGTTAGTGTTCCTTCTCTTTAGTTAATTATTTATCAAACTAGGGCAACATCCGAGGTTATATGTTATAGGCAAAAAAATATAATATCTTTCCAACAATCCCACTATCTAAACTTAAAGCAAGAAACAATAAAAAAATGAAGAAATTTAAGAAAACAAAAATCTAGGAAAACAATAATAAACTATTGAACCAAATAAATGAATAAATCTTTAACCAAGTTATCTAATCTATTAGTTCTATAATTTATTCAATGGAATAACATGAAACAAAAAAACTAAAATAATATCCGAAATGCCATCCTCCTTGGGTAAGAGTGCCCCTTGTTCGCCTTTAGATTTAACTTCAAATTAATCAAGAATTACCACACAGAGATTCAACAACTTCAATTGTATTAACTAATTTGATGTTCCTTACAAAACAAATAAAAATAGAGATCAACTTCCTTCAAGCTTACAATGAGGTATTTGTAAGAGGTGCTTGAAGTTTAAAACTTTCATCCTCGCATGAATGTCAAACTACCTCCTTCATTCATGGAGGCTTATTTGAGAAAAAGTCCTAATAAAACTAACTTATGAATCCAGCTTGTTGATTGACAAGTGGATACTATTTAAAATGTCTTATTCCTAAGCAACTAAGAACTTTTCAAATTGAGAAATACATTAAAAATCTCTTCACAAAAGATGGAAGAGTGTTCATTTTGTCTTTTTCACTAATTCTTTGAGTAGATGGCATTGGACTTTCATGTGTTTAGTCAAAGAACTCTTCAGGATCCTCATGGACTGCAAAATCCTTCCTAATCTCTCTTGTTGTGTGGCTTGGAAGCCGAGCACTTTTTCTCTCGGTCCATAGTTTGCGAGTTGGAGTCCATAACTTGGAGGTTTGAGTCTAGATATTTTTGCGAAGTTGGAGCTTATCTTATACTAGTCCGGAACGATAGCGATGGATTCTCAAGCTCCTTTAGTTAGTCAAAATTGTGGTCTTTTAATCACTTTATTGCTCTTTGTCATTCTTGTTTCCCTTTTTTATGGAAAACCTTCTATCTCACACGAATTGTTAGGAGTTAGGAGACAAACAATTTACAGTGCCTTTAAAGCTAATTCATCATATATGCAGTATACTTAATATCTAATACAACTAAAAATCATTCAAACAAGATTAATTTCATTATAAAACTACTAAAAATGAGGAATTAAACTTCAAAAAGATGAGATAATCTCGAGTCTCATAAGATGGAATCCTTTTGACCATGGATTGTCCCCTTTTCACAATAGATTTTTCTTAATTTGTCATTATGTAAAATACATGATAATAATTCCTTTGGATAGTGGAATTTTCACACATTCTCCCCATCATCTTCCTTCTCGTGATTTTGTGAGAGGTGACGAGTCCTTTTAGAATTTATTTCAATCTCACAGCATTTGGCATTCCCATCCACATCCCTTAGTTGGTGCCCAACTTTCTTCCTCCACCTCTTAGAGCCATTTTCATAATTGGCTTGCCTTCACTGCTTATGGGTGGATTTCTTTCTTCACAAATTCTTACTTGATGGGGAAAAAAAGGAAATGAATTTCTACTTTCCTATCTATGAAAAGAGTTTGAAGCTCATATTTACCACTCAATCGAAGAGGCACAATAGACCATCAAAGATATTCTAGGATTGAATCATCTTAATTTAGATGCCCACCCAAAAGTGAATTTTTACGAGGTGGCTTTATTGTTTATGGACTACATTTTGAAGGTAGAGCTAAAAAGAGGGTTGTATTGGCATTGGGGTGATTTTTATCCAAGGGAAGCATTGATTTAGGGTGGAAAAAATCATGGAGAATTTGAATTTAGTAGATCCCTTTGTTCTTTCTCCTACTAAATCTTTCATTCAAGGGATTTTAACCGTTGCCACCTTCTAGGAATCAAAGTGTAGGTTATAAACTTTACTTAGCTTTATGGGAAAGATTCTCATGAAGTTACGCTCACTTTCCTTGTCTACTTGCATTCCCATTATGAAATTGATGTGCTTGAATGACCCATCCTCCTAACGATTAGAGGCTCATGGGCATCCACCTAGAAAAAGAAAAGAAAACATACAAAATTTTGCTTTGGCGGGAGAGTCCAAGAAGGGGTTCAATGTAAGTTTTGGGGTAAGATCGCCCAAAATCAGCTCTTGATCTAGTTTGTTCATGTTCTAATTAAAATAGGTCATAGACTTCATGTTTTCTTTGGTATAGTTGTACTTCACCCATAATAGTTTTGTTTTATGTATAAACATAAGTTCTAGTTTTTATAGGAGGTATAGGTTGCCACCATCGAAATCAAGTATTCTAATTCAAGTATGACTTAATGTAATCAAACTCTTTTGAATTTTGAAATTTCGACTATAGTGGGAATGGAACCCTCAGTAACTCTCATTTACCTTAAAAAAAATATTTTATTTTATAAAATAATAATTATATAAAAATACTTCATATTTAAAAATAAAAATCACTATCCATACCATTTTGCACCCTTAAGCTAATTGTTATTAGATCACATATTAATTTCAATTAAATATAATACTAATTTGTATTTAAAACAAATATTTATTATATTAAAATGCCTCGTGGTTAAATTAGACAAAATCATATTATTTGTGACGTATGTTACACTTATTTGGAAGTTCTAGTATAACATCCATAAAAACAATGAAACGTGTTCAATTTTAGTTACAACATCTTCGGCAATAATAACCCTCAATGTGGCACTTGTTACTTTGATAGGGATTTCCTGTAATGATAATGATATTAACTTTTGGAAAGATAGGTATATCAGTAATTCAAGAAGCAAGAATCAAAATATATACGGGAAACACATGGATTGATACATGTTGATGGTACTCGTATTAAAGACAATACATCATATATTACGGATAGCATAGGGTATACGTAGAGAGAATAAGGAGAAATGGCATTATCATTTGTGACTAGATTGGTCAAAGCTAATGGTAGATGTTACTTGAAACACTAATAATAGCGAGAGGGAAACATCACCTATACTTTTTCCTAGAAGGGGTTCGTATATAAATTATTTCAGTGAAACCAAGAAGCGGGGTATGTGCAAAAGATGGGTTACTTTTTTAAAAAAATAAACCAAGACATGTTTTAGAAATGCATAAAGCCATGTTAATCCTTGGTTTTAATAATTGTATGCCTTCAACCCCATACAAATATAAATCTAGGTTTTTATAAATTTGAACACCATATTTATAAGATGGGAAAATGGTTCATAAATGTGATCACTGCAATCTAAGGGGACACGAGGATACATTTCGTCCCTTATGTTCAAGTCATAGTTTTCAAATCAACATTCTATTTAAATTTCATATTAAATAAATGCTTACTAATGATGTGGGATTATATTTTTTAACACTCGCATTGTAATTCTCACATGTAATAGTAAACAAAGCATTCATCAATAACTAATCGATATTAGATTCTCACTAGATGTAACGTGGAAGGTTATCAAATCTTTGCCCATTGTTTGATATAACGCCTCAATGAAATCTAATCTCATGGATTCATTAATTATGAAACACGTAGTTTTATTTTCTTATGTGAAATTAGTGTTAAAATGAAGTGTGATAGAAGAGTTAGATAACAAGGAGCTTCCTTTGTGGCTAAGCATTCAAATATTATTGTCCAACTCTTAAAATTTATTTATAATCAAACCTACTCTGCGTCTCTTGCAACAACCCATTCCATAATTTGCAAAAAAACTTCGCACATCGCGAGTTGACCTTCCTAACTTAATACAAAGCTTTATATGCGAACTCACGTGAGTTCCCTTTTTTCTTTCCCACTTTTGATGATAGGATGTTGTTACCAAATTTGAGAAATTTTTATAATGATTCAAATATAAATCCAAAGAAATGTTATGACATTAGGATGTTCCTTCATATGGGTCAAGTTTTAGGATGAAACTACACCACAAGATGATGAAAAAGACTAGTTTGTGATTGATAGTGTTAGGATAATTTGCAAACTTGTTGAATTAGGTGAAGAAACTATGAAAGAGAAACTGAGTTAGATGAATTTTAGGCCTTCCCCATAATCAAATGTATATGTATCAAGAAATATATAATCATAGCTTTGTTTCTTATAACGAGATTGTCAAGATAGTTGAAGGTAATAATTTTTTTGTAGATGTTGGCTCTTTGATAGAAGAAATAATAATAAAATAACGTTATTTAACAAAGAGGGAATTCTCATTTATGCTTTTCAACGCTTCCATCAAGAGGGTCACTAAAGGGTTAGTGGATACTTTTAGTAAATTGGAGTATGGCATGGATGCATTTCATAGTCCGGTGTCTTTAGTCCAGAAACAAAAATTTCTAGGGATTGAAAATTGGCTTCTTACAAGAAATGGACAAGAGAGGAAAATCTCAAAGTGTATCTTATTATAATGTCTTAAGTGTTGTGTGAGGATAAAATTCATATATTTATTTTTTATTTAGTAGTACTAATTTTATAATGGTTTTAGCTTAAACATGTAAAGATTTTTAGGTAATCATGATTTTACTAATATAATATTAATCCAATTATAACTATATCAATTTTTTAAGTGATTCAAGTTTTTCTAGAATAATTTAATTATATTATTAATTTTATAAGATTTCCCTTGTGTATGTTTAAGCCATCTCAAATATGACTTCTATAATCACATTATCCCAATGAAATTTCCCTCATATTATTTTTGGTATTAATCACAAGGTAAGTGGGCCTATTTAGTATACAATCACATCCAAGCATTTGTTAGTGGGAGAGAAGTAATAAATATAATCCACAACTTTGAGCTTCCTTTAGACTCTTTCCTTTTGGAATTTTTTTATAACAAGTAATGACTTATCTTTTAGCCACTTGGTTTCACTTTTAGTGTAGAACAAATCAAATGTGAATACCAAACCACTTTCAAAAATTCTTTAACCAAATTTGGAAATTTTACCAACTCCTCTCGTATTTTTCTCCTTATCTCTCTTTTCGGGTAGGCAATATGATTCCAAACCTCGTATATTATGAATTCACTTAACATGTTGCCTTCAATTGCTCAATTTCATATCTTCTTTAATTTCATACTAGTTTTATGAACTTTTAACATCTTTTTATGCCCTAATGATTGAGTGCCCTTTCTTGCTCTAATAATTTTGTCCTCTTTCTCGCGCATTCATTTTTCATTTATTTATAACTCCAAAATCTCTATTAGTGCTCATTTTTCTTCCCAACACAAAGCGTGTTGTTGCATTGTTTTGTCCTCTCCTATTCTTATGGAATTTGAACGATGCCTTAAGTCTTCACAACTTCATCGCAAATATCAACATATTTTTCATTCACTCCTTCCAAAAAACAATTGAATGTCTTTCCTTTTCTACCAATATTTTTGTTCTTCTCTCTATCTTTATTTTTGTTGTCAGGTTGCTTCTCTAAAATATTTATTTATTTATTCAATTCTTCAAATGAGTTTTATCTCATCCCTTCATTTTTCCACTTTTGCATGGGTGTTTGTTTAACAACCGCAAAGTAATTATTTTTCTACAAGTAGCTTTCATGCATTTGTGATCTTTACAATGCTTTGGTATAGGTGTGTATAAGTATAAATTGTGATCCAAGACTCATCTTTCAACTCACGATTTAGACATCAAGAACATGTGTTGGTTTCATATTAATATAAGAAGACACCTTCTAAAAAAATTAAATATAAATTTGATGTTATCATCTATTTTGATTAAAAAAATGTTTATTTTCCCTCTCGTACTCGTCTTTCAAAGACATGGTTTAGACATCAAGAGCATGTGTTGGTTTTATATTAACACAAGAATAAGCCTTTTAAAAATGAAATATAAATTTGGATGTTATCATCTATTCTGTAAAAAAATGTTTATTTTCCTCTCATACTTCAAAAAATAATTCAAAATTGCAATATCTTTTATTTATTATATTTTGGCTAAGGGACCTTTGATTAAGCCCCAAAATGGCCAAGAAAAAACTAGTTGAACTAATTTCAAAATGGAATAAACATTATAGCATCTCGAAATAAGATCACCTTGTGATTCTAAGTCAAACAAAAAGGAATCATGATGCCAAAAATGCCTTAGGTTTATTCATCCAAACTCCCAATGTTTGGGAAGATCACTTCATTTGTTATTAATTATAACTTAGAATGTAGGCAGATATAAAAGTATAATGTCTATCATTTTAATTTTGCTCCAACCTTACCCTATTTTGGTTACCTTTCCACAAGTGTCCTTTAATTTATTGCACACACCATTTTATAATCATTCACCCTTTCCTTTAATGCCTCCCAATGTAAAGAAAGGAAAAAAATCTAGGGTGAAATCAAAGTTACTTGTCAAGATACTAAAAAGACACATAAGATACCATACTAATTAAGTGCATAAGTTATTTAATCCATCATATGTATCGGATGGAGATGCCGACATGTGGCACACATTCCCTTGGTTATTCATATGTTCTTATAATTTTATATTTCATTCATATCATTAGTAGGTCATCCTCAGTGGTGGTCATAGCATAAGAAGGGTATATATAAGAGATAGTAGTGTGTAGTTAAGCATATATTGAACACTTAAGTCTTATTGTATGGTTTGGAGGTTGCCCCTTGAAGTGGCTAAGCTATTATACTTGCATATTGAGATCATTTATCTAAATTTTGTTGTCCTTTGGTTTTATATTGCTTATGATGTTCTTATTTATCTAAATAATTCTATTACGAGTAGTATCAGAGTTGCGATCTAGGCCAAAATTAGCGCAAAACCCTAATTTTTTGTTTCCAATATCTTACGAACTAGAGTGAATTTGTCAGAGGTTTTTTTACCAGAGTTGTAAATAATTCCAAGTAAGGTTCCTTGAAAATTTCAGAATTTTTTTCTTTATTTTCCAAAAGTTATTGTAAATTTAGGTTTTTTCATAAATTCGCTCCCTAGGCTGCAAAATTGTGGAATTTTTCAAGTTCTTTACATTTTCAAAAGAGGATAAAAAATTAGTTGGATTTTGTTCTTTAAGTTTGTTTATATTTGGCCGAATTCCTATCAAACTCCCAAACCCTAAAATTTGACCTTGATCCCTAAATCCTACTATTTTGGGGCATCTGGCGGGGGCCTTCCACAAGAGGTAAAAAGAATCATGTCACTCCGGGTAAAACTCCAGAAAAGGATGAGATAATAGTTGAGGAGTTGGATTCGAAGGGGTAACTATAGATTCCTCAAGGTTAGGGTTTACTTCGACGGACCATAAGGTAAGCCAACTTGAGTTTGACCTGCGAAACCTCGAGTCTAGGGTGGCCAACAAAGAAGATGTAGAAAGGATTGGAAAATGATTAGAGGATTTCATACAGAAATTTAATACACATATAATGGGTAATCATACTTCTATCAACCAAGGTGGATCTTCAGGTCAAAGTAATAGACAAACGAGCCAGGGTGGATCTTCGAGCATGCCTAATCCAAATACAAACACTTTGCAGGCCCGTAACATGTTTCCGAAAGTGGAGATGTGTAAATTTGATGGAAATGATCCACTTAATTGGATAATGTCTTTCATCTACATCAAATTCCATCAGGATAAAAGGCACCATGGCATATTGTATCTCAAACCCGACCAAGTCATCCCAGGTATCAATGGTTCTGTGCTCGAGGCAAAAGAGTGGTCTCAATGTTACATGGATAGTCTTCACCAAAGAGTTACAATTACACTATAGTTATAGTGTGTCATAGAATTACTTCAACCAATTAGCAAAGTTAAGACAAACATGATCTGTTAAGGATTACATTCATCAATTTCAAAACATTTCCTTGTGGGTGGAAAATATTACTGAAGAGAATATGAATGAGTTATTTCTTGGGGGTCTTAAGAATCACATTAAGCATGAGGTATGTATGTTTAGTCCTCATAAGGTTTTTGATTCTATGATTATGGCACATCAAGAAGAGGAAAATTGGTTTCAAGAAGGCGACAAAATTTCACTAATATCAGAGATTATAACACCTTGTCTCTAGCACTCCCTTGGCCAGTTAGATTAACACCTCAACAAATTGAAGAAAAGAGAGAAAAATGGTTACGTTTTAACTGTGATAGTAAATATGTACCAAGACATAAATTTTCTAAAAATAGGTTGTTCTACATTGATGGGCCTAATGAAGATGAAGAGAAGGAAGAAGATGAAGAGTCAGAGGTCATGGTCGAGCCAGAAGAGGAGTTAGGAGATCCCCAACCAACGATCTCATTCCATGTAATTTCAGGCATCAACACCCCCAAACCCTCAAGGTGGTTGGATTCTTAAAAAAGAGAGGGTCACAGTGTTGATTGACTTAGGAAGTACTCACAACTTCATCAATCATAAGTTAGCAGTGCGCCTAAACTATTTTATTTATCCAACTCTTGAATGTCAAGTAATGATTGTTGATGGAGGTATTGTTACTTGTTCTAGAAAATTCCATAACATTAAGCTCACCATGGGATATTACATACTAAATATCCCCATGTATGCCATTTCTATGGGAGGAGCAGATATTGTGTTAGGAGTTCAATGGCTTACCACCTTGGGAACCATTGAGATGAAATTCCAAGAGTTGTTCATGCGATTTCAGTCTAAAGGAAGGAATTTTGAGCTAAGAGGCTTAAGAGAAAAGTCTCCACAACTAGTGAGCTCTCATCATATGCAAAAAATGCTAAAAAGGGTGTAGAGGGATTTGTGGCACAACTATTTTCATTGGAGGCACATCAGTCTAAGGACATTATACCATCGATATGCAAGCAGTGTTGGATGCACACTCTGTTGTGTTTGAAAATATGCCAAAGGGTTTACCTCCAAAGAGAGATCATGATCATGTTATTCAGTTAGTACCAGGGAGCCAACCACCCAACATCGACCTTATAGGTACCCATATGTGCAAAAGAGTGAGATCAAGAAGATTGTACAAGAGATGTTGGAAGCAGGAATCATTTTTCATAGTCAGAGTGCTTATTCTTCTCCAGTAGTGATGGTGCATAAGAAATATGACATGTGGCGCATGTGTCCCGATTATAGGGAACTTAATAAGTACACAATCAAAGATAAGTTTCCTATTCCTATAATTGATGGTTTTCTTGATGAGTTACATGGTGTTGTTTACTTTACAAATGTCTATCTTCACTCTGGATACCACCAAATCATAATCAAGGATGAGGATGTTCATAAAACTACCTTTTGGACACATGAAGGCCATTATGAATTCTTGGTAATGCCTTTTGGACTCACAAATACACCTTCTACATTTCAAAGTTTGATGAATTCTTTTTAAAGCCATTCCTGCAAAAGTTTGTTTTAGTGTTCTTTGATGATATATTAATCTATGAAAAACATGGGAGGAACACTTGCATCATGTAAATAAGGTTTTGAAACTGTTGGGGTTAGAACAAGGTTGTACAAATAATATATCAGATCTAAGAATACATGCAAATAAAAGTGGATATTCTACTAGAAGAAATATACAAAATAAGAGATATAAATCAACACCAGATTTAATGTGGTTCACCTAGTATGGGCTACATCCACCAAGAAACAAGCCAATCTATTATCCAAAGCTTTCACAAGATATACAATTGAAGATTTACAATCTTCCACACCTCTCAGATGTATACAGTACTTTCTTTCTCTTAAGTTTTTGCTTCTTCTCCAAGAATTCTCTCTCACAATTATTCTCATAATAATCATTAACACACACTTCTAAACCCTAGCTTTCATGCTTATATAGGCATATACAAACTTAGGGCACTTATCCATGCAATTACAATTAATAGATTTGCTTTAATGCTAAAATTAGATCTAATTCCCGAGAGTTAAATAAAACACTCCCGCACAGGTAACTCGATATCGGTTCCTCCTTTCCGATTGATGTCGGTCATAGGTGACCAATGCCGTCCCTCCATAACTAATGTCGATTCTTGTATTTTCTGCAAATTTCATATTGCATGCTAATCAAGTAATTGAGATGCACAAGTCAACAATCTCCCACTTGGAGATTAATTACTACATTATACCTCGTATAACGTCATTCTTGGATCCTTCCTTAGCTTTGTTTATTCCTCTTCAAGTCTCAAACTCTAAGACCAACATAAGTGGAGTGTAGCTCCAACTTCTCCTTTACTAATGGCTTCGTTAGCATATCCGTATGGTTTTCACTCGTATGAATCTTCTCCAGTTTTAATTTCCCATCCTCCAATACTTGTCGCTTAAAGTGATACCTCAACTAAATGTGTTTCGTTATTGAATGAAACATCGAGTTATTTTCTAAATGAATTGTACTTTGACATTTGCCACGAACAATTGCAATCATCTTACTCCTTTCCCAACTCTTTCATGAACCTTCTCATCCATATCATTTCATTGCTAGCCTCTGTAGCCACAAACATACTCTACCTCTGTAGTAGACAAAGCCACAACCTTCTACGTAATATTGAAATCCAAATAACCGTTGTCCCACCTACTGTGAAAATATATCCAGGTGAGTGTTCCTCCTACCATCCAGATCTCCACCATATCCGAATCAACATAACCACATAAATAAATATCCGAACCTCCATAAAGATAACTTCATGCTAGATGTCCCTCTCAAATACCCGAGTATCCATTGAACCGCTTTCCAATGCTCTTTACCTAGACCGGCCATAAATCTACTCACAACTCCCACTACACTGTACAATGTATGGTCTAGTACAAACCACGGCATACATAAGACTTCCTACTGCGCTGAAGCCTAAGGAACACGTGTCATGTACTCAACCTCCTCGTGTGATGAAGGACACTAATATTTTCTCAATTTGAAGTATCCCGCCATAGGTGTACATATATGTTTTGAATCTTGCATTTTAAAACTTTCTAACACCTTATTGATATAAGCCTCCTGAGACAAATATAATTTCTTGTTCTTCATGTCTCTTTGTATTTGCATGCTAAGGATTATTTTTGTAGCTCCTAAATCCTTCATAGAAAATGTGTGAGTTATCCTTCTCTTAATCCCACCAATGTCCTTTATACTAGATCCTACAATAAGCATATCATCCACATACAAGAACAAAATAATATAGCTCCCATTTCCAAGATTCTTGAAATAAACAAAATAGTCAAATCCACATCTCAAGTAACCATGCTCATGCATAAAACTATCAAACCTCATGTACCTTTTCCTTGGAGCTTATTTGAGCCCATATAGGCTCTTTTTCAACCCGCACACTAATTTCTCATTACCCTTGACTTCATACCCAAGTGGTTGTTGCATATAAAGTTCTTCATCCAAATCACCATGAAGAAAATTCGTCTTCACATCTAGTTGCTCTAAATGTAAATCATGTATTGCAACTATACTCAACACAATACGTATGGAAGTCATTTTAACAACAGGAGAAAATATTTCACCAAAGTCAATACCTGTTTTCTGTGCAAATCCCTTTACTACAAGCCTTTCCTTGTATATTTTATGTCCACCCTCTTCTTCCTTAATCATGTAAACTCACTTTTTCTACAATGTTTCTTACCATGCTGACAACTTAACCAAATCCCAAGTTTGGTTTTGTTCCAAGGAGTCCATCTCCTCATCCATGTCATGCTCCCACTACACGTGGGTCTCATCCTGCATTACTTCTTCAAAAATTTTTGGTTCACCATTATTAGTCAATAATAAGTAAAATAGAGAAGGTGTAAATCTTTCTGGAGGTTTACTTACCCTTTGAGAGCTTCTCACATAATTTTGGGGTACCGGAGGCTCATTTTGGACCTCCTGGACATTTGTATCCAAATCTGTTAGTGATCGATGTTGGTCACCTATAACCGACGCTCGGTTACGCTAATCGATGCTCGTTTGGCTCTTATATAACCAATCGGTCCAACCGATCGATGTCGGTCAGGTCAACCAACATCGCCATTCCTGTGTAACCTTGTCGGTATGATTTTTAAATCTGAGAGTTCATTTTCATTCATAAACTTCTCAACATGTTTGTCCTTAGGTACCACAATTTGATCCTCAAATTATCTTTTCATTCCATTCAATGTCACGATTCCTAATAATTTTAGAATTCTCTAAATCCCAAAAATAGAATCAAGTCACCATATCCATAACCAATAAAGTGCATCTCTTGGATTTTGCATCCAAAATTTTCCTATTTTCCTTATCAATATGCACAAAATCTTCTAAACCAAAAACTTTAAGAAAAGAAATATCTACCTCTTTTCCGGTCTAAGCTTCCTTTGGTATTCCTCCATCTAGTGAACTTGAAGGCCCACGGTTAATCAAATAAACCGCTGTATCAACTTGTTTCTACCCAAAACTACAAGGGCAATCCAACATGTATCCTCAAACTTCTAGCACATTCCATGATTGTCTGTTCATTCTTTCTACAACACCATTCTCTTGTGTTGTTCTTGGAACTATCCTTTCTCTACGTATTCCATTCACTCGAACAATAATCATTGAAATCTTTGCTACAATATTCACCACCATTGTCAAATCTAAGACACTTTAACTTTGAATTAGATTCTTTATTAACAAGAGATTTCCATCTTTTAAAGTCTCAAAAACATCATATTTATGTTTAATATAATAATTCCATACCTTTCTTGTAGCATCATCAATGAAAGTAACATAATATTGGGATCCTCTATGAGAATCTACCTAAGTTGGTCCCCACACATATGAGTACATGAACTCCAATTTCTGCTCCTTCTTAGTTACCCCAACTTTGAGAAATCTAACTCTCTTTTGGTTTCCAAAGACACAATCTCACATAAATCAAGATCTAAATCTTTGAAATCGATAACTTACCATTAGCCTTTAAGATCGATATTCCTTTTTGACTCATATGGCCCAACCGATTATGCCACATGCATGCATTTGAATTTGAAGTAGATAATGCAGAAAAAGAAATCAGTAACTCAAGTAGATAAATATAGTGTTCCTACCTTCTTACCACTTGCCACAACAAAAGCACCCTTGGAAACTTTCCAAGATTCTCGCCGTGAATGTAACCATGCAACCATCTTCACCTAGTTGCCCTACAAAATAAGATTCCTCCCGAGACTTCGCACATGCCTCACATCTTTCAATACCCATGTATTTCCATTATGCAATTTTAGATGAACTTCCCTTTACCAAGAATACTTAAAGTTCATCATCGCCCAAATAAACATGCCCAAAATTGCCCTGGACATAATTTCTAAAATAACCCTTATTAGGGGTTGTATGGAAAGAAGCTCTTAAATCTAAAACCCATGATTCTATTCTATTATCCAAAGAAACAATAAGAACATCTTGGATTACCTCTACTGCAAATTTGCATCTTTATTTACCTCTTTACCTTTTTCTGGGTGTTGGTTCTCTTTATCCTTAGACCAACAATATTTATTTGCATGTACTTTCTTTCCACATTTCCAACAAGTAATTACTTTACCTATGGATTTAAATATGTTATCCCTTGACTTTGATTTCACATTACTCTTACTCTTAGATCTCTCCTTCTGCCTACGTCTCGCTTTCTACATTCAAAGCATTCCCAGATGTTGATTCCTCTGTTCTTTTCCGCGAATTTCTTCATTCAAGATTATACTAACCACATCATCAAACTTCAAAATATTATTAGCAGATGTTGTATTACTAACAACCATTACCAAGTTATCCCAACTATCGTGCAAAAACCTAAGAATAAAATTGCTTTCACTTCATCATCAAATGAAATATCAACTAATTTTAATTGATTTACAATAGGTCCAAATCATTCAAATGACTAGATGCATATCCACCTTCATGCATCTTAGAACTAAATAGTTTTTTTCAAATAAACTTTATTTGAAGCACTTAGGTTTTTCATACAAATTAGCAAGATATTTCACCAACTCTACCGTGGATGTTGCTTCCGTAAGATTGGAAGCCACGAATGTTGTCAGAGCTCAATCTTATAGACCCCAAATCCTTTAAGTCAAGAATCTTCCATTCTTCATTAGTAATCTTTGTAGGTCTAGAATTTTCATCCAACGATAAGTACAAATATCTTTGATATAGATAATCCTCAATCTGCATCTTCCATAATTGATAATTTCGGCCATCAAACTTCTCTACCTTGTATTTTTTTCTTTTTCCATTGTTGTAGCTCCCACTCAATCAGAAAACCCTCTGTGAGTAAATCTGTCAACACATAAAACCCTCAAACAAAGCTCTGATACCAATTGTTGGGGTTAGCACAAGGTTGTACAGATAATATATCGATCTAAGAATACATGTGAATAAAAGTAGATATTCTACCAGAAGAAATATATAAAAGAAGAGATATAAATCAACACCAGATTTAACGTGGTTCACCCAGTGTGGGCTACATCTACCAAAAACAAGCCAATCTATTATCCAAAGCTTTCACAAGATATACAATTGAAGATTTACAATCTTCCACACCTCTCAAATGTACAATACTTTCTATTTCTTAAGTTTTTATTTCTTCTCCAATAATTATCTCTCTCACAATTATTCTCACAATAATCATTAACACACACTTCTAAACCCTAGATTTCATGTTTATATAGGCATATACAAACTTAGGGAACTTAGCCATGTAATTACAATCAATAGATATGATTTAATGCTAAAATTAGATATAATTCTCGAGAGTTAAATAAAACACTCCCGCACAGGTAACCAACGTTGGTTAGCCCTAACCAATGTCGGTTCCTCCTTGCCTAACCGATGTCGGTCATAGGTGACCGATGCCGGTCCCTCCATAACCGATGTTGGTTACTGTATTTTCCTACAAGTTTCATATTGCATGCTAATTTGAAGTAATTGAGCTCCACAACTCAACAAAACCCTTGAACAACATCAACTTTATGTAAATCCCTCTAAGTGTTCTTTTGGAGTCAAGGAGGTTGAATATTTGGGTCACATTTTCTCTCATGAAGGTGTTAAAGTGGATCCTAATAAGATCAAGGCCACGAGGGAGTGGAAGGTTCCAAAAACCCTAAATAATCTCCGAGGACTTTTGGGGCTCACAGGTATTATCATAGATTCGTAAGACATTATGGAAGTATAACAAACACCTCTCACAAATTTATTAAAGAATGACTCTCTCCATTGGAATGAGGACGTTACCAAATAATTTGAGAATTTAAAGAAGACCATGTAAACCACTCTAGTCTTAGCTACTCCAGATTTCTCCAAAACATTCATTGTTGAATGTGATGCATCAAGGTTTGGTATGGGGGTAGTTCTCATGCAAGAAGGTCGTCCTATTACTTTTTTGAGCCGTCAATTCAAAGGTAAGAATTTGTCAAATCCAACTTATGAGAAGGAAATGCCAGCCATACTTCATGCGGTAAAGCAATGGAAACCATATCTATAGGAATCACTTTAAAGTGAAGACATATCATGATAGTCTGAAACACTTCTTGGAGTAATGCTTATCATCTAAAGAACAAAAAAATGGGTCTCAAATATGTTAGGATATGATTTTGAGATTATCTACAAGAAAGGGAAGGAGAATGTAGTCATGGATGCTCTGTCTAGGAAAGATGAATCAACTGTAGCATTGTTATGTGCCATATCCATCTTACAGGAAGATTGGGTAGAGGAGGCAAAGGTCCGAATGGAGAAATGAACCAACTACACAAAACCTCATTCATAATCTCCAGAATGATCCAAGCATGTTTGAAAATTTTGTATGAAAAGGGGATGTTTTATGGTATAAAGATATATTATACCTATGTAAGAACTCCACCCTTAAAAATAGGGTTCTATATGAGCTTCACGCTTCTCCAGTAGGGGGAAATCTGGATTCTTGAAGACTTATCATTGAATCAAACAATATTTCTTTTGGGAAGGGCTCAAAGGGGATGTCCAAAAATTTGTGGCCAAATGCATGGTTTGTCAACAAAATAAGGGTGAAATAGTTCGGTCACCTAGTCTTCTAGAACCTCTATCTATTGCTAACTAGTAGTGGGAAGAGGTTTATATGGACTTCATCACAAGATTTCCTAAATCTAAAGGAAAATTTGTCATCATGGTTGAGGTGGATAGAATCACCAAATATGCTCATTTTTGTGCCTTGTCACAGCCATTTTCTACAAGCACGGTAGTAGAACATCCATCATGGACATAGTTAAAAGCTACATGTGATACCGAAGATTATAGTAAGTGATCGGGACCCTATATTTACTAGTAATTTTTGGATTGATTTATTCTCATGTTTGGGTACTCAGTTAGCTTGTAGCTCTTCTTATCATCCCTAGTTTGATGGGAAAACAAAAGTTGTAAATAAGTTTTTGGAGGGATATCTTTATTGCTTCACCTCAGATAAACAAGTGAGATGGGTCTAATGGTTGCCACTTGTAGAATGGTGGTATAACACTTCCTTCCATACTTCATCCAAAATGTCTCCTTTTTTGGCACTCTATGGGTACCATCCACCATCCATCACATCATCGTTGAGAGGAAAACTAAGGGTTAGAGCAGTGGAAGAACACATTCAACATCAACAAGAGGTCCTCTCTAGTCTCAGGGAGAACTTGGCCATGGCACAAAACCGCATGAAGCAACAGGCTGATCAACATTGCACTGAAAGGAATTTTAAAGTCGATGACTGGTTTTTTGTGCATTTACAACCATATAAGAAAATGTCTTTGAAACAACAACAAAAGGATAAAAAAATTTCACCTAAGTATTATGGCCCCTATCAATTATTGTAGAAGATTGGTACTATAACATACAAATTAGAACTTCCATAGACAACCAAAATACATCCAATCTTTCATGTTTCTTATATGAAGAAAGTAATTGGAAAGAGGATATCAACCCAAATAGTTTTACCTAAGCTCGATGAGGAGGGGAGAGTCATCTTGGAACCTGAATGCATCCTTCAAACATGCACTAAAATATTGAGGACAAGGGTTATTACTGAGTACCTGATCAAGTGGAAGAATATGGATAATGAAGATGCAACATGGGAGGATATAACGTTCTATGCAACAACACTCGAGCTTCTCAACATTGGGGAAAATGTTTCTTTGAAGGGGAAGGGCATGCTACACCCTTAATCATATATAGTGTATCGGATGGAGATGTCGACATGTGGCACACATTCCCTTGGTTATTCATATGTTCTTATCATTTTATATTTCATTCATATCATTAGTAGGTTAGCCTCAGTGGTGGCCATAACATAGGAAGGGTATATATAGGAGATAGTAGTGTGTAGTTAAGCATATATTGAACACTTAAGTCTTATTGTATGGTTTGGAGGTTGCCCCCAAGTGGCTAAGCTATTATACTTGCATATTGAGATCATTTATCTACATTTTGTTGTCCTTTGGTTTTATATTGTTGTTGATGTTCTGATTTATCCAAGTAATTCCATTACAATTTTTATGCAAATAATGATAATTAAGGTTATTCCAATTATCATCCTTGTTAATTAAGGATTTTTATGTGAATTGTCATGGTCTTACTACCCCAAAAGGGTTACTTAGGTTTAGTAATGGTTAATAATTTTTCTCCACCAAGGTTTTATCTTAACACGATGAGAAATTAATTTAATATAGATAAGGGTTAAGTGTTTAAATTGGGCATGGGTCCCATTTGGCCCCATCCAAATGGCCTCATGCCCCTTGCACCAATAAATAATCTAATTTTAATTTAAAACATTATTCACCCAATTTCACAAAGGGCCGCTTGTCTACCTACCAAGTCTACCCCGGTCTAGTTAGTCAAGTGGAAAATCTCCACCCTTAATCCCTAGGGTTCGAAAAGTCCTTATTTCTCTTTAAACTCTCTATTACATTTTATTTTCTCTTTCTCGCCTCTCATTTCTCATTTTGTTTGTTGCAAGTTAAGAAGATGGGCATCCATAGAGGCACTAATTAGATTATTTGTTTAGTTTTCCTTCTATTTATTTCCATTTACTTCAAAATACACTCATTAGGGTATAAAGAGGAGATGTGTATATATATCTACATACATACATACATATATTATGTATAAAAATCTACACATTTATATATTTTTGAACACAAATATCTATATTTATGTTACACACACACACACACACACACACACACATTGTGTGCATGTGTGTGCATGTGTGCGCGCACACGTGTGTTTTTAATAAATAAATTAAAAATTTGAAGTGATTATATATGTGGCCACGCCGAACTATGTGTACACACACACTCATACATATACATATCTATATACATACACACACATATATGGAGCACTTATGGAAAGCCCGTAAGGCCCGAGAAAGGAAACATGTGGCAAGGGTAATGGGATGTGATACACCCATGTGTAAAAGGGAGTGTATTTCGTAATATTTGCAGGGGCTTTTTTAAGTTAATAAAAACCTTATCCATATGTCTCCTAAGAATAAAGTAACTAATGGGAGGTCTAAAGTGCAAAATGATGCATCTTTGTATCATACCCATTATTTTTTTCTTGTTATATTATAAGAAGATAAGAAAAAACATCAACCAAATTCACACGATCAAAAATTAGTATGAAACATAAACTAGGAGTTCATAATGCGACCGAGAAAAATGAGAAATTACATTTCCATTGATTCAATACAAATAGGTCATGTCTTTTCTAGATTAAAGTGGTAGAGAAGATAACATGGTCATACAACATTGAAGTTGCTTATTATACATTCTTCATGTTCTCAAGTACATATAATTAACCAAATTTTATTCACAGGCAAAAAGACACAAGTTACTTGAGTACAATTATAGATATAATTCTTTGTGTTTTTTTCGTTATTGCATATCATCCTCGAAAACTTACAACATCACGTATAACTATTGATGTTAGCATGGAATTTTCCCCACCATGCAAGTAATTGCATATAGAATTTGATTTCTAGAGAGAATCAAGATAGATATTTTTAATTTCTCAAGATTTGTAATCATTTAATATACATAAGGCTATAAGAAGAGAATTATTTATTCACATAAACATCATTTATTATTGGATGACAACCCATTTGATGCACTAAATTTTTCCATTTGGTCAGTAGTGAGGTTGTGTAACATTTATAAAATCTTTTTTTGAATTCCTAGTTAAACTATTTACAAGTAGTAATTTCCACTATATACATTGTCTTGGTTTACAATCCATTTTAATCACTAACATCTTTCGTTATCCTTGGTATTGTCTTAAATACCATCGACTAACTACATAAACACCAAGATGAAAATTAATTTACACGTAAAAGCGTTTACATATGGCCTTTCAAAATACTTCAACCTAAGTCACTCCATTACTTAAATTCTAAGTATTTTCATACCTTCTATCTCAACTCTATTATACTTCTATCTTTTCAGGTGTTGTTGGTTTACACCCTTATCCCCCTTTATTCATACCATATTGGTTAAGCATCCGTTGTATATAGGGATATGATTTGGATCCATGTTTTATCACCTAAAATCCACATTATGAATCTTTGTTTAAACATTTCACATTGATCTAAGGTTAATAAGTTTTTGCTTAATCATTGTTGTTATTCAAAACATAATTTCATTCATAAATCATGCCTTGGTTTCCATACATATTTATGGTACACACAAATTACATATGTGATCCTATATTTTTACATCATCCCTTTATCCTTGTTTACCCTTATAAACGCCTTCATGTAAGTCCAAGATCGTGAAATATCATTACACATTATAAGGTTTCATAATAATACACACATAGAAAGAGTTAGGATACTTTTAAGGTGCTTCATGTCTAAATAATTTTATCATCGAACGTTGCACTAAGCTCATCATTCCATGCACTATACTCTTTTGGGTCACATATTTCAAAAAATGAACATGCATAACACATCATGTTTATAATATTGAATTTATTTACACCTATCGAAGGTGTCTTGAAGGGTCAACGAGTCAACAATGCCTAGCTTCCTTATTATATGAACTAGCCCAAATGGATACCGAAAGGCCTAAAAAGAGTGCTAATAACTTGGGTGGAAAATTTAACACATCCAATATATTATATGTTATATAGAGAATCCAATGATACTTTTAGGACCTAAAACTAACAACTAGATGTCAAATTGGAAATATCTCTCTATAGCCAATTGGTAGAATTTTGTTGTTCCACTTCAAAGAACCCAAGCCAAGGTGGGTGTGAAATGGGGTTTGAAAACAAAACCCAAGACTTGAACACACATTTTTAAATTCCCATCAACTCCCCTATATGTTGAGAAACCATCGAAATTGGTGGAACTTGTTTCGACAACATGGGTTGAATCTATTACCACCTTTCTAGAGCTGATTATCACAATTTTTCAAGTTTGTTTTTGTTGTAGAATGTCAAGTGGCCTACAAAAATATGTTTTTAAAACTATCTCCTAAATTATTATTTTTTAAAATAAATTTTCATTATAGTTATCATGGCAGAAGTCTAGAGGTATGTGGTGGTAGATTTCTGTTTCACAACACGGATCCCTAAACCATGAGTCAAAAGCAAGATGATTTCTAAATTTTGGCAATTGTCCCATACTTGGAAAACAACCAATTAGGCTTAGAAATTAATGTCATTAAATGATCAAATGATCATATAAAGTTGGTTTAAGGGTTGATGTGACATTCCATGTCACCAAGGAACATGGTAAAACATTGACATCTCCACTATGGGAGTTAGGGAGGCATTTTGCACGTTGTTTTCAAACGTCTTTACTAACTTTTGCAAGGTGTTTTAAGGTAGAGTGTTTGTACGAAATCTCACATTTAACTCACAACTAGTGGTTACATTTCCCAAATTCACTCATCTAAGTTTTTAATTAGCCTCTTGTCACATTCCCTAAGAAAATTCAACACTCCTAAATGATCATTCTAGTTGATCGACGTTCACCTCCTCGACGCGACATCCTCACGTGTAAGAAAGAAACATTATAGGTTTAGCAATTTTTTTTATGAATGGGAAATTAACTAACCTAAACTTATTCAATTAACTCAAGTTTAATCTTAGATTGCTTAGTGTTGAAACCAAAATTTGATACCGAAGTCAAATTTCACAATCCAATACAAGACACATGTTAATCTAAAAATCCATAAAGATCAACAATATCCATAACCATATCATAAAAGTTAGATGATAACGATAATAGTTGGGAATTGGTCTTGCATGCCAAATAAAAACATCATGCCAAGATAGTTATCATAAAAGAAAATTGTTACAAAAAAATAATATATCTTAATCAAATAACAATAATTATGTGTCCAAACTCTCAACATGAATAAGTACAAAGAGTCAGCGTAATCGAATAAAGCTAGAAACTTTTAGGCACGAAACACCATTATTAATTTTAAAGGACTAAAAACTAAGATGGTTCCAAAGTGAAAATGGAGTGATGGTATTTTTCATCATAATATAGAGTAACACTTATTTTTCAAAAACACATATATTCAAAAAATATAAAAACATTAAAAAAACCTAATAAGAACAAAATCATAAAAATATTATCAAAAATACAAATTCATGACCTATATCTAACTTGATTTTATAGTTCTTTAATTTACATATGTAATTTGTCAAATGATTTGATAGATAAAATATTATATATAATTTTTACACACATACATTCACAAGGTATTTGAGCATGATGCATGACATACACAAGACTATACATGATGATAGGTGTTGGCCTAGTCCCTTTCCCAATGGCCATATTAATCTATGAACATCCTCTACACTATTAGTTATTGTTTCATTGCACGTTACTTTTTAGTTCCTCATCATGATTATATTGTGATGTATGTTATTTATTCAAATTTATGTGTCTAACACATTTTCCTAGTGTAGAACTAGTATTTCTTGATCTATGTGCCTCTGGGATACTATCTACTATTATATTCACTTGTTTGTTTGTATACTTGATTTTATGTATGTGGCTTATGGAATTTTCTATGCAAGTGTATGTGACACGGTTGTGTCCCTTATATGAGACATTTGGCCTTTTATATGATTGCTTATGTGATATTTCTTATTGCACTTATATGCTTATATACGCATAGACTTATCTTCTTTTATGCTTTTATGCTTGTTTGTTTGTATCCTTATGTATTTTTTTTTATGTCGTGGTTTCTACCATGCACTCTTTTGTAGAAACAAGATATCTATGGTGACCACCTACAATTATCTTCAATTCGATTCAACACTAACTATATGCTACATCCATCATCGACACACTTCACTTCTTTTGAGTCAAGTGATTTATCGTGCACATCTCACCTACCTTTAAAAAGGGGGCATTTATTGGGGTTAACATATGAATATCTAAAAATCCAAACACACAGATAGAATATAAATTTTAAAATAAAATGGAACAAGTTACAAATTTACATGGGAATATTAACAAATCTAGATCAAGTTCAAAATTAGGATTAAACCATCCAACAGGGACAAAACCATTAGATGTTACTATCGTGGATGGATGGTTTTTTCCGGTAGTTTTTAACAATAATTTTAGATATTTTTGGAACATACAATCTTTTATAGATTTAAGGTAAAGGTTCAAGGAAAAATGGCACAATCCAAAGTAGAGTTTTACTACATTTCAATACAAAATGTGGGGGTATGAGTACTTTATTCTATATAGCAGAGGAAAGATGGGTCCTCGACTAGGTTCTAAAATATAGGGATCAAATTTAAGTTCGGACACATGATGTAGGTCAACCAAAGGTGCTCAAAAGTATTATTGTTATAATTTTGTAGGATAATAACCCTAACCCTAGGATAGTTATAGGATTCCTACTAGGATTCAGAATAAGAGTGAGTTAAGAGATGGATTACGAAAAAGGGTGTAATATAATAAGATAAATAAATAAACTAAATAAAATATACACATACCTTGATCTATAGTAATGAATGACCAACCATTAGTAACAAAACAACAATATAAAAGAAGGAAAGGATACATAAGGGTTATAAATACTTACATACGGTGTGACTCTAGATTCACAATCCTCCCCAGAGACAATAACACCGAGAGAGAATCATTATAAGTGGAGAAGGGGAATGTTGAAATAGAACACCTCTATTCCTAGCTCACTATAGTGACCTAAATGCAAAATGACAAGCTCCAAAGCCTCAAGTCTATCAACTAGGTGTAAAAATATTTGTAAATGTTTGACATGTGTAAGAAAATGAAGTATTTTATAAAAGTGAATATGACACCCGATTGAAAGTAAAGTGGACATGGGCGATGACATCATCCGTGTAAAAAAATATGACACCATTTCCCATAGCAATTACATTAGCCTTAAGGGAACCCTAAGGTCATGGGGTGTAAAATAATGAGGAATGAGAGATAGAAGATAAAATGGAGGTAATGGTGAAGGTCCAGGGTGATTGAAATAAGGGATAAAAACATGCAATAAGTGTGAACAAGTGGACATACCAAACAAGTAATGCATAATGGGTGTAATGTGTATACAAAAGGAAGAAACGAGACAAGGATAAGGGAACGGTGGTATAATAGTGATATCTCTCAAATTATGTGGTCTAGCCTATATGACCAATTTCGGTCATACCCCAATCTTGTAGGTCCCTTAAGGCACCCGCTCAGAGGACAATGTATCAACAACCCCGCATAAGAGAAATAATTAACAAACATAAAAATAAGGTGTATGCACATTCCCTTTCAAATTTATGCCTCTTAAATACCTTTACAATGCATGGCACGGGGTCCTAGGCCTCCTCCATATCTTATATTAAACTTTACACACTTGATACATTATGACATCACATGGTGGGGGCATGGGTATACTTCACCCCCTTTTGACTTTGCACCATTCTACACATTTGGGACCTAGATCCGTCTATATAGTGGTGCGGTTTCATGAGTAGATGATTTTTGGGGTGATTATAAAGCCCTATGACACTCTTCTTATCACTTGTTTTGGGATTTATAGACATCCCATGAGTCCCTTCCTCATTTTATAAGGATTTTGGGGTGGCTGAAAGCCATGACACCCTTCTTTGGTGTTAGGTCAAGTGACACCCGATTCCATTTTAGCTTTGTCTTCTCCTTCAATGAATTAGGGTTGATCACCCCCATCCTCGAATATCTCATTTCTAATTCATTTCTCTAAGCACTTCATCAATGAGCTTCTCCTTTGATAAGAAAGATTAGGGAATTCCTTACATGCTTTGTTTACTTCTTAAATTCACAAGCTTCAATTTCAAGTACAATTTTAAATCTAAGATAAAATTATATTGTTTTTATTGTAGGTTTCTACTATGGAAATCATGTCATCAATCAAGTGAATCAAACATCTTAAACAAAGTGAAAGTGTCTCAACACACTCAGTATCTTTTCCTTTGAGGAAGCAAATTTCATTTCCTAACTTAAAGGGGGCAAATGTAGACACACACATTTGGTAATTTATTGATTACTTTATAATGTCATAAATTTGTAATCCTTAAATCATGACTTGTGCATACATTCCAAGCTCAATTGCTTATCCTTAGCCTTATTACATGACTTATTTTCCACATTACACTTCTCATTCGATCACATAATTGCTTACATTAAATTAGTTTTTAATAGTCTATCAATCCCAAGTGTCATGCAAAAAAAATTCTAACACCTCACTCCCTACCCATATAAGAATGCCAAATAAGGACCAAACCACCAAATAATTTGACCTAAAATTTTCGGTTTCATCCCAAGTCACCCAATGATCATTTTATCAAATTGATCTTTTATGGGTTGTTACTTTTCTTATACTTCAGCCTTAATGTGAAATTAAACCTACAAAAGCCTATATAAGCAAGTCAAATGCACTCATTTACTCACCTGACATCCACCTAACACTTTTAAGAGCACTACTTGCAAATATCATTTCAAAAGCACTCAAATCTCTCTTAAATTTCCTTAAATCAACATTGTATATTAGAGTATCCCCCTCACAGTTTGAAGCACTCCCAATCAGGTTCAAGAGTCTAATTTCTCAAGTTACAATCCTTCGAATCCATATCAAGCAAAAGGGAACAAAACCATTTACAAAACATTATCAAGTGAACAAGTTATTAAAGATAGTTACATTCGTATATATATCACATATTGAGGTGAAGAACTACATGTAGTTTGAGGCCTCTTTAGAGTAGTGTCAACGTAAGAGGTGTATGAAATATAGTTTAAGCTAACCACTAACCCTTTGGCAGGGGTTTCTACCCATGGTTAGGGTTTGAAGTTATTTTAGGTCATACATAGGGTTTTACACATTTGTGAGACCTAGGGTTTCATAGGAAGGCATATTCCTGTCGATTGTATAAGCATAAAAATTTATATAATGCCAACATCTCTTACCTACCAAATGGTTTCGTACATAAGTTATAAGGGTTTTGTCCTGCATATCTTGTACTTCAAAAACTAGAAACAAAGCATCTGCAAATCATTTATATTCCTTTCATCATTCTCATTTCCACATTAGCTTCATGTAGTAAAATAGGTAAGTGCATATCTCCTCTTATTCTTTATTTGTGTACACACAAAATCACACACTTAGTATTGTTACATCACATCAATAGATGTCATTATATGCACGATTCTTAAGCAAGAAGACTAGACATTTAAAAAACTTGTTTTGCTTTATCTTTCTATACTCTTGTCCATTACTTTTATAGAACTACACCTTTACTTTTTGACTACGCACAACATGTGACCCAACTCAACATTTTCGGTTTTATCTTTAGAGCCTCCCGGACACTAGTTCCTAAAGAAGGACATGATCACCTGTGTACTACTATCCCATTTAGGCACTTTTGTCTTTTCCCCTCTTTTCTCATGTTTAAAATGTCACATCGATTGTTATCTTTTCTAAATTCCTATTTATCACTATGGGTCGGTTTTTTTATTATTAATGAAAAAATTTAAACAAGGGAATCATATATATACACAACTTACTCACTATTCTAAGTGGCTAAGAAATTTGGGCTATTATTTCCTATTTATTACTTGGGAAAAGAAAAACACTCAAGGACTTATTTTGGCTTGCATTATTCACTACATAAGAAGGGGCAATTTCTTAATTTCATCTCACACATTCATCTTAGGGGAAGTAGTTGTAGCCCACCTGTCTTGGTACGAATAACACACATGAAACCTAGCTTCAAGGGACACATTTTAATCACACACACTAGAACCACATTGATTTTGAAATGTAGTGCAATGCTCAAAGGACAATCACATTGGGGAGACCGCTAAGGTCAATCTGACTCAAGCATATGCATTATTTATTCCATATAATGTGTGTTTGATCCTTGTGTAGGTAGCTAGGGTTTGATTTGTAGGTACAAGTGTGGTAGAGAACCCTACAATGAAGTGGATGTGACACCAAGTGAAGTGAAGAAGATAAGATCATATCCTAAAAAGACTATATTCGAAGACATTAGCGCCCAATTTAGACACTAGCACTAAACTGGCCGGTCCTATCCTCCTTTGGGCGGTATTGTTTGGGAAACTTTCAAATCTTTGCTCTCATATGGAGCTTACTCAATTCATATCCACTTGCTCCATCCATTCTCCACCTTTAATCACCCGCATAACGAGTTAGCAAGTCATTCTTGTCCTCTTGTTGTTTACACTTGCTTGTTATCGCATGTTAGATCTTGCTTATACATCTAACATGCAATATATTTGTTTGATCTCAATCCTCATACTTAAGATTTAAATTTCATTAAATCACTTTTATTTAACACATATTTTATGGTTGTATATTAAAAATTGATAACATAGGCATATGGAGATTAAGGTCGAGGCAAATTAAATAGCTGCTTAGGGTGCCAACATTTCTAGGGGTGCTAACTTATTTTATTTTACTATGGTTTTTATGAAGAGTAGATCAATTTATTAACCATATATGCTAGTAGCAGTTAGTGGCCAACCTTACATACCAACTCAATTCATTTCATTCAAAATTAAATTAAATTTACATAATTATATTAAGATTATGATATTTAGGAGGCCTCAAATATTAATGCAAGTGCCTTTGTTGTAGGATTTTTAAATTTAATTCATACTCATGTATTTTTCATACTTTGTATTGTTTTGAAGTCTTGTAGGTTTTTTCGGGAGGAGAGATAAAAAAAGGTGAATATGTAATGAATTTGGGAAAAATAGTTGGGAAATATATGAGAAAAGGAGGATTATGATAGACTATATGTTACATAATTAATGGGGATATTAGGCAGTAATAGCTACAAAAAAATATTAATAAGTTTTTCTTGGATGGTAGAGGCATAACATATCAAGTAATACGATATTTGGTCATGGTTAATTATTTTGTCTACTATAGTTTTTTATTTATAGAAAATGTTAGCTCCAATATTGCCTAGGGCGATCAAAACGCTTAATCGGGCCTTGAACATAGACATATTATGATTTGCACATTGATATGAAATTAGTCAATCTCAATATATATCTCAATTACTAACCCCAAACACAAAGTTTAAATAATTGCACTCTTATTTTTGGGTAAACCAAATATATAACTCAACATCCACAGAGACATGGATGATAGTATACCATACATTCAACATAACTATACTCTAGCCCTCCATGGCTATGTGATTGAGTCATATCTCTTTTTCGTGTTATTTGAGGGTTTCGTTGTTCATCCACATTGATGGGGCATTTCCTATTATAGTGGTGGAAGTATCTTCCTATACATAAATAGAATCTAAAATAGTCTTATGATCTATTAATCATATCTAGAAAATTTAAAAGTAGGTAGATGAATTCTTATCAAGAATCACACAAAAGTACAAGCAATGACATGACCAACATGGAGTTTCAATTAGTGATAAAGTATTACCTCACTTATAAAAATATTTTTTAAAGTTTGTACACAATCTTTTAACACACACACACATATATATATATATTTCTTAAATTTAAATTGCAACCTTATTAACATACATGTGGATACGAATGAGTATGAGAAGTCAACAAATAAAGGAGAGAGGATCAAAAACGAAAATACACGGTAGAACTATCACAATACAATTATGGTGAATGAGAATCATACTTGGTACTACCCATAACTCGTGCGAAAAGGAAAAGGAAAAGGAAAAGAAAAGAAATAGGAGAGGGATAGAAGGAATAAAATAAGAAAAAAGGGGGGAGAATGGAAAGGAAAATGTTGGAATTTAACCGTACCGACAATGTGTTTAGCCTTTTAAGCCATTTGCATCACGATTGTTAATCATGATTACTTACCTATTTTTGACGAGTTTGACTTCACTGGATTATGCGTCTATAAACATAATTATACCCACCCAAATTCGGTACCAATCCTTTATTTAATCATTTGATTAGGTGAGGGGTGACAGCTGTCGTACTACGATGTGTGCATTTCACCTGCTTAATTAAAATAATAATCAGCACATTGCCCCTTTCAAACACGGAATTAGCTCCATGATTGCACTCGTGAATTGCGAGGAAAAAAGGCAAAGTCACCAATCGGCCCATAAAACACCAATTATTTCTCCATCACAAGCAGAAGAAGAATTCCCATGGCATTTGTGCCGTATATGTGCTGGTTATTGGCAAGGAAGTACACTTCATGTACAAGGAAGAAGAACAAGACCATTATGACTCCAACATCTCCACCTCCAATGGTTCACAGATTCTCATGGGAAGAAATTTGCAAGGCTACACAGAATTTCCGTAATGTAGTGGCGCAAGGTGGGTTTAGCACAGTTTATAGAGCAGTTTTAGCTGATGGGAGTGTGTGTGCAGTAAAAGTGCAGTCAAGGAAAAGTGAACGGTTGCGCCAGGTTTACGCCCGAGAATTACATGCGCTCTTGGCTGCGCGTCATGTTAATTTGGTGAAGCTGCTTGGATATTGCGACGAAAAAGGTATAATACTCTTACTTTCCGTCTTATAAAAGACCGTATTAGTTAACGACCCAAAGACCTGACATACTTCTTTGGCTCGCTAGTGCAGAGCCGAGTACCAGTTAATGATTTTGTTTTTGTGTATTTGTAGAAGCGGGAGTGCTCGTGTTGGAATACGTTCCGAACGGAAATTTGCATGACAGACTCCATGCGGAGAAGGAGAAGGAATTTGTTCCGTGGAGGCGTCGCATGGGAGTAGCCGTTGAAATAGCGTCAGCGTTAGAATATCTTCACGAGGTTTGCGACCCGCCTGTGATCCACTGCGACATTAAATCCTCCAACGTTCTTCTCGACCACAATTTCAATGCCAAACTCTGCGACTTTGGATTCTCCAAAACAGGGGATACAAATTATCTGACGCCCAAGAGCAGTGTAATGGGATCGCCTGGATACATCGATCCTCACTGTTTCAAGAGTGGGATTGTTTGCAAGAAGAATGACGTGTATAGCTACGGAGTTCTGCTTTTGGAGCTCATTACGGGCATGGAGGCATTTTCTGGTAACGCAGAGCTTCTCGCTGTGTTTGCTTCTCCGTTTTTGGAGGACCCCAACAGACTATGCGAAATCGTCGATTGCAGGTTTAATGGGTGCTTTGAATATAAGCAGGTCGAGTCCGTGGCCTGCATTGCCGCCTTGTGTCTTCGTCCAGACCCTCAACTCAGACCATCCATAACGGAAATACTACAGTTGATGAATGCACAACTTTGAATATGTTTCTTTCAATATCATCTCTCATTTTTTTATCTCCATTAAACGTTTCAAGATTTGGTCAATGAAGTTGTTTTCTGATCACTGCTTTTTACGAGATGTCAATTTGCGAAGAGGACGTAATTATGAGTATGAACAAATATAAATAATAGAAATGAAATACCTGACCTACCACCAAGTTGTAAGAGATAAGCATGACGTGATGCCATATCTCGTGGGAACCAAAAAACCTTACAAAATATTTTATTACGAGAGGAATATGTCGTCCTCTTATTTTAGTTAAAAAGAAAAATAAAAAAGCCCGTGAGACACGCGTATGTTCCCGACTTTTTTGTTTTTTTTAAAGAGATGGAGCAGCATCACTCGGAATGTTCAAAAAATGCATCCCAAGATTAAATTTGACGGATGCCTTTCAAACAATTTATTGATTACCTTTCAAAATATAAAATAATGTTATGTACACACTATTATTAAAATATATAAAAGACTACATTCTTTGTTTATTTTAATATGTATTTAGAAAAAAATTGAGTCACATTTTAAATATGTAAGTCATATATGAGAGTTATTTCGAATCTTTGTAAGTATTTTACATTTAAAATCATGAAAAACATCTAAACATCTAAAATCTCATAATTGTGACTCGACCCTAGCTATTGTGAATTCAACATGATGGATAAAAGTAAAAAAAAAAAAAAGGACAAAATGAGGTTGAGACCCCGATTACTTTTGGTAGTTTGAAACATGATCATTGCTAGCAAGTTTCCCTTTTCGACCTTTGAGGATGGTTTGATTGTTTGTCTTACCCTATTGTTTTTGTTTTGTTGTGTTGGTTGTGGCCTTCATTTATATCTTTTGCACATTGGATGTATGAGGGAGGGGACCCTCTCAAAACCCATGTATTTACCTATTAATAAAAAAATGTCGATAGGTGTATTCCAAATTACAATTACAACAAGTAAATTCTAATAAGTGACAAACGCATTGACAATAATGATTTATTCGGTTGTTGAAGTAAGCTTTTATCACTATTGCCCACATGGCAAGGCAATGAAACTTTTATGGTGGTTGATGGGGTGATGTTTTTCACCACCGTCTAGTGATGTGATAGTTGAATGCAACAACGACACAAACAACACTCAACTCTTCATTCCTAAGAAACTAGAAGCCTTCATTGACGTGGAGTACTATGTTACACAACACAACAATGATGTTCATAACTGAAAATTTTTGTTAGATGACACATATGGGATTGGAGTTCGTGGTCTTCAATTTCATTACCAATGACCATAAGCAAGTGAATACAATGAGACAAGTAACCTTGATGGGTATAACGTGTGAGTAAAAGGAGAAAATGAGGCATGGGTAAGGGAACTATGACATGCTAGCCGACATCTCTCAAATGTCATGGTCTATCCCATGCGACTAAGTCCAATAACACCCCAATCTCGGCAGCCCTTGAGGCACCCGCTTATGAGGAGAATGTAATAGAAATCCGAGCACAAGAGAAATGGTTAGTAAACATAAAAATAAGGTGTATACACATGCTTCAACCAAATATCAACATGTGTCACTATAATGGAAAGATATGATGGTCTCCAAGAAAAGATTTGGATACAACACCCGAAATCGAAAGTAAGCATTGAAAGTAAAGTAGTAAGATAAGTGTTATAAAGAAATAATGAACTCCACCAAATGAAATATACATGCTTCATACTTACCTTTCAATGTTGCTTGCATTTTTATGACTCGACGTAATGACCGCTTAGAGCATCAAGAGACAAGATTGAAAAGAAACACTAGAAGATAATTAGTAAAACAAGGCATAAATCACCTAGCTCGAAAGGTAGTGTAGGAAATGCAACTAAGTGTCGTAATGACAAAAATGAGGTTTTTGTTGGGATTTGGTATAGGTATGTTCAATATCCCATAATAGTCAACTCACCGCCACAATTGTGGTGCAATTTACTGAGAATGTTTTTAGGGTTTTTAGTTTGAATATTGGGAAGGATCATGTTGAAACCGGTCAATAATGAGAATTTCTATAAATAGTAAAGGGAATAATTCATTTGTCACTTTGCTAATTGAGATCATATACAAACCGAGCTCTAAGATTTTGAATAATTTTACAGATGATGGTGAGAGTGTGACATGGTTGAGACAGTGGCACACGGTCGTGTGAATCCCATGGTAGGTTTTGTTTTTAAATTGGGAAAGGGTAGCTAGGAGTAAAATGGAAAATTGTATCTAAGAAATTATGAGCTATCAACAAAATTCCCATATATAGTCAAAATGTAGATTGGGTTGAGTTCTAGGTGGGTTTGGGAACATTTTATTTTTAGATTCGTTAGGTCAAAATTTTGAATTAATTTTTAGGAAAGCTCATAGACCCCTAAGATAGATCGGATCAACCATGCTAGAGTAGTCAATTGCATCATGGCCGATGGTGTTTGGGTTGTATAGTATTATTGATGGAATTAAATCTGGCGAGCCAATGCCATTTGAGTAGTGAAAGTTTCGGTGGATGATGGCGTTAATCCTAGGTGGTCAATGTAGTAGAAAAGTTTGATTTTAGCTCAATGGTCAATCTTATAATGACTTGTAGGGAAGATTGTGTTTAAAAATAGTTGATTGTTTTTATTTTTGGTAATTTGAGTTGCATCTTTGATGAGTATTTCGGTGGAGATCTAATGGGTGTTTTTGTTTGATGTTTTGTAGGTTCGATGAAGGATCCAACTATGGATATTAGTGGATGTGTCATGGCTTCCAGAGTTACCAAGGGGATTATATGTCCGGATAGTTGATTGTGGAGGCATTATGCGATGGTGTGTATCCTGCTTTGATCCAAATTCAATACTGATGTGTTTTGGGAAATTGGGAGTTTAGTTCCAACTCTTTTAGGTGGAGGGTCAAGGAAAAACTATAGAGGTTGCGGTGACATTGCAAAATGTGTATGCGATCGTTGGGTTACCCATTTAGGGTGTTCAAATGTTTTATGATGTATTGATGAACACGAAAAGATGATATCCCCAACACAAAGGGCCACAAGTAGTGATGATTATCATTCAATCTCATAAACAGTGAGGTTGAGTTTTGTTTTTACCGCTCATATTCTAGATATTTGGAAGGAAATTATTGGTATGGTTGTGGCACATATCTTGTGTCGAAGGAAGATGGAGTAGTGATTGTGGCATGTAGGGATGCACTAGAGTCAATAGCCTAGTTTAGCTCTGGGGCTACATGGGCACACTTAGTGTGTAATTTTTAAACGATTTGACATGGAAATAAAGGGCGTGAGAACCATTATGCTTTTGACAACATGGATTTATGAGCATTTTCTGATGTGTAAGCCTCACAAGGACACTATTATAATCGGTAGGGGATGCCTTAAGGATTCAACATAGGGAGAGGGGCCTAGCAATTAGGGTGGTATTTAGATACATGTGGTTGATTCTGTAATGTGTCATTAGGTAGTGTGAGATACCTATAGAAGGATAGTGGATTACTGTCCTAGTTGGTCGATGACAGTGGTTATCAAGGGGATGTTAGAGATCACTGGTCATTATGTGTGGTAGGTGAAGACATACCTAGTGGATAGAGTGCATTTTCATTTTGGTTGCCCATATCATGTAGTATCCCGACCTCTCATGGGGTATCAATAATGACATGCTAGAGAGAGGAGGGAGAGTAGAGCTAGAGGTTTTGTGCCTCTATTAAGATCACATTGAGTTAGTGTGCCCTGCAATGGGTACCATGTTGAAATGATGGAGAGAGAAAGAGGAGCAAAGGGACCTCAGGAGTGATAGAGGTGGGGGACAACCACAAGAGATAGGTTATAGAGGAAGAGGAGAGAGTGGGAGACCTGAGGGGTGACATCGTGAGTCATGCGATTCTGAAGGCCTAGAGGAGGAATATCTATCGATATAGGTGCCCATATTATGACATATATGATGGGGTGGCTTAGGTAAAGAGCGTAGGTTTAGTGGAGACCACAAATGATATTGGTGTCCTAAGAGAGGCAGGGGACAATTGGTAGGGGCATATTGATCAAGGTATGATGATGGGTTAGTTTTGAGAGGCCGAGAAGATGGAGCCATCGTGGTGTAGCGATACTGGTGAGCCTCAAAGTTAGTTATGATATCATAGATGATGATGTTGAATATATGTTGGATAGATTTCTAATGAGATATGTGGTTTGTTTGTTGTTACATAGTAGACCATAGCTTAGTAGCACTCGTTGATTGAGGGTACACATCACGAGATCTTAGATGGCATATTGTAAATGATAGATAAATTTTTTTATGGTATATAGTATCAATGATGGTCGGGCACACAATGAGTGTATTTATACTTATAGGGAGGTGTCTCAAAAAGTATAGAGCTATAGAGATGTGCATGTGACGGTGAGTGTAGGAAATATGATTGCATTGGTATAGGGCCTTCCCGGACACAATAGGCATTGGCACAAGAGCAAGTAGTGAGGTTATTAGATGTGCAAGTGATGTCTACACACCAGAAACTAATGCAACACATATTATAGAGTCGGAGGTTCAAGTTGTTAGAGTAGAGGAGTAGTTGCGAGGGCTTAGTCTAGAGGCTTGTCACTTACCAAGCATGATCCCCACGTGCTACTAATCGTGCACCATCAACTTAAAGCATCAAACATCCTCTAGTTGAGGGAGGAGGTGTTTGAGGGATGGATGTTGTATGTGGTTGAGATATATATTGTATTGGTTATTTATAAAATGGTTTCTTTTAATACACACACACACATATGAGATACTTTTTTGGTGATGTCTTGTGCATTTGATGTTTTATATGTGCTTACTTTTATGATTCCATTTTCTTATTTATACACAAATGTAGGAACATTTGTGCCTAAGAGAAATGAAATAATAAAAGGTTTAAAGGGATGATGATAGAGTAGGTAAGGTGTATGTGTAGGATTCAATGGGACATGGGGTCCAATTAGAGGGCCAATACAAGCAATAAGAGATAGACCCAAATGATAGATGATATAAAAGCTACTAAATTATCCAAGGTAGTAAGCAATGGCTATAAAAACCCAAGTGGGGGGTGATATGAAAGAAATTACCAAATTTTCTTAGGTAGGAAGCAACGGATGTAGAAACCTAGGCGAGAGATGATAGGAAAGAAATCACCAATTTATCTACCTTAATAGAATTTAAATATTATCGTAGGACCGAGATCAAACAGATATATCTCAAACAAACAAGATCTAACATGAAATGAAAAACAAGTGTGAGAAATGAGAGAATAAGAATGACTTAACTTCTTCTAGAGAATAGAGATCTAAAAGACTTCCGGATAGAACCACCCAAAGGAAGATATGATCGCCTCGGTGCCAAAGTGTTCGAACTCGGCGCTAGTGTCTTGGAAATAGCTCTAGATCTAGTCTTTTCAGAGTCTATTTTGTCTTCTCCACTTCACTGGATTCGATGTAGGGTTTACTATCACACATGTACTTGCAAAACAAACTCTACATAAATACACAAGGCTCAAGCACACATTAGATGGAATAATTAATGCATTTGCTTGAGTCATACTAACCTCACCTGTAACCCCAATGTGATTGTTATCAAGCATTGCACAACATTTCAGACTCAATGTAGTTTTGGTGCATGTGTGATAGAATAGTTTCCCTTGTGTGAGTCGCAAAAAGATAACAAGATATAACTAATTTGCCCCAAGATGAATGTGTGAGGTGGAATTTAGAAATAACAAATCATATGTAGTGAATGATGCATCCCAAATGCTCTTCTTGAGTGTTTCCATTTGCCAAAGTAATAGATAGGAAGTAATGGCCCACATTGCCTAACCTCTAGTAATATTTAGTAATTCATATATATATATATATATATATATATATATATATATATATATATATGGCTCCCTTATTTGAATTTTACCATTAACAACCAAAAAGGCTGACCTAAAGTGATAAGTAGTGATTTAGACAAGATAATAGTCTATGTTGCATTTCAAATTTGAGAAAAGGAGGGAAACAGATACAAATTCCCAAAGGGTCAATAACACTTGGGTACACTTGTCCCTAATAGGATTTAGTGTCCGGGGATTCTCGAGGATAAAATGGGAAATATTGAGTGAGTTCACAAGTTGTCTAATGTCTAAAAGTAAAGTAGTCATTTTAGAAAAGTAAATGATAGAAGTATGAAAAGGATAAAGCAATGTAAAAGCAAAACTAGTGTTGTTAATGTCTAGTTTTCTTTATTAGGAATCATGCATATAATGTCATACTTAGAAGTGTGATGTAAATAGAAAGTTTGTGATTTCATGTTTAATGTATCCATGTTAGGAAGAAATGGTTGTAGAAATCCAAGAAAAATATGATAAAGAGATTACCAAAGTACCCAAGATAGAAAGAAATTTCTATAGAAACCCAACCGGAACCGACAAACCCAAACAAGGAAAGATAAACCCAAGCGATGAAATATAAATAAAGATATGATACATGCCAAGTAAAATTGAGTGAATCAATGACTATGTAGGAAGAATTGATATGCATCATTCATAATGTCAGATTACTTTGGTTAGTATTTGATGCTGAATATGAATCAAGAGGTCCTATAGGTTATCTCAAATGATGTTGATGGGTCGATGGACTTACGATCATGTGTTGAAGATAGAATCATCAATACGTTCAAATATCCGAGTGAGAACATCGTGGTGGATATCATCTAGGGAGGGATAAGGGGGAAGAGTAAGTGGGGAAAGATTGAGATAATAATATGGATGAGACTAGGCCCTATGCTTAGGTGTGAAAGGGGAAGGTTCCCGTACTCGGTGTTTATGGGAGATAACACATCAAGTATCATCTATATGCAATAAAAATCCATGGTGAGAGAAATAGTGTGGTATAGAATTAGAAGGTTGAGTGGTTTTATTTTGTTGATCTTACCTAACCTCTTCTTTAATTTTCTTCATTTGTCATCGGTAGACTCTACAACTGTAACATCATGCTCATGAGCTTCATGCCATGTACAATATGGTTCAACCGTAGGTGGGTTGGGGACATAATGGTAAGAAGATATTAAGGGGATCTCATGGGGGTAGATTCATAGAAAAATATGGAGAAGTAGAAGGGGAAGGGGAAGGGAATATGACACAATAAGTGTCATGAGAGTAGAGGTGTTATCCAAGGGGGTGGATTGTGGCTAAGGAATCGGATCACCAATTACACAGAGTGTAGTTCAAGAGCTCGTCCTTAGAGTTAAATTCAGAGTAGGTATCTTAATCATCTATGAGGTCGTCGGTCTCGTGGTCAAATTCAATAGGTTTTCTTTATGAGGAGACTGTGATGGTGTTCATGCTATGACTAAAATTAGATTGTAATGATTCTTGATAATAAATAATTTTTACATTCTTAGCTCAGGCATAACTCATTAGGAAGAGATCATGTAGAACATAACCATCCTCATAATCAAGTGTAGTAATGTCAATAACACATAATTCAATGATTGTCTTAGGTTGAACGAGATGCTCTATAGGAGGACACTTAATGGTAGTGACAATGATAACAACTCCCATTACATCCTTCTTACACAAGAAAGGCCATGGAATAGAAGGAAAGTGTGATGTAATGGCATAAGTGAGATCATAAGGTTGATTTCATTGGGATCATCATCATCCAAGTCAAGAAGATTGGGTAAAGTATGGCTCATGACCGGGATGACCACTTTAGCCACGAAGGGAGTCACTAGGATAGTTGAAGCTATAATATTCTTGAAATGGGATGGTAGAGAGTTCAAGGGTGGGAATTCGAATGTCCCATATTGTTAGAAAAGGTCAAAGTTCCAAGGATTAGTTTTACCTTGTACTTTATAGATAGCCCCTAAGTGTGTGAACTTAACACATTGGTAGGATGTTTACTCAACTACGCACATGTGATGAGTCTATTGTATACCTAAGAGGATATAATAAGAAAAGGAGAAGTTGAAGATCATTACGTTGACATGGACAAGTATGAGGAAGCTTAGTGACAAGGAGCCAAATACAATCCATAGGGGGATCTATATACAATTATAACCCTAACATGTGTTCCTAGTGGATTTAAGGTTATTAATAGTGTAGCTAAGTGTCTTAATGAAGTCACGAGAAGTAATACATGTACCAAAACCTTCATCTATTACGAATTTCTTAACCATAGTATATGCATGCAAATAAAAGTAGATAAACTAAGCTAATATATAACAAGTAAATCCTATTCTACTTCTAATGCATATACATAAAGATAAATCATGAAAGGAAGAAACATAAATCGTATAAAATCAACAATGTAAATGCAAACCTCCCTTTGATGTGTGGATTTGTTTTACAGTGTGGGTATCCTTATGATCCAAGTGCAAGCCACGGGTGGTTTTAGATCCAAGGATGGATCTTGGTGAAGGAATAGATCTCCTCAAAATGGCCCAAAAGCCATGTTTGATTCTCCTCTTACTACCTCAACAAGCAAGGGTTTTCTCACTTCCGCTTTAAAGTTCTTTTGTAATACCCTAACATATGAAAATATATGTATATATCTCTTACAAGGACATGATGTGTTTTGGGAAGGGAGTACTAGGTTACTTTTATAGCTTTCCTCTTTGGGAAAAGTGTAACTCTTAGTGAATGTGGGATAATGGAGAGATGTAGGATTAGGAGTGGATAAACATGATTAGGAGTAATTAATTAAGATTAATGACTCATGGGAATTAGGGAGACTTAATTAATCACTTGGGATTAATTAATAGGCCAAGATTAGCTTATAGAATCTATTTAGAGGAAATGTAGAGGAAAATTAGTGGGTTTAGAGGGGTTTGAGAGTGAGATTTAATTAATAAAGGGTTATTAATTAAATAAAAGATGGGGAAGGGTAATTAATTAATTAAACATGGGATTTCAACTAATGAAGTGACATTTATTAACATCCAAAAAGAAATATGTTAGTCAATTAACGAAAGTTCATTAATTAATTGAAGATTATGGGGAATATTAGTTAATTAGTGGAAGGTCACTAATCGGATGGTGATGACAGAAAAAGAATAATTATTGTAATTCTAGTATTAAATTATGTGGTGGAAAGTAGGTGTCTACATGTAGTGTGGCCAATCTGGACTTAGATAAAGAGGGAAGGGTCATCTGCATGAAATAGGATCTCATCAGGAATCATGGAATCAAGAGGGAACTAAATGCATGAGGAAGGATTAGTAAAGGTTAGTAGAAATAGACAACTCTTCATATTGACAAATGATATTGTCTTATGAACTTTGTAGGGTAGGTTCTTGCCTCAAAGTGGGTAGAAAAGGTATATTCATAACAAAGACTATGACATAAGATATTCATGATGTTTAGGTGAGGTACAAATAGGCTCCATAATAGGATTTTATTTACAATGTAAGATATTTTTATAAGGGGTTCCCAATCTTCAAGATTAAACTATGAAACAATATGAATATGGGGGTATTAGTTTGAATAGGTTTTGAAGAAGTGGGTCTTGTAGAGAGCTCCAAATATTTATTTCTCTCTAACATTTCACGGGATCAATTGATTTGTCTCGAAATTTATACGGGATTTACTTGACATTTCTATTGGATTGAGTGAGGTTCTTTGTCATTCGGTTTCGAGATCATCGATCTAGATCCCTATAACAAATTCGGATGATGCACCACCATAATCGAGCCATCTTAGAGGAGCTAGGCATATACTACATAGCATTTATGCCAATGATGTTGGTAGATAGGATGATATTGAAAATCCTATCCAAGAGATGGAATTCGTAGACGAGTACATTCCAACTCCTCGATAGGGAGACGACCATCACCCTAGAGGATGTTCACAAGATTTTGAGGCTACCAATTATAGGGGATCTGTTCTATTTTGATAAAATGGTCCATAATAGGTGAAATGATATGAGCCACCAAACGGTATGATCTACCCCGATAGAGGAGGACCAATATCTTAGTGTCATATATTTTTGATAGGATATGATATAGGATATGCCCCTAGTTCCGATGGGTCTAGTCGGTGGTATCCTACAACCTAACAAGAGCAACGATTGCTAATTTTCATCATCCTGGGTATTTAGGAGTCATAATGTATATGGTGAAACAACATCAAAAATTTGCATGGGGACCTTATGTCATTACACGCTTATACAAATATTTGAACTTGGTTTTTATAGGGGTGGCTAGAGTATAGGGCATATGAAACTTCTTCAAATATGGGCTTGGGAGCACATAGTAGTCTAACAACTAGTGGGGACCTTCGATCCACTTGAGGATGATGATCCATGAGCCTCAGATGGGTTCGATCTAGTAGAGGCAGGCAAGACTATAAGGAAAATTTTCCATATAAATGAGCTTTAGATGAGCTTGTTACGATGATGTCATATGGAGGCCCTATTTAGCGCGAGGATATGGCTTTATAAATTTGTAGAGATGGCCTATGCACATACATAGTACTACATAGTGGGTAGGTGATATTTTTTCATCGGGAGCTAAAATCTTGTCAAAGTGTTGTGACAGCTTTGGATATATACAAGGGGTTCCCACAAAGGCAAAATTTTTACCTATGTGACTAGAGATACTTGAATTGTGGGACCTACCATACATGCGACAATCACCGCAACAAAATAGGTGACATTGGTAATGATTGTGTGGGATATGCGCATGGGAATTAAAGGCATGGGAACCACAACAAATTATTGGGGTTGGTACCAAAATTTTCAACCTAATTTAATTTAATTTGAATTAAATATAAATATTCAATGTAATCGATGTATAAATGATAAAGTACAACAATGACACAAGCAAAATAAGATTTAAAATACAAAATTGTAAACAAGAGAAGAAAGAAAGAGAAATTAGCTGATATCCATGCAATTTGGAACTGATATGAGAAGGGAGAAGTGATAAGCATGATGCAAGAAATTTCATAATTAACCTCCAAAATGAATTTTCGAAACAATGATGAATTTTTGAAAAACGCTTTGCGAAAAAGGCGATTTGGCAGGTCATGTTTTCCAATGGTTTCGCACATATGGAAAGATGTTAGACGACTATCTATTTGCTACGGGATAGAGGCTCTATTCGATGACACATCCCTGTTGGACGAACAGTTACAGGGTTGGCCTACCATGTCCTTGTAAGATAGTCATGTAACTAACTTGCGTTGACGGATCTCCCTTCCCGGTTGGGCCATGCACCCCGTTAGATGCCCTCCCTTTTTCTTTGGCTTGTCATCTTGGACATACGTCTCTTTGGATTGTAAGGCTATCCCTTCCAGGTTAGATGGATCCCATCAAACATTTGTCTTTCCCTTTGACTATTTTCCTTTTATGAACAATTGTCTCTTGTGGTTGGTTGTCCATCTCTTGTAGTTGGATGTTTGTCCGTGTATGATGTGTTGTTAAGACGGTCATCTCTTTAGAAATAGATGGTAGTCTCCCCTAGAAATAGACATATAAAATATGAGCGCATTTTGATTAGAAAAGTTGGCCAAATACATGCATAAGTTCATTTTTAATCGTAAATAATAAAGAATCGACCCATATAAATGACTTGTTGGCTGAAATTTTAGGCAAACCGAGCGACAAATCGATTGTTGAAAATTTTCCATTTCCAATTTCCAAAGTCCCTAATATTCACAAGTTTATGAAAATTCGTCACTAAAATTTTCCATGATGTTGTAAAATTATATGTTTGGTAATTACAACTAATAGACTACTTTTGACTAATGTGAGTTTTTATGTGAGTGACTAAGCGATGCAAGAGAAGAGAAAGTATCATAATAGGACTAGGGATATATAAATTAGTCTTAGAATAGGTGCACAAGTTATGATTTAGGATTAATCCCATACCGACAATATCAAGTGATAACTTACCAAATTTAGGTGTCTACAAAATGAGCCATAGAGCCTTTAGGTTAGAATATTCAATAAATGAAGTGAGTTCACTAAAATGTAATTTATAAAATTTGGATAAATATAATTAAGATTATTACATCAATGTATAATGATCTAGAATAGTAAATACAAAAAACACACATACCTAAATCATTTGTTGATAATATTTAGATAAATACAAGCATTGAAAGCTAGAGAAAGTGAATTAATGTTAGGGTTAGGAACATATTCAACCCGAATGGGATATGATAGGATGAAAATGATCTAAATATAAATAAATGGCCTATATAGAGTTTCATAAAGTTGATTGTAAAATTAGGAGTCTATAAATTAAGTGTAGGGAAAGGATGCCCAAAACAAGCAAAAAAATAGATGATTTTGACCTTTGTGGCCGATGTCTCTCTAGTGATATGATTTGAATCTAGTTTATGAAACTTTATTCTTTTTGTTCTTTGTTCTAGGTTGCATGATTGTAATTTTGTGCTCATAATTCTATGATTGGAACTTATGTTAAACCCTAACTACTTTCTTGAAGACCTAAAAAGGGATTATCCAAATTGAGTTAGACTGACCTCACCCCACCCTCGATTGGTGTGATGTGTGTTGTACTACGTATCAATTGTCCAAAGAGGGATTGATCCATATGTAGCTCTACCTCTCAATCAATGCATGTGAATGTACATAAATAATGGTTTTGGAAAGACCAAAATAATACCGTCAACACTTAGTAACGATCTTCGTGAAATTTTTAGCACATGATAATGATCTAGAGAAATAACATAGGATGCATTAAGATTTTTATGCGCACTAATGTTCTCTAGGGATTTATAGTGATATCTGTAGTGATTAAATTCCTTCTTAGAATGTTCTTGAGTATGTTCTTGTAGATAGCCCAAGATGGACCTAATGAGTAGGTTGTATTTGCTTATATGTTTGATTTGTATGAATAGTCTCCAAAATTGAGCCTAAGACAATTGTGGTGACTTGTGTATTTGAAAAATTGACAATTACAATTTCTTAGGATATAATCATTGGCTTGGGCCCCTACTTGGATGATATTATCAAGGTTTACCTTTGGATGTGATTTGAAAGAGGAGATGAGTAGCCATGAGTATAAAGATTTGTTAAGTATATAGTGCATAGGTTCATGAAGAGTTAAATCGAATGACAAGTACCAACTTAACAAATTTTGAGTATGGAATTTAGTACGATGTATTTACGATTAAGTAAATTAATTATATAAATGTGAAAAGGGTTGGGATAAATGCCAAATGATTATTCTCAAGTTCCTTTTGTTAAAATTTTGAGTATTACGAAGGGAAGAATTGAGTAACTAGATCATTCTTGCCAAGGTGAGCCATTTTCCTTTCCATCATTGTAATTTCCTAAGCATATTGTCTATCATAATTTCCTAAAGGTTGACGATTTTTTCCTTTAATTAGTGGAATGCCTAAATAGGTACAAGGAAGATTGCCTAGATTTATATCCAAAATTATGTAAATGGTTGTTTGTGTGTCACTTTCTAGAAATATTTCTAGAATATTTCCATTATTAAAATTAACCACATTGGAATTAAAGGGAATCGGGTGGCTCAAAACCTTTCCAACATGTGGGTGGGCCTCAATTCACACCAAAATTATTTGAATATCATCCTTGTACTCCTTTCAGAACTTAGGTTGAGGCACTCGTTACCAACGACAAACTCTAATGCATGAACAATACGATTCATGATATTTAAGTGTGGGATGAAGGAAATCGAATAAGTGAATTGAGAGGGATATATAATATAAGATTGTCCACATTAATGACTCAGAAAGGATGAAGTATATGTAATGTGTGAGGTGTCCAGAAACCCATCATTTGTCCCTATTATTTCCATTATTTAATGACAACAAATAATGCAGAGAGCTTATAGAAACACCACATATAATCCTTTTCAATCTTGTTTTTAATGAATTATTCTCCAAATCAAAAGGGGATAATGGTTTTTATAATAAAATTCTCCGAGCTTGTATTTTTTATCTTTCCTTATATGGATGTGAAGTAGTTATTCTTATGTTTGAGATACACTGGGATTGTAGGGTATCGTGTTTCTCAACATCTAAGTCATGTCTATTATGCTCCATTAGGTTATGGCTTTAAATATTGCATTCCCTTAAGACACTCGTGTAGTGTAAATAAAAACTAAGAAGAAGTAGGACCTTCCAAAGTAGAACCTAGAAAGGAAAGGGAAACGAATCCTATCCTACATAGGAAAAGAGATGCCCAAATAATTGTTAAAAAATTTCATTGATGATGTGCATGGCTCCTTTCTCTTTTTGGTTAATGACCTAAAGTTGTGTCATCTTATTAATGTTAGAATTCTCTTAATAAATAGATAAGAATCATTGCTAAAGAAACATTAGCCTTTTAGAAGAAAGTAATGATGGATGGGGTAAAATATAAAAAATATCTTGAGGTGGCTTTGTGGCTAATATCTCCGACACAATTAGTAGCTCAAATGGGGAAGGGGTTTGTTTTGAATTCATATTACAAGCCATGAAGGACCGTGGGTAGTCCATATGAGGCTAGACACACTTAAGGTGATGTAACTAATTGGATTCCAAACTAATATGTTTAACGCTAAAAACGCCCTTGCGGTTCATGAGGACTTGAAGCAATTGGGCTTTGACCTAGTATGCAAGTTGAACAAACCTATAATCTACTCAAAACAATCGTAGTAGGTAGATGAAGTGACAAATGAAAATAAATTGGATGCAATATGTAACACGTTGGGAATTGTTGATACAAAGACTTCACAACTAGTTGAATCACTTGTGGCCTTAATTATGGAAGAAGAGGTTCAAGAGCAAGGCCCAATTATCACGATGTCTAACTCTAGTGAGGAGGGGGTTAAAACGTGTTTGTCATCTACATGCCTCATATTGTAAATAAAATCTAATATCATACTATAGTAAGCTAGCATCTACCTTCCTTTATTAACTGGTATACTAACAATTACCTTAGCAAAGTAAAGAGTAGGACATGCATTTTTTTGGGTAAAATTATGAAGTATTTTTTTATATATAAGTAAATTATTATATGATGGATAAAATGTTGACCACCATTATAATTTTTATTAATTCTTCATGGTTAAGATATATTGGCACACATTTATTTTATTACTTCGTAAATTTGTGATTGTGGAGTGTGATGCTAAATTTAGTAGATGCAAATATATGGGAATTAACTTTTGTTAATCCATAACATTATTCTTAAGAAAATAAAGCCCAATGATCATTTGGAAGTATTTTTAGAAAATAAGTACATGGTTAAATATTTCTTTTAGTCCATACACACTTAATATTGGTATTGGACTAATTAATTGCAACAATATTTGTGTGTTAGTGTGTTTATTATCTATTGGTACAACATTAATTAATTACTATTGTAATAGTTTATTTATGAGTTTATTGATATGAGACTAGTTAACTGTGATATTAGTTTATTTGTGTTTCTATATTGTGAAGTGTTAACAAGATAAATGGAATATTTATAATAAATATTAATAGGTTGGTTGAGATAATAGATGCAACACATAATAAAGATAAATATGTTGGTTGATATAATTGATCCAACATATAATAAAGATGAAATATTTTATGCTTTCATAGTCCATGAAAATAATATAGAGATTTTTGGAACAAATATGTGCAATTTTTCAATGGATGTTTCGATCATCTCTTATGATCCATCATTAGATAAAATTAGTAATGCTCGATCATAGGAGATGATCCAAAGTGCTAATTGAAAAAACTTCACATGGTTATTCCAAAATATCTTTGTTATAATAAAAATATTTCATGATATGATGGATCTAATGTATAATAATAAAAATAAAGATGGTACTAAACTAGTTAATTATTATATTATTAGTTTATTTCTTTATTACGTCAAAGGCGTGTTTCTATAATGAGGGAGATCCTTAACGACTTTACGACCAACCGCTTGTGTGTTTGTCGCTTTTCTAGACTGTCACACAATGTTGCTTCAACCTAGTAAGACCCGCTTAACTCGCTTCATTTCTCACCGCCATTGTCATTTTTGTTACTAGCCACATGTTGGCCATTGATTAGCTCTAAAAACAATTTCTTTCACCTCAAATATATTTGTGCAACCCCTACATACTTTCTCACCACCACTATTATTTTCCTCGGGCTTCCCTATTTATTTATTCCTTTGTTTTCATTCAATATTTGATTTAGACACGATCCGCAATGTTCCCTTCCCTAAGAAAGAAGAAAGCGCCCCAAATTAGAATATAAGGTTACTTGTCATTATACTTGACTGCACCATTCACAACTTGGATGGTGGTTATGAATCTTGTCCATAGGTGGTGGTTGTATGGAAGTTACTTTGTTTATCCATTTACTTGTAACACACAAATATTGAGTATGTGTTCCATCACAACAACATGAGCGAAGAAGGTGTTGAACTCTCTCTTGGCATCATTAGAGGACCCAGTGGTACCAAAGCCGAAGTAGGTATTAGCGGCATTGATAAAACCATTGTACTTGTATAAATTATTTTGCTTGAGAATTGGGTAGTGCCATGGCCAAGCTTTGGGGGGTTATAACGCTTCTCTTTTGCATCTCTATTTCTCCGACATTACAACTTGAAATTAATATTAATTCTTATTTGTATGAGGCTTGTATCCTCTACGTGATATTTATAGAGACATCCTCGATCTTTAGCTCAAGCATGTAACCCCAATATTGAGCTTTTATATCGACCGGTGTTCAATTTCTAGCCCCGCCAATCATGGTCAAATGTTTCAAGTGCCTCATTCAATATTTAACAAGTTTCGTTCAAACTTAGGAAAGAGTTCGAAATTTATATCAAATCCCACCTAAATATATCAATTTTTGGCCTCAAGCTTGATGTTTCATGGAAAGAATTGGCTCCCCTGAATTTCGATTGCAACAATTAAAAAATTCCAAATATATGCCATATAGATTATATTTCTCGGGGTTTTAGAGATGCGGGGAGGATTAGTCTTATCCCCGATTGTTGGGAGTAAATGATTTCTTTTTCATCTTAGTTAGAAAGCATTAATATTTTCATATCTGGGAGAAACAACACATATATACCAATTGGTGAGGGAGCAAGAAGTTACAACTAGTACAAACATAAAGATGCCCGTGATTTTAGGGCCCTATTTTTAGGCACCTACGCTCTATAATACGATATAGAATTAGATATTTGATCATAATCAAAGAGATTTGTGCGTATAAACACTTTTCATACTTATTTTATTTGTGTAATGAATCATTTGATTAAAAAGTATAAAATTAGGCTCCAAAACACCATTACAAATCTTTATTTCCATATAAATAGTCTAGATAAATTTATTATTTAACTTTCATTTCACATAATTTAGTTATTCCATTCTTACGTTTTTTAATTCATATCCGAACCATGAGGTGCCAACAACCGTGTCTTTGAAAAGCACGATGGCCATTGCCAAATAGTTCTTTGAAATTCCCATGGAAGACAAAGTTTGTTTCTACTCACGTAACCTAAGCATTTTTTTATTCCAATCCCGAACCATGAGGTACCGGAAACTATGCTAAAAACATGATGGACATTGCCAAATAGTTCTTTGAAATTCCCATGGGAAAAAATAATGTTTCTACCGAGAGAACGTGAGTTTGACATGTGAAGGCTTTCTACAAGCTTTAATATCACCAAAGACAAATTCCTTAATTGGATGTTTTTTTTTTTTGACACAACCAAGTCATCCTCTAGAGGAATTCATCCATTTATGGCCTCATAAACTGCGTCCTATAGGTAGTAACCCTATCCAAATGAAAAGCAAAAGTAAATTCCCACAAGGTCTCTACCTTTTCTTCTTTTATTTTCTTCATTATTTTCCTTCTACTCTTGGGAGATTATTACTACCAACTCTCTCGACTTATGACTCATAAGAGTCTCTTCTTGTACCTCTTCATAACCTTTTTCAAGTGCATTTGTTTGCGTTTTATTCCGACGTCATTTTCAGCTCTATGCCTTTTAAAAGACAAACCTCTGCTACTCCACTGCTGATGCCATCATTTTCTTTAGCTTCATCCTCTTTTACGAGGATATCTTCTTTCCATAGATTTGCCTGATGTCTATCAAACTTTGGGTTCTCACCAGGAACCTCTTCCTTTGCAATCTCATCCTTTATTTCACATTCTTCCTGGATGCAATAATATTAGAAAATAAGCTATGATAAACAAACATTCACTCAATCATTCTCATCTTTTTTTTTTTGAGTGAAAGATAGTCTTCTTCTAGTTGTTCCTCAACGACATTCTCGAAAGTTAGTCTAAAATCATCCTCTACCTCATCAATTATTAGGCGTTCAACAACCTCCACTTCATTGTTGGTGCTACGCTTCTTCCACTTCATCTCAACTCAATCGAACATGAAAGAACATAGACCAAAACGTTAACAATTGTACATGTAAAAAAGGCGAGAGAAACAATTCTAATTGGGCCACAACAAATGATGCATAACATAAGTATTATGTTTCATTTTGAAGAAGCTTGAACAATGTGACCAAGCTAAGGATATTTACGGCAAAGCACGATTCAAGCAAGAAATTTAAAATGAAAGTGTATGTAGTCAAAATCGTATAAATCAGTGCAAAGAAACTCTCTACAAGACAAGAATTTGTTCGCTTTGCACAATGCATAACAATCTACAAAGTACTTGAATTACCAAACTCAAATAAAATTTGCATTCCCTCGCTTCATACGATTTGTTTTCACTATCGACAACAACCCCCACACCACGCACACCCGTCCCCCTTCCCCACGCCGACAACCCCATCGGTGTAGGTTTGCTCCTCCAGAGCAACCACTCGTTATAATATTTGATAGATAAGTGAATATTCTACAATAACACTATAAATAAATATTTAATTTTATTCTAATATTAGACTTTAGAATTATTAAGGCATATAAGAACTTTGAAAATATTGCATTCAATTGATGCAATAAGAACTCCTTACATTTTAAACACCGAAATAGCTCCAAGATTGCCCACCGGGATTGCCGCTAAAAATAAAAGTCCAAAGGCGAGCCACATCTAAAGCTATATTTGTAGTTAACATGGTACAATAATTTCAATATTTATTTTCGCAGAAACGAGGGCAATTGGAATTGGAATTGGAATTTGAATTTGAATTTGAATTTGGGAAACCAAATAAAAATGCAATTTGTAGCATCTATCCGTGCTACGTGGCCCGGGATAGGGAGCTGAAAAGGAGTATGAATGGATAAGGACCCCACCATGTCTGTCACGAAATATTCCCCATTAAAATTAAATGTTTAATGCGTGAGCACATTTTAAAATAAAAAGTCGTGTGCCCTCGGTAAGTTGGGGAGACGTCTCCATACTCATTAACTATATTATTATATTTAATTCTTTAAATAGAGGCTACATGGATCATTCGAAAATATTAAATAATTATTACATATAATTGAAATACATTATTGATTAATAGTTCTATTGCATTTGAGTTAATTTTTTAAATTTTAGTTGTAAATTGTATTGATTTAGTTACACTATTGCATCAACTTTTAATTACATCATATGGCCAAGACATTACTATTTTTTATGTTGATTTCTTTATGTAAAAGGGGAAAATAACAATTAAACAGACGTTAAATTTAAGAATGAAATTTACATATGACATGATCAAATGAATGTCAATTTTAAGTCAAAAATAAAAGTGAACATACTCACTCACCTACATCCCACCCTTGCTACCATTGTAGAACACCTATTATTGTGATTAAAGTGGTAGGAAATTATGATTTTGTAAGTAATGCTCTACTTCGCGTGAATGTCGATAAAGTTATCAATGGCACATGGAAGACAACAAGCCCAATCAACAACAAGAATCAAACCTAAAGAATACAAAATGTAAAATCAAAATGAAAATTTATGAAATAAGTATGGAAATTGTCAACCACTTTCAAAAAGTAAGTAAATATCTTCTTGAAAGATGCAAAACCGATTCACCGACTATGATCACCTAGCATTAGTCTTCAAAAATGTTGCTCACTTTGTCACTAGGAAATAGTTCTCCTTCATAACCCTAATTAAGTTTCTAAATCTACACAATAGGTAAGGAAAACAAATGTGTGTTGAGCCCCATGTGCTAAACCAAATAAAACCCGAGTTTCCTTGGTATTTATCAAGCCCCTCAATTGCAGATCAAAGTGGCAATCAACATAAAATGTCTAATGCATTCAACAAACATTCATGTGTAGTGCATTTTTCCTAACCCTTAGCTTTTAAATAGATGAAAACAACTAGTAGAGTCTCAGACGTTTGAATTCTACTTTTGGCATAAGAATATGCCTTAAATAGAAAAATCTTTACTTACAATGATAATTCTTTGTGTTTTAAATGCATTTATGTACCTTTGTATTTATATATTTTTTGAATTCAAATAAGGACATTATTGGCACACAAACCAACGTGTAATAGTAGAGAAAAATATCAACCAAAACCTCAAGGCACCTAGACCATGGGTGAAAGGGCACATAAGAAAATGACTATTTTTGTATAGAGTACAAAACTAATAGACCCTAGAAAATAAGGATAAGAAAGAAACAAACTAAAAGAAAAGGAAAACTAAAGGAAACGAGTCGACAAGGCCCACTCATAGAAGAAAAAGAAGCTAACATGAAGTTGATAAGAGGAAAATGATGTAGAGGTTGTTGAAAACACCAAAAGAGAAGTTGAGTTTGACTAATACAAGGACAATGTTTGAAAAAGAGACTAAATTGGGCCAATGATCAATAAACACATAAGCATACTAGCTTAAAAGAAATTAACTAGCCTCATACCAAAACTAGGTGTCTACATAATACATCAATTTGATGTGTGTGTGTGTGTGTGTGTGTACATGAAAAATTAAAAAAATGATTATGTGAATATAGAATGGTTGTATTCCACTCATCATGTTCACTCTCCTATGTCTAGAAAAATGTGTGCCATTCTAAGTAAATAAATGTGAGTGAAGATATGTATAAAATTGTAAGGAACTACTAAAATATAGAAACTAATTTATACAAGAGAAAATGCAAACAAAGAAAGTAACATACAATGAAATGAAATGCAAACCTTCCCAAGCAAACTCCTTACTGACCTCATATTGGACTAGTTGAAGAGTGGGGTCAACTGACACTCTTGTTGGATCCTGATGAGAGATTGGATTTTATAATATGTGAGTGTTCCAGAATGACTCCAAATGGAAGTAAACTCAACTATGAGCAATGTAAAGGGATTGATGATTGATTGATTGATTGAATGAATGAATGGATTAGTGATGAATGGGTGATCAAATGGGAAACATAACAATACTGGTTCTTTGAAGTATTTTGGCAGAATGTCAATACAATTTCTCAAGCTCTGGATGATGAAAATAGAAGGCAAGAAGCTTCTTATTTATAGAAGAAGGAGAAGCTTATGAAAGGTCATTGAATGTATAATGTGGAATTGACTGGATCAATGGCCATTGATGTCTGGTCAAGGTTGATCCATTCTTGTTCTATTGCAGGAAGTTGGCAGATGAATGAGGATTAAATGAAGCTTTTAATTTAATAAAAGCCTTGTCTTGTGGATTTAATGATTTAATTGAATTATTCCAAAGTTGGTTGTACATGCAATTTATTTAATTAGTTGGAATATTTGACCAAGTTTGTAGGGTTCTAGAACTTGAGTGGGATGACTAGTCAACTTGAGTGAGTTGGCTAGTGAAGTGGAGATGAGTGGAAGGTGAGTAGATAATTGATTTTTATTGGATTAAATAGCTAATTAAATTAGCTAAAGGGGGGCATGGTATGTTTTGAGTGTTGTAGAATTAATTAATTAATTCTAGAAGTGGGATATAAGTGAATAATATCATTTTTAGATGTTGTGTGGATGGTAGAATTGATAAAGGGGGTTATTTTAATGATCAGGATGGATGAAAACTTTGATTATGATGATATGGTGAAATGTCGTAAAATGTCATTAAATACCGAGAATGTGTTGAATAATGTTGAAAATGGTCATAGGATGGTTGCACAATGATTATGAGATGATATGGGTATTTTCGTGAGGTTATAATGTGTAATGGGTATTTTTAGGGTGTCTACATTTTCCCCTCTTTAAAGTGTTATTACGAAGTAATATCATTTTAAAGATAGTAGATGCATGTAGATTAGTGAATAGATGATAAAGAAGTGTTATGGACTACCTAATTTACCCTAGTATTTGGATGCCCCAATGGGTCTAGATTGTGTCAAGGGAGTGCCCCTCGAGTGGATGGGTGACACAATAAAGTGGTGGATAGATGCTTGATAGGAGGAATAAGAGACTTTAGCATGACTAATGGGAAAAATGGGCTTAGAAAATGAGAAACAAAGGGTCAAATGTCAAAATTAGGGTTTTGAGATGTGAATTAGGGTTGGAAGAAGGGTTAAATAGAAGGGTGGGTTGGTAGCAAAAATCATTGGTCATTTTGATTATCTTGTTCATTTGCACATAGTTATTCTGTCATGGATGTATGCAATTTTATTCATGATTTGATATGTTGTTAAGTTGATGATGGTAGATGATATATGATAGACATATGATGATGATTGTGTATTTGATTTGATATCGATTGTGATGAAATGATAAAGGGGATAACCTTGCTTATAGCTTTATCTTCCATTCAGATTTTTTAATCTAAATCAACCTACTTTGCTTTTGCATAATATAACATGCACCGTGATTATTAAAGAACCATGATGAGTAACCCATTATGTGTGTAAAGAAACACACACACAACAAACAAAAAGGAAAAACAAAACCAATAGACACAATAAATGTATACACTGTGGAGCTACAAATGAACCAAGATGATAAACAATAAACTTGTAATTGGTCAACAAATAACTAAGAAAAGTAGAAATGCAACACAACTTTACATAAAGACATTTAACTCTATTCCTAATGTGTTCCACAATGATGATTGATTAATTTTTTTCGCCCCCAGTAAGGATGCATGAAAGGGGTACGATGATTCAAGATTGATTGTGTCATTGGCCCCAAGTAAGGATACATATGAGGGAGAAAATAAAAGCTGAGATTTCCCCAAGTGAGGATACACACAAGGGACTTAAATTATGATGTTTTGATGTTTGTAATATATTTGTGCAATAGACACCAAGATAGGAGCCAATGTGTTGATTTTGGGATTTTTGTTTTTGCAAATGTTTAGGTGTTTTTGAATGGTTTTTCCAAAAAAATTTAAATTTTTCACCGGTTTTAGATGTTTTTGGTAGATTTGGAATATTTGCTTTATTTTTATGTTTTTTACTAGGTATAGATGTAAGGGACCTAGTTGTGAAAGTGATCATGAGAAGTGAAAATTACCATGGACATATTCCAAACTCACATAAGTACTAATAGCCTCATCGAGATGTAGAGATGGATAAAGTGAAGATGGATGATATAATAAATGGTAAACGCCTTGACAGTTTAGAACATAGGACAATACAATACATGAGAGGTGATAGGATGGGATAGATATATATATATATATATATATATATATATATATATATATATATATATATATATATATATATATATATATATATGAGAACATACACATGTAAATATTGCATGTTGGGAACTCATTTTCAAATAATATTAAATATTTCATTCCATTGGTAGAATGCATTGTAGATTATTGATGTTAGCCCTCTTTCTACGAAGGGAATGATCAAAGGCCGGGGGAAGGGGTCTTTTAGTAGGGGCGAGAGGGTGGACCAAGGGGGCTCAGTGCGTGTTCACAATAAGAAGGTCAAAGTGCATGTATAACAATAAGATAACAACATGATGAAGAGGCAAGGATCTTTTGCCTTGGATAACTAGGTTCACCAAATTTTTAAGGGAGTGAAGTAGGTAGAAGGAAAATTAACAACCACATTCCTCCTAAAATGATTTAGGAACACCAAATGAAAGAAGGGGGTGACTTTAAACCGACCATCTAGTGTGAGATATTTCATTATAACCAAACTCACCTTGTTATATGGTTTTGTAAAATAATTTCAAAGAAGTTTCTCTTGACTTGCATGAGGCTCTTATCTTCCTCCAAAAATTTGATTTCCTCTTCTTTCCTGTCATAATTATTTTTGAAGAACCTCATGCCTTTGGGGTGGATTCCGGTGATGCCTGATATCATCTCCTCAGTGATGAGAAATTCTCTATTTTGTAGCTCACCCTTCTATCTTTCCAGTTCTTCACGAACTACTTTGAGACATATGAATATCATGCCCTCTCATTATGTTCATGAAGTGGTTGAAGCCCCCTTTCTTCATGATTTCCCAGAGTTCTACATCCTCTTTCCATTGTGCATTGCATTGTCCGGCTTGACCTTGCATATATCACCCACATAGCTATGAAGCAAACCATAGAATCGCCGTGTGAAGGAGTGCAAATCGAAGGAGTCGAATGGTAAGAAAAAAATCCCCCAAATAGAGATTAATAGGTTGAGCAAACACCCACATAAATTTGGAATTAAACCCATGAAGTCCGTACTTTTACTCTGAAGTTATAATTGTTTGGACATTATGGGGTAAAGAATTAAAGTGGTGCCAAGTGGTGTAATTATGGGAAAGAACCCCACATTAGCAAGAGAGTCAGCAAGATTGTTACCTTCCCTATAGGTATGATTGAAGGTACAACTAGAGAAGGACTTGGATAGGTGTATAGCCTCTTCAATGATTTTTTTAATAGTCTAGCTAGCTTTGGCCTTGCCTTTTAGACAATTTATGACATTCATAGAATCACCTTTTATAACCAAATTCTGCAAGTTGAGAGAAGAGGTAAGTCTAATACCCCAAAGTGTTGTTAAAGCTTCCACAAAGTGATTGGTATTCATACCCATAGGTCCAACAAAAGTAGCTATAAAATGTCCTTTTCCCCACGAATACACCCCGACATCCAAATTTCCCATGGTTTCCCTTAGCGGCCCCATCAAAGTTAAGTTTAAATAATCCAAGAATAGAAGGGGACCAACTAACAAGAGTTGTGTCAATATTTGAAGAAGGAATGTTGTTAATAAAACAAGAAACATTCCACTTTTTGAGAATATTGGACTCCTCTTCGTTCTGGCTGAGATTCTTTTCATGCCTATATCTGAAAATGTCTTTCTTAATGCATTCCAAGAGTTGATTGAACAACTTGTTGATGGAAGATTTTTTATTGTTGAATATACTATTGTTTCGATCTTTCCATATATACCAAATGATGTGGGGGAGGACAACTGCCAAATCCTTT